>OX463759.1:1927259-2357252 GCA_949824845.1 Rhingia rostrata
TATTACACAGAGAAAAATGTTACTACCTAAAATCAATAAGATCGCCGTATTGAGCTGTTTTACTTAGAAATCTCTATAAAATTAATGTTTAATATGATATTTTCATAGAGAAATCTTATTAATCTAATGAAGAAAATCTTATCAAATATCTTAAGAGATTTTCTCATATCTTTCAGAAGAATATCGTCTTAATTGAGCTAGAGAATTAGAGTTTCTTATTAATATATCGTTTCAATATGACAAACACTTATTATTGTTTTTTTTGCTTTACGTTCTCAACAAGGATTTTTTTTTAAATCAAAAAGGAGTCTCTATAAACTTTTGAGGAGACTATCTTATCTCTTTTGCATATTTATTCAAAATTGGATGAATAATAAGATCAAACCCATAATCTCATAAGCTAGGAAAGAAATCGTTTAAAATCAAGAAGACTTCCTTATAAAATCTGGAGGAGACTCTCAGATCATTGTATATGGAGTTTATAGTAATATCAATTGGCGATTTTGACTGATTTGGCGACAAAAATCTCTTTCACTCTTATGGATTTTAAATGGGTTGGCGACGAAACATATCTTTTCTCTCACTTCAATTTCGCCAATTGATAATACTATAAACTCCCCATATACAATGCTCAGATCTCCTTTACATGTTTATTCACGATCGCGCAAGCAATAAGAAAATCTTCTTAAATTTTTAATTTAAGAGGGAAAGCTTCTTAAATCAAAAAGAGATCCTATTTTAAAACAAAAGTGGTCTCATTCTTAAACCGTCTTTTAAAAGAAAATATTCTTAAATCAATAAGATTTCCTTCTTAAAACTCCTATTGTCTGCCTCTCATGTACATGCTAAAACGGTACATTGCAAACGCTAAACGCATTTGGTTTGTGATTTCGGAAAGTGTGGACGTTGTGTTTCCTTCTTAAAACTCCTATTGTTCGTGGATGTTGTTTTTTTTTACAAAGTGAACAAATTAAAGATATGTAATTAGAAACACAATGACGGGAAATAATGTTAACTGTGAAAAAATACTAAACAGTGTGCAAAATATAACGCAAAGTGAAATTATATGTGTGCCATGCATAACGTGGAATGAAACAGACATTCAAGAAATCCAAGGAATCTATAATTCCTGGGGTTTGAGTGGTTCAACGTTAGATTTTCTTAAAATGTATGGCATGAATTCCATCGAAGTTTTAGAGAAAATGCAGGCCGAAGATGTAGACAAACTATTCGCTTATGTTAACAGCGCGGGGTTTTTTGGCGAGAGAGTTAAATTTATGGCCGGCTTAAGACAGTGGAGACAAGACAGGGTAAGTAGTGATTTCATTGTATTAGTTACAAAAATGGTGATTTGTGCTTTTTTTAGAACATACCCTTACTTTGTGACCAACCTACGCAGTCGCCACCATCGACCCAAAAGATAATGATGCTAAAATTGTTGTCAGGCATTGGGAAAACTTATATTTTTCAGAGCATTTTCAAGCGCATGTGGTTGGAAATGGAAGTCCATCATATTTATATACCACAGTTGAATTTAGTTCTTTAGATGGACCTCCAATTCATTTTTATTTATTAAACAATGGACTTAAGGTAATTCGACAAAAAAGATACTGGAAGTAAGAATAAGTATTATTTATTATTTATTTTATGACTATATATTTTGGATAAAATATTATTATTTATTATCACAAAAAGTATCTAAGAAATAATGAAATAAAATATGTACCTATATGATCAAAATCGTAATAAACAAAGTGTTTTTATTCAAAAGATGTAAAGGAAGTGATCCTGGAACGAAGAGAAAGGACTAGTTAAAAGTAAGTAGAAAACGTCTGAAATTAATACGGAAAACTTATTGAAATTTAATGAATAACTTCTGGAAACAATATGAAAACTAATTAAAAATATGAGAAAAACTCATAGAAAAAATAGGTGAAGCTTATTAAAAGTATATGGAATTCTTCTACAAACAAAACGGAAAACTTATTGAAAGTAGGTGAAAAATTCCTAGAAACCTAAAGAAACCTTATTGAAAGTATTTGGGAGTCCATTTGAAATAATATGGAAAACAATCATTTCAATAAGTTTTCCTTTGTGTTTTAAGGGGTCTTCCACATACTTTCAATAAGTTTCTCATATACATTTATTATAAATATATATAAGATATCTTTTTAAATATATGTGATAATCTTATTAAATCAGCAAACAAGTTTTTAATAAGATTTTCTCTGTTGTCTTAATAAGGCTTTCGTCTTGACTAAAAACCATAGAGAAATCGGATTGTTTTTCTTCTGTTTTATGTAGTCGATTTTTCTCTGTGTAGTGCAAAAATTTGTCAACTCATAAACCCATGCTGAAATATTGAAATGTGTTTTCGAACCATAATATATAATATTTTTTTGACAAGTGATTCAAAGACCTTTGGGATCAGTTGTAGTTTGGCAATGGGTCTGTAGTTTTCTATACATTGCTTGGATCCTGATTTATGGATGGGCGTTATGAATGAAAACTTCCAACAATCTAAAAATATCCCAGAATCTAGAGACGCATTAAAAATTTGTTCAAGAGGTTTTACTAGATTAAACCTACACATCTTTACGAACATTGCTGGAATGTTATCCGGTGCAGTGCTAAGATTGGTGTCTAAGTTACCTAGTTCATTGAGAATTTCATCTTTTGTTAATCTTATTGAACCAATGTCAACAATTTTAGAGACATTCAATGCATTTATCGACTTTAAAGAATCCAAAGTAAAGTTTGATTGAAAGAACGATGCAAACATGTTACATATATTAGAAAGATCGCTACTAACTTTAGTTTTATACGACATATTAGCAGGAATCCCAAATGATTTCCTTTTAACATTTATATGCTGCCAAAAGGCCTTTGCATCATTTTTAATTCTAGATTCCAATGACCATAGATATTGCTTATGCTTAAAGTTTTTTAAATATACATATTCTTTTCGTAAACGACAATATTCACTACGATAAGTTGAATCAATCTTGCTCTTACCACCTAATCTGGTCATTGCAGTTTTTAAGCGCGATAGACTTTTGGTGAACCAAACTGGTTTGTTATTTTGCTTTACCCGCTTTAAAGGAACAAATTTTGAAAATATGTCTTCTATTTTGCTTTTAAATGAACAATAATTTGATAATAAATCGGTATGACTTAAAAGTACATCCCAATCTATTGAGCATAAATAGTTATTGATGAAATTGTAATCGGCCTTAATAAAATCATAACTATAATTCACAAAAGAACAATTACTATTAATTATATCAAACATATTACAATTAATTAATATACCTAATGCTTTATGATGTATGCTATTGCTTAAAAGTGGGAATTCTTCTTCCGATATAACCACATCTAAATCTTCATTTACAAAAACCAAATCTAATATTCTACCAATTGAGTTTACTACATTATTCTGTTGTATTAAATTTAGTGCCGACATTGTGTCCAATACAATCATTTCATTATCTTTAGCAACATTGAATGGAAGTAATTTTTTATCATCCTCAGAAAAAAGCCATATAACATTACTAAGATTAAAATCTCCTAATACCATAACATATGAATTATTATCTAATTCAGTTGCAAACATTTGAATATTGTTTATATGCTGATTGTAAATATCGAATTCGGAATTCGGAGGAATATACGAAACGAAAAAATAAATGTTTATGTCATTTGATTGATTTGCATTATTACATACTGGCAAAACTAAATGTTCCCCAATTTGTTCAATTAAACCTGAAGAATTTGTTAGAGTTATTTGCCTACTCACAAACTGCGATCGAACAGCAATCAGTACACCACCTCCTCTAGTTAGCCCAGTAGAGCTCGAACATCGATCACATCTATTCACGTTGAATTGGTTTCCAAAGAGTTCAGTTGTCATAATTGTATCATTCAACCAGGTCTCAGTGAGAGTGATAACAGCATATGAACAGTCAGAGACGACAGAATAAAATTCGTTTGTTTTCGTTCTCATTCCTCCGACGTTTTGATAATAGACGGAGAGCGGTGCATTTTCTTCAGGCAGCACAGTAGTTACATTGTTTATTGAAATATAGCATCAACATCAATAGGAAAAACAGCTGGAACACATGGGGTGGTATGAATAAAAGTGAGCACCTGCTCAGAGCATGTACTCCATTAAAGGTGGAGTAGGTGCCCAAAGAAAAAGCACCTGCTCACTTTTCATATGAATAAAATTAAACACCAACCAGTGAGCACCTACTCCTTCATACTGACTAGGTGCTCTCATACTTTGAACCTAATTCTGTTTTTTGTTTTCAAAACTGTACCAAAATCTAACGGAATATAGAAAGACAAATGACTTTTATTTTATTTGCTGTTGTTTGTGCATAATTTGTACAGTTAGTCAAGAAGAATTGTTGTGCGATTGGCAATCATATACAATTAAGTGTTGGAGCTTGGCGGTTATAAAATGGATTGTGAAGAAAATCAAAAAAAAATTGTTCATTTCCTTCTTGATTACCCGGTTCTAATAAATAAATCAAATTTACCGGACCTAAAAAACAAAAAAATAAAGCTATTAGTGAAATAAAAGAAAAATTAATAACCGAAGGCATTTTACTAACAGAACCACAAATCTTTAAAAAAAATTAACAATTTTAAATCAAGAATAAAAAAGAAAACTGACAAAAACCAAACCGGAAATAAAAAAATTGTTCTGAAAGAATGGGAGAAAAAGTTTTTCCACTTTATGCAAGGTGATTCAAACCCTGCAATGGTTAAAATAAAAGGTGTGTTATTTGTTTTCATTTATGATTTTTTTTTAATTTTTGACATTCAAAATATTAGGATCAGTTTCAGCTGGAGTCCTTCAACAAGAACTGGATGAGTTTCATGATGAGGATGAGGATGAGGATGAATATTTGTGTGAGGATGAAGATGAAAACGATATCCGGGATATCATCGTCAACGTACAAAATGAAAAAAATGTAGCAACTAAGGATCCGTTGCCTGGAACTTCAAACATCAAAAAATCTGAAAAGAAAAAAACAAAATTACCAGAAACTGAAGAAACTAAGGACCTGACGACGTCTGAGCTACAACGCTTAGTTCTTTTGGAGCAACTTGAAACTTTCAGGGTTGCAAAATGTTATTTTAAGAAAAAATGTGGAGATCTGGGCTGTTAATTAACAAACATTTGTTTTTTTTTTTTTAATATAATAGAAATGTGAAAAAAAAAATGAATTAATAAAAATTGAAATAATTAATATTATGGCTTACTTTTTAAAGGCGATTTCCGTGAATAATCGCGGAAATAGCGTCTCTTCGCAAATGTCCCCTCCGAAGAACAACAGCATCACTATATTCAACATTATTTTGTGTTGTAATGCTTTCGGAGGTGTTATTGAATTCCTCTATTTCGAAGTCTTGATCTCGTATTCGCTTTGCAACGTTGTGCAAAATAAAACAGCAGAGTGTAAGAGATGGAACTTTTTCTGTTTTGACTCGCATTTTATTGTGCAAAATGGGAAAACGTTGCTTGACTTGTGCAAAACATCGTTCAATAATAACACGTTCTCGAGTTAAGCACTTGTTATATGAGATTTTTTCAGGAGTATCTGGATTTTGATATGGAGTTAAAAGCCAAGGAGTAAGACCGTATCCTGAATCACCAAGTAAAAGGGCACTAGCTTCATTCCATTGCATGATTTTAGATATAGGAGAATTTTTCCAAATTCGCGAGTCATGCACCGATCCTGGCCAAGAAAGCTCAACACTTGAAAATTCTTCTCTAGCATTGCATGTTGCCTGAACATTAATGCTGTGATACCCTTTTCTGTTGACGTATTCATCTCCATGAACAGCCGGTTTGATAATGGGAACGTGCGTACAATCAATTGCACCTATTGCGGAAGGAAAATGGTATTTTTCTTGCCATTCTTGCTTTTCACTCTGCAGCTCTTCAATCGTTGAAGGGAATTTGATCCAATTATTCGATTTTTTTATTATTGCCGCAGTTACAAATGAAATTGTTTTTGACACTGTAGACTGGTGTACTCCAATGTCTTCACCAACTCCACTTTGAAAACCGGGATCTCCTATGTAGCGAAGGAAAATCCGCATTTTTTCATTATTTGTTAGGGCACCACCCCTTCTTTCAAAATTAGTCCCAAGGAAATGATTCGCTAAAAAATCCACATTTATTTTGTTAAACCTATATAGCACACGATAATCACATTCATATCCAATTCTTCTTCTTTTATACAATTTAACCTTTCGGTTAAGAACTGGCATAAATTCTGCCATTTATGACACAAAAACACCTCTCGTTTTAACGTTGAGCAACCTACAGAGCAGATTCACAAATGTGGAGCAGGTGCTCAATTCGATGGAGCGGGTGCTTCGGTTTATTCATACCAAACAATGGAGCAGGTACTCACCTTGAGGAAGGTGCTCATCGAACAACTAGATGCTCACTCGTTGAGCACCTACTCATGTATTTTATTCATACCAAATGAAGCACCTGCTCCTAAAAGTTGAGTTTTGAGCAGGTGCTCCGTTTTATTCATACCACCCATGGACTTGTGTTGTTTACATTATTTAATTGGACGTCATCTAAGTTGATAACGACGTTCTCCTGGTTACTTCGTTTTTTTGGAGTGCAAATTTGATTTGATTTGATTTGCCGGTAAAAAGCAAGGCTTTCTTTTTCTGGTAAAAAAGATAGTTTGAATCTTATCGGCATTGAGCTTTATTTTCCATTTTGTGAAATAATCTTCTAAAATGTTTGCCGCATTTATTAAATTTGTCTCAATGTTAAGACTTAATTCATGCGATGACAAAATTGCCGTATCGTCAGCATATATTGCCGTATCACAGTTAGGAATAGAAGGAAAGTCAGATGTAAGCAAATTATATAAGACAGGACCAAGGACTGAGCCTTGCGGAACCCCAGCATTGACACTGATAAGACTAGAAACACCACTCTTAACATGCACTTTCAAATAACGATCTGAAACAAAACTTTTTACAATTTTACAAAGAAATGGAGGAAAACATAAGCTTATCATTTTACATATAAGCCCATCGTGCCACACAGAGTCGAATGCTTTTTCGATGTCGAGTAAGATCATACCTGTAGAATTTCCTTTTGCACGATTTCTTTTAATGATGTTGCAAATTCTAAGAACTTGGTGTGAAGTACCATGATGGCGCCTAAAACCAAACTGTTCATTTGGATAGACCTTGTGATTATCGATAAACTTCACTAACTTTTCTTTTATGATATTTTCATAAACTTTGCTTACTGAACAAACATGGGCTGAGTAGATGCGTTACCGTAACCAACATGAAACAAGTGGGGTAGGTTGGGGTGACTCCTTTTTGAGCAGGTACTTTTTTTTTACTTTTAAACTCATTTTTTATTTACTTAAAATATTAACTTACTACTAGACAAAAATGCTTAAATCTAACTTATCAATAACTGGTTTACTTAATATAACTTATCGGCCCTTGAGGGCACTGTAAGCTTATATTTAGCTGTTTATTTTGCCTTTAGGCTTAAATTTGTCGGTTTTTTTGGTTTTATATATAATTTTAATTTACAAAGAAAAAATTGAAAACTTTGTTTAGTGTCTTTTTTTTGTTTTATAAAAAAGCTTATTCTAGATTATAACTAACTTATGACTACTTAAACTACTTAAACTACTTAAGCCTAACTTAATACTACTTAAACTACTTAAACCTAATTTAAGACTACTTAACTACTAAAACCTAGCTTAATAATAATCGGGGTGGCGAGCCCTCGTTGCGCATGCCCCGAGGGGTCGCCATCCTGATTGCGCCTTTCGGTCCCACGGCAGCCTGTGTTCAACCATATTGTACGCCAATATGGTGCACAATCCCCGCCCCAGACCTTGTTCCTAATTTAAAATCTTACCTATGGAGTTGGACTAAAAGTCCGCAAAGTCCTGAGGAAGTGCAGAATCACCTTCCTCATATAGCCACCAGAATTCAGTGCGATGTTTTGCAGCATCGATCCTATCGCGATCCGATACCGCCGTGCTAAAGCGGAGGAGCTCCGGAGCATTGTCGACGTTCCCGTCGCGGAATAGCCGTTTGTCTCGCGCGTCACGATAGCGGTGGTATAAAACCGGGATACCGTTCCTGTCTTGTACCAACCCAAACGAATCGATATAAACAAATGCCTCTGGTGGAATAAAGCCAGACATGAGCGCACTCTCTATATATGTTTCATTGGGGTAATAAGCCCCAAAGATCAGGCTGTTGTCGCTAGCCATTGCCCTTGCAGCGTGCCTTCGCGTCACCTTAATCAGGAAATTGTCAATTCTATTCAACTGAGCCCCATTGTATAGAACCTCGTTGCGATAATATTTTATGTACTCGGAGTCTGGCGTTCGGTACAATCCTAAGCAGGATCGGAGACAACGTCTCTCAAACAGCCGTATCCTTTCCATGTAGGATGGTGATGCATTGAACCACACGGGACAACCGTAAGCGATGATCGGCCTTATGAGGGCCATGTAGCAAATGACTTTCACCCTTGAATCAAGTTGACTGCTATGAAACAATCTTCTTGTCAGAGCATAAGCCCCCCTAGCCCTGGCCAGACAAGCATCCACATTTTTATTAAAATACAGAAACTTGTCAAGCCAGATGCCAAGGTATTTGACTTCACTTCTCACCGCCAACGGCCGTCCATGCTGTCCAATGATACAAATTTTTTTCCAGTTTTTTCTGGTATCGTAAGAAGCCTTCTGCACTGGGGTCCTGAACAGAATTGTTTCGGTTTTTTGGAAATTGATCCCAATCACCGCAATATCCCTTAATGTGATCGAAGTCACGTTGCAAAAGTGTGTTGATGACCTCGATTTTCGGACCTGATCTGTACGCCACTAGATCATCTGCGTACGCTATAGCGTGTCTGAGAGAACCTACAAGATCACTTGTATAAATGTTAAACAATATCGGGGAGTTCACCGCCCCTGTTGTAAACCGTTTTTAATTTCAAAGACTTTACTCGAAGTTACGTTGCCACATTTGACAACGAACTTCTTTCCCATAAGCATTTCATAAATCATATATAGCATGGGTTTACGCATGCCCAGTCTGGTCAGCTTGTAGAAAAGCCCCTCTAACCATACGGTGTCGAAGGCCTTCTCAAAGTCAACCAGACAGGCCCCTGTGCATTGTTTTTTGGACTTATTCCATTGGATGTCGGACACTAGTTTCGACGCGGCATGAATGGTATCATGCCTCGCTCGAAAACCAAACTGATTATCCGGAATAATTTTGTTTTCCTCAACCCACTTAAGCAGAGCTCTATTGACTATCTTCTCGAATACCTTGCTTACATTCGGCAGAAGGCTTATTGACCGAAGATTTGCAGGGTTTGTTTTGTCCTTGTCCTTTTTGGGGATAGGATGTACCACCGCCGTTTTCCAGTGCACCGGATAATGTGCATTATTCAGTGCATTGTTAAACAGGGTGGTGAAGATATCGACTGCTTCTATTGGCAGGTGTCTCAATACGACGTTTGGGACACCGTCCTCTCCTGCCGACTTTTGATTTTTCAATGATACCAAGATGTCCAGGAGTTCATCTTTTTGCACGAACAGCATCAGGCTATTGGCGACTATGCCATTGGAAGGGTTTTCGTCATTGAATACGGAAAAACCGTGATTCTCAGATCGCCAAGCTTGAAGTTCAGTGCGCAGATAAAAGTGATTCAGAAAGGCTCTTTCCTCAATATCGCGATTTGGGCGAACAGGATTGTTCACCGTATACACGGTCTCGAAAATAGCGCCTATCGAATTCGCCTTCTCCTGAGGATCTTCGATCGTGAAAAAACCGTCGTTCGAGTCAACGTTTTCCGGACTTATCCCAACAGCCGTGAGTGTCTGTCTGTTTTCTGTCGTTTTGGAAATTCGGACACATGGAATGTCGTTATGATCTTTTCGCCTGAATATTTTATTTATTTGGGGGAACATATTCGGGCTACTGGTTTTTATAACCCGAATTTTGTTGCCCCAGTAAGAATTTATAGATTTTCTGTAATTCTCCGATATTAATTTTTTAAGATTTTTGATTAGTGACTTCAGTGTCCGAACCTCCGGGTCTTGTCTGTCAGTGAATTGTCTACGCAGCCGCTTTTTGAGCAGGTAATGGTGGGTATATGAAGTGTGACCAAGCCGGAATCGGATAAAACTCCTTATGTCAGTTATGGGGATATCTGTTGGGAACTTCGGCTAGACTCTGTTTGGATTGACTCTTTTATAGTGGTGAGCAGTTCCCATTCGTGTAACTTTTTGTTGTGACATACTTGGTCTATGTGTCTCTTTAAATCTAGGCGTGACAAGGTGTAGCAGGTGAAAGTGAGAACCTGGAGCACGGAGTTTGCTGCAGGATCTGCGAACTCGTTGCTTTCAATTTCAACGTGACCTGGTGTCCACATCAGTTTTATCTTATGCCTTGATTTGTTGAAGATATCCCTCAATTTGGCTATGACATATATGTCATTGGGAGGATTAATGACGCTTTACAGTACAGACAGACTATCAGAGCAGATGACCCATTTACCGAGTATTTGAGAAATTCTCTTTGCTGCTTCTTGTATAGCCAGGGCTTCAGTTGTGTAAATGGATGCAATATTTGGTAGGACTTCTTGCGTAATTATAGAACCATCTTGGTTTACAACTGCAAAAGCTGTGTTTGCAATTGTTTTCGAGCCATCTGTGTATATGAAGTTCCAGCCTGTACATTTTAAGTCTGTTGAGATTTCGAGGAATCGAGATTGGTACGTTGTGTTACAGGAAATGTTTTTGCGAAACTCCTGTAATTGGAGGACCACTGCATCTATATGGACTGGCCATGGTGGTTGAGTTGGGGTGTAGTTGGCTATTTTTTTTTGGAAGATATATTTAGCTTATTACCAGATTCCAAGATTATATGGATATCGAAGGGAATCCTTATGACGCGTTATTAGCATTCTTATTAATTACCGATTCTGTTTGGTAAGGCTTGACATTGAGACTTGCGATGATTTCGTGGTAACGCTCTTCTAGTGACGGGAACCCGGCCTCAGTAAGTAAAAGCGCCTAGGCTTCTCCTTGCTGCTTGGTTATATGGAGGTGCTAGTGTATTTTTGGTTGACTTTGGACAGGAGCCATAGATGGCCAAAGCATAATCCAATTTACTTAAAACTAACAACCTTGAGATATTACAGAGTGCATTAACATGAACATTACTTTTTCATGATGATAGATACTTCATGATATCGAGCCTTTCTGCTAATGTTTTCTTGAGGTTTGTAGAGTGAGTTTTGCAGTTATAACATTAAGGTCAGTTGCTGTTTCTGCTTTAGTATTATTAATCACTTATTCTATGTTTGGACGATTTTTCGACCTGCAGATATGAATTAGTTTATATTTGTGCAAAGAAATTTTGGATCCAGAACTATAGGACCAATCAAAAATTTCATTAAAAACTAGCGAAAATATAGATTTCGTTTTATCTAGAACATTGTATTCACATAATATATATGCATCATCTGCATAAATACAATGATCTAGATCTATGTATTTGGAGATAATCTCACTTAGTTGGCTTAAAGCTATTAAAAACCAGATGACCGATAGAGGAGATCCTTGCGGAATACCGTTTTCAAGTGGCATCATCCTTAACAAATTAAGGGAATCAGGAGTCGGTCGAAATAGTTTTTGATATTTCAAATCATTCCTAACCAACAGCAAAAGCTTCATAAAAATTCCAAACATGTTTTTCATCTACCTATTGTTGTTTAAAATGTCATCAAAAACATCCTCCATGAGTGCTTACAACATCAAAAAAATTGCGTTACTACCAACCACACGCGTTATATATGTACTAGCTCAGCTCACACTGTTCGGGAGTCAGACTGTGAAGACTCCAAAGATGAAGAAGTGGTGAATATAGCACCTGCTCTAGTATCTACAGCACAAATCGGAGTGTGATCTGCTCTTGGGCATTGCCTTCGAATTCGAGCTCTTTTGGATAGTGGAACTCAGGCATCATTTATCAGTGAGTATGCAGCTCAGCAACTTCATCTTTCGCGTACGCGACTCTATGTCCCTGTAAAGGGGATAGGAGGATCTACAGTCGACGGGTATGGTCGAAATATTAGTTAATTCTCTGAGAGAACCGCATTAGCTGCTCCGCATTGACTTTGCCACGTTTAGGGCATCTCATGCCTACTCTTCGTATTGATCCCAAGCCGTTCTGTGAATTTTTTGATCTTGACCTGGCTGATCCGCAATTCCATATGCCTGGATCTATAGACGCTATTCTTGGAGCTGACCTGTACGGCTCTATTTTTTTTATTTTTTTTTTTTATAATTTACACGTACTCAAGGGGTTATGAATACCCTTTTATATGTTACCATAGTACGAGCGTTAGAGAAGGGGAAGAAAGAGAGGATAGGAAAGATTTTGGATGTAGTGGAGACTTAAACTCCATGGGTGGTGTCCGAACTAGCTTCGGGGAGTCACTTTTTCTTGTGTTCGTTAAATTTGAAGAAATTCAAGATGGTGTGCATACTTTTAGGTATTACACCGACCTTTTATTTCTTTTAAATAAAAGTGAAATGGATTTTGGTTGGGATTGAACGCGCAACCTTCCACTCAACAGACGAACACATTACCACTATACCGCGGCCACCCACAGTGGTGAAGTTAAAAGGATAGGAGATTGTGCTCCTGTAGCGCAAAAGACTCATATAGGATGGATTATCTATGGGCGCTTACCCGAATCTACAACTCGAAAGTTGATCACAAACTTTTGTGCGATTTCACAAACTCAGCTTAGTGAATTAGTTCAGAACATGTGGAAGTTCAATGAGCAGGAGGATGTGGAATCTTCCTCCAACATGACACAAGACGAAATCTTCTGCGACAATTTTTCTAACATTACGTTATAAAGTACCCGTTTAAGGACTCTATCGATCGTATGTCGTTTGCGGACTTCAGGGCAGATGCTTACGCGCTCCAGCAACTACAACAAAATCAGTTAAAAAAGGATCATAACATGATGGAATTGTTCGATGCATTTATGTCAGGGTACCTGAAGCTTGGATTTATGGAAGAGGTTTATGAAGAGGTCCATCCTAGACGGGCTTGCTAAATGATTGTCTTCATGTAGGCTCGAAACTTCAGAGGGATTTGTCAGCTTTAATTCTAAACTGGCGAGCTCATCGAGTCCGCTTTATGGCTGACATCGAAAAATGTTACAGACAGATCCTGGTAGCAAGAGAAGATGCCGATATGCAACGTATTATATGGAGAGACCAAAATGGTAAGCCAGCTGTTTACAGGTTGCTGGCTGTGAAATTAAGTCTGAATTGTTCTTCAATCAAAGTACTATATACTTCGGCCGATGATGAAGAAGCAGATTTTCCTCAAGCTGCTAAAGTCTTAAGGGAATCATTCTCTGTGGACGATTGTCTTCATGGGGCTGATTCGGTTGAGGCTGCTCAACAACTTCAGAGTGAGGTGCAGCAGTTGCTACTGCGGGGTGGTTTTGTGCCTCGTAAGTGGAACTCGAACTCTACTGAATTTGTAGGTGATGTCTGCTGCGATCTTAATTTGGGCCGTGACACCACGGCTCTTGGCATTTACTGGTGCTGTCAATCGGATTGCATTGGTTATAAAGTCAACGTGACCCCAATTGCATCGCCAATCACTAAACGCCAACAACTATCCGATGTAGCCAAGATTTATGATCCACCATGCCTTTTGGCCCCGGTTGTCAGTAAAGATAAAATCATTTGTCAATAACTATGGCTGTCGGGAATTTGATGGGATGATCCGTTACCTGAACGACACCAAGAAAATTGGAAAAGGTTTCGAGAAGAACTACCTCTGGTAGAAGGAATAAAGGTTCCTAGGGAGGGTGCTCGATCATTCGCCCGTCATGGAGTGATATGGCACTTTATTCCTTCAGGCTCTCCAAATTTCGGAAGTATATGGAAAGCCGGAATCAAGAACATGAAGCATCATCTCAAGCGGACAATTGGAGACGCAACATTTCGAAAAACTTTATACAATTCTAAAGCAAATTGAATCCGTGCTCAACTTTAAGCTTTTTTCCGCCCTATCAGACGAGCCCAGTAATTTAACAGCCTTAACCCCTGGACATTTTTTGGTGGGCGGTCCCATCGGTTCCAAAACCGAATTTCCTTGATATCAAGACTGACAGGCTTACAAAGTGGAGGCAACTTCAACAGGTGCAACAAGACTTCTGAAATCGGTGGAGCTGTGAATATTTGCACGAACTTCAGGTGAGATGTAAGTGGAGACAAGTTAAAGAAAATTTGCAAAAGCACGACCTAGGTTTGGTAAGAGACGAGCGGGCTCCCCCTACTCAATGTGCATTAGGTCGGATTCTGGAAGTCCATACTGGTGACGATAATCTAGTACGAGTTTGTACGGTTCGAACACAGTCATTAATAATAAAGCGGGCGATCTCGAAACTGGTTTTACTTCCAATGGACAAGGACGTTAGATAAAATGGTGGGTGGACGGATACCGTGCCAATTGTTTCGTCGCAGTAACTGGACGAGGTGGGTGGAATGTTAGGAATGTTAATTTTAAGAATCATGAATCATTTTAACACATTTGGCCACTCTAACAATATTTAACACAATTGAAGCTGAATGACTGAATGCTAGTTAGAAACGTCAAAATGAATTTAACCTTTGATTCTAGAATCTTAATCTTCTATTTTAACAATCGCATTCACAATATTGATGACTAAAACACCAAAAGATACAATAATACGATAATAAAATGTTTGTGAATGTTCAAGTGATATCCCTTCAATAAATGATCGTGTGGTCGATATTTTATGTCATTGTGTGTGTTTTAATTACGGAACAGAACATCGGTAGGGATGCATTTTATGGAAATCCAAATATATGTGAGTAAAAGATGCCCTCGCATAGATTGAGTTACATATGCAAAATATATTGCATGCCTCTCTATTGTGTTGTTGAGCTGCGGCTCCTTGTAATTCCAGCTGTTTGTGTTTTATTACCAAGTGTTTTTCTCAAATGTTTCCAAGAAGGCGACACGCACGAAATAAATGAGTGCAACGAATTGCGAAGCATATGCACGTACATTGTACATGCAGCACGGAGTAAAGCTGCATTCAAGTTCAGTGTTAGGGTGGGTCAGGCAAAACATGATATAAAGGCTGGAGGTAATTCTGTCTCCGTTTGTTTTCTTGGTATTCGGCCTATCTAATGCTGATAGCTTAAGGTACTTCTCCATATTTTTTGTAGACGCAGATATTCTTCTTTGTCCCAGCTGATGAATTAAATTTTCAAAAACCATGTGGGTGGGTGAAGTGGGCTAGTGGTTAGAGCGTTGCACTATTAAGCGCGGTTTGCTTTTTCAAAGGCGAGGAGACAACGTTTGGATGCCTTGTTTTAGACCGTATAGGGTCCATTTATGCCAGGCACATATTATATTTCATGTGAATTTCTATCGGTTTTGCATATCTTAACTGTAGTTGGCATTTAATATTCGAGGTCTCAGTTGCTGATAGAAATTATCTGGATTAGGTTTAGATTCTTGAATACCAATCATTAGTCCGACTATTGTGTTCTTTTATGTATACGCACATTCTTTGTTTCTCAATGATCTGCCAAGCTGTTTCCCTGAGGAAATTGAGTTTGACGGGTGACAAGCAAAACTTCTGATGCACGCCAATGACATTGTCATCGAATCGGAAACGCCAACCATGAGAACTGAAGCTTACAGCATTTGAAAGTGAACACCAATAAGCCCAAAATACTGGTCTTCGAAAATCGATTTGGTGGATTGGCAAGGTCGGTGTAATCGGCAGGTCATGGAAAGATCTGTAGAATGTAAAGAAGTACAGGTGCAATGGTTTTTCTATTCAATTGGGACTGGCTGCATCTGGAATGCTATCTAACCAATAGCTTGCTATGCAAAAGCATGGAAAGCAAATCTACAAGAATAAAGTGATAAAAAAAAATAATTTTATGGCGTAACAGGCTCGTTAGTACCCAGGGCCTAGTTTTTTTCCACCATTAATGTTTGCGTGTGTACGATGGCTGGACCTCCTCTTTTATGCCGAATCCGAAAGGCTAAGTTGAGATAAGCTTTTCATGACAATTGATACTACTCGGATGATATGTGAGATCATCACGAGAGGAGGGCCAGTGAAAAATCATTTACGTTCTGCACGGCAGTTCATCGCACAAACGATCGCGCCACTGAGCCCGTCACTGAGTGCTAGCCCGGAAAATTCCTTGGTCAATAGAATGGATTGTAAGAGCAAACTAGGATGCATAATTTATCCAGAGTTTTCAAGACTGAAGCGGACGAGGAGTCAGACTTCTCTCGGTGTAATCTGCAACCTTGCGAAGAAGTAAATCATTTATTCACTTAATGTCTCCAATACTGAAGGCGGTCAGAAGCCAACAACTAGCCAAGTCATTTCAGTCCTTAATGGCAAATAGTGGTGTTCACAATCAAGGGAGCGGTTTCTCGTTAAATCATAGGTTATTTTGAAACTGACATTTGTTTGCCGCTTAGCGCTTCCAAAGCTAGCACCCACCGTGCATTCTGTACATAAGTTTGTGCAAAAAGTTTGTCAGGCTTTCAAGTCTTCTTCTACCGTGGCCGAAGTCTTGCTGAGAAATGGTGTCTGTTCGCTCTACATGTCCTAGACATCAAAAACGTCCAATGCGGAGTTCATTTTTTGATAGTGGATATGTCGCTGGACAGCTAGTATAGCTCAAGGTTTAATTTTCGTCTGCAATCGAGTTCCAAGATGTTTCAAGGAATGTTTCTCTCAAGACAAGCACTTTTATACAATCCATGCTTTATCGTTGTTGAGCAGGACTGGGACTATCAAGGTATTTCAAAGGATCAGCCACCGACAGATAATCGCTTCAAAGCAATCAAGTTTCATGGGTGTAGTGAATGTGAGTTATGTGAAGTGTGTACACAAGCAGGAAAATCACGCTTGCGGAATTTGGGCCCAAGGCACTTGGAATCCATAATTAAACTTTCTGTTGAGACACCTTGTGTTTGCTTACTTTTTTGTAGAGCAAATTAGCCAACAATGCAATTTTGTTTGTTTGTAAGGGCTGTCATCCAACTCCGTAAGTGTACCATATAAGAGAAATTGTTAAGTTATGAAAAATGCTTCCGACAGGTCCCTGAAGCTACATGCACAAAGGATGTGGTAACCAAATCCAAAATTTTGCTATAAATTGCAATTTTTCCGTTTATTCAGTTTTTGACAATTTATTTCAGAGTTGTTGATGTGACGGATTAATTGTCACAATTCTGTTGCAGAAGGTTGCATGTGTGTGTTTTTGTTTAGTAAAAAGATTTCATATACAAATATCAAGTGCGTCATCGATTCCTAGAAATTGCTAAGCGACGCAAACGATGATTTCCCACGGATATAGATCCGTTATACATATGAAATGGTATTCTGATTAAATATTTTCTGCAGCCACATCAGAAATAGGAATAGTCTTCCCTGTTACATCCATAAACAGATTTAGTTTTGCATTGTAAGCAATTGATAATGTGGAGCAAATACATCATACCAATCCAATCATCATGCCAATCCCACTTGACATGGATGTCTCCCACCTTCGAGTTTTTTAAAACAACTTTTTTATCAGCGAATTATTCACACTTAGTGTGTAAAGACTCTTCGGGCCAGAATTAAAAATTTTACGATACCCCCAGTCTCGATTCCCACTTCATCTTCACTATTAGCTACTGTACCTGTTACGTGTCTCATTTTTTATGTTTATTGTCCCCCCAGCGAATTTGTTTACATGATACTCACACCAACATATCAATTTTGCAAACGAATTCAACGGAAAGTGCAGATCGAATTTCCACTGACTTAGAATTTCTGAGTCACCACAGTAGCTATCAAAACATTGAAAACTTTCCACCCCCTTCTATCCGCTAATGGTATTGGTCAAACTAGGCCAATGTCTGTTTACAAATCAAAAGAAACACTCGGCAAAAATTGCCCTCTATGGGTCAACTAGATATGGAACATCGGAACGAAAGGTTCCTGGAAACGACATAAGTTGATAGAAATTGCGTACAACCCCACGTTGACAACAATTTCTAGGATGGGACAAGAGATTCCAACTGCTGATACTAAAAATGAAGTCAACACAGATCGCCAGGCTCAAAATCTCCTCAGAGCGATGGCAGTCCTTGCACTGCATTAGGTTTAGTTCGCCTGAGGGAATCGCTTATAGTTGATAACCAAAATGACTTACAATTTTCCTTTAGCACTTCAGATCTTAACACAAGCAGCATCTACAAGGTTCGATTTGCCAATATGCACTCACAGGCTCAATCCTCCCAGTTATAGATCAGCTCTTCGAGAGGACATTGAGGAGAAAACCAGTGGAACTTTCAGCTCTTATCAGCTCCCACCTGTATGCTAGCAAAATAAATTAAAACGCGCTTTTTTACCCTTTAATCAGTGGGCGTATGATTTGTTTATTCATTTCAAAAGGAATACATGACTTAGAGATGAATTTCTAATCGGAATCACTAAAATACATCTCTGCATGCTGCTGTTTGTTGATATCATTGATAGCCTTACATTTGGTACAGTGCTTTAGAACCTTAAAGACTCGGTAGCAACTGGAACATAATACACGATCGTCTATGACCGACTCTTGATCATCGGCCCCCACTGGCTGTTGTAATGGGGTTTCTTTGTCGTTGTCGTTGTCGTCCATTTCTAAAATATTAAATTTTTTTATGAATATCACAAGAAAAAATTCAAAAAAAAATTTCTCTCACCTACCTCACTCTATGACTTTCTGATGTAGTCTGTCACTCAACTCACCGATAACTACACCGAGGTTTCCTAATAACATCAAATAATGAAAGGAATCGGGAAATCCCAACGAAAATCAGGTTCGATAAGTAAAATCACCACGAATGAATGCATTCAGCGAAAAAATTGCATCAGTTGTAGTACGTTAAAACACTTTTTCGATGCAAAGATTCGAAATATTTTAAATTTCTTGTTTGATACGTAGGTGAGGATATTAACAAAATTCAAAATTTTGATATTACGTTTTAGAGCTGTTTCATGGCGTTTTCAATTGGTAAATCTAGATGTGCTATCTATCTATTGTGCTACCAATGGAAAGCTCGGTTTTTTTTATCTCTGTTTTGTTGTAATATCGTGTCTGTGAAATAAGTGTCGGTGTAGCTGTCAAGTTTCAACTCATACAAGTTGTTTGCTTATCATTAAATTATAATACCACACCCAACTGCTACAGTTTTAAGGATTAATAATAGATTTTCACAACCGAAATAACAATAAATCAAAACGAATATCACTTTAGCCAAACTGACAGCTACCATTTTTAAATCCACCGACAAATCCAGATTTGCCAAATTGATCTGAGGTATCTGAGGTAAAAAAATCAATTTTTCGCCCAATTAAACACAACATCTGTCAAAATCGGCCTTCTGACAATTCTAGATCAAACAAACAGCTGATTTTCTTGCAATTGGGAAACGTCATTAGGAATAGTAGGGAAATGTTTGGTTTTAGCAGTTAATGCCATCAAATTGACACCAACGTATCGGAATTTGTATGCTTGTTTGTTTGAAGTCTATAGCTGGGCCGATTTTCTTGACATTTTCACAGAACCTAGGTGATTGTTAAAAAGAAGTAACAGTCACGTCACGTTGCCGCATAGTGATCATAGAACGGTAGTAAATATTGACACTAAATTAGTAACGGTTTTGAATTTTTGTCCAGGCATATTGGTTTTGGTCTTGAGTCGTGATACAAAAAATCTGCGGGATCGGAAAAGCAGACATGGCACCTCCCATTCAAAAGCAAAATATCTGGAGGACTATGAAGGCCACAGTCTTGAAATTTAGTGTGGAAATATGAATTGCTGAGCTAAGTAGTTAAGTAAGAAATAAGCGTGGTGGATCAAGTAAGAGTTTTACCCCTCATACTAACTTAATTTTCGATCCCACATATCTGGTATAGCATGCTAGTCAGAGCTTTAACATCCTTAAGCATCTTAACAGAGAATGGACGTGATCATATCATTGATCATGGCAATTTGTTTGCAAATTAAATTTTAGCCATGACATATCTAGAGTACGACAGTAAGTGTTTTGAAAATTTGTGTGTGAACATAAGCTGTTTTTGTGAGTAGTCGTAGGTACGTCATGTGTGGTAGGTCTATTTGATTTATTTTGTAAATATGCATCTGCTACGTAGCAACTTATTTCTACTTCGATTGACTCATTATCCCCTATTCCTATCCCAATAACATGGGTACAAATAATGTTAGTTTTACTACCTATATAAAGTTTGTAACATAGAGAAATAATTTAGCTAGATATACCTTAAGGTTAATGGACTCAGAATCGTTAGCTGGGTCAATACAGTCATGTCGGTCTGTCTTTTTTTCTGCACATCACCGAATTGAAGGCCTTAGAGTTTGACCTAGCATAATCAAATTTGGTAGATAGACTCCTTGTCCATGCCTTCAGAAAAAGTGTAAACATTTTCATTTCTATTAAAAACCGGCCACTGAAACGTCCACTGTTTAGCAATATGTTTGTTCAAACCGTAAGAAATTTTAAAAAATTGTTGGAGAAAAATATTTTGACATTCTCAATAGCTATATTTTATCAATATGAAGGCTTTTGCATACCCATTTTTTGTGGGCAATTTTCGTAAAAAAAATATTTTCGTTTTCATTTCATTTTAACACACACCCACTTTTTATGGGCGGAATTCCATGAAAACGATTTGCAAAGCCTTACCCATAGAAAAACTTCGTATTTTTCGAAACATCATAGTTTTAAACAAACTGTCTGAACAAGATATGCTGACACTGTAATTTTTTCCCCATTTTTAGTAAAAATATAATTCCGGTAAAATTTCTATAAGCTTCGATAAAAAATTTTCTAACTTTGGTAGGTATTTTCATCTATAGATCATTTTAACGCACCGCTACTTTTTGGGTGCGTGTTTTTATAAAAATCATCTGTACACCCTACCCAATAGGATATGCAATCGAAAAACCATACACTATATTTCATGCCCATGAGAGCTTTATTGTAAAGATGGGATGGGATTGGATAAGGTGCTCTCAAGCCTCCCCATGTTCTTTTAATATTGAATGGCCTGTAGCTATTTTTTTTAACAATTTTTAAGAAAGGGAACAATATAAGTACAAAAAGGTTAAAAGGCATTAATTAAAACTATAAAGACACCTACCAATGGTTTCTTTTTTCATCTGCAATTTTTTATCGAATTTTATAATAAGTGTAGCGCACTGGGTTACTGCTATTACTTTATATTTTATGATAAAGAGTTTTCCATCATTCACGAAAGAGTTTAATTTCGCGCCATTTAATGTAACTGAGTTGCCAACGGCAAAATAAATAAGAATGTGACAGCTGACAGTTCGGAGTTAGTAAAAGTGGAGCGCTATACAACGCATTTGCGTTGTTGAGCCATATTTTAAAAATAATTAAGGTTCCTCAGCTACAGCCTGCCACTTTCGTACAAAAGATGGCCGTCACTGTGATTAAAACCATGATAATATATTAAAAAAAAATTTAGGGAGGCTGCAAGATTTAGTGATCCTAGACACTCTGGGTTTCATGTCACAAGTCACTGAACAGAAAACTCGAAGCAGTACGACAGAGTGTTACTGACAGCCCAGGAACGTCATTTCTACACCGTAGTCAAGGACTGGGCATTTTGAGTAGCTCTCTACAGCGAATACTCACGAAAGACTTGCGGCCTACAAAGTTCTAATGACTCAAGAACTGAAGACTACTGACCATAGATTTAAATAAAAAACAGCAAGATGGTACTGATTTTTCGAACAAAAACAACTTCAGCATCTTGATGCCTTCGTTAGTCGTCAAAAATGTCGCATTTGGGCGGTGTATTATTGAAATCCAGCCACATTTATACGAAACAGTTATAGAAAATTCAATAAAACAGTTCGTACTTGCCAGCAAAGCCGTGGCAGCCACTTATCCGATGTGCTATACCATAGATAACCCTAATCTGTGTACCGTAGCAATAAAATATGAAACTTTCTTATGAAAAGTCCGTTTTTTCTATGGATGTCACATTTTGCGTGAGTTTTGAGAAATCCTTTAAAACTTGACATCTTCAGCTTCAATAAGCGCGGTATATCGCTAAAATTGGTGAACGCATTTGTGTCAATTTGCTGGCATGAACTGCTACAATCAAACATTTCGCCTTATCAGTTCCTAAAACAGCTTCAAAACATGTTGAATAAATTCAGATCCAGTTTTTTTCAATATCCTCACCAACAAATTAACAGAAAACTGAAAACATTTCGATTTTTCGTGTCACAAAAATGTTTTAACGAATTACAACTGATGCGACATTTTCGCTGAGTGTATTCACTCATGTTGGTTCCAAATACTCATCGAACATCACTTTCGTTGCAGCGCGCGATTCCCACCCAACATTGGATGAAGCTTTTTGAAAAGTTTGGAGAGAGTCAGAAAATTGAACACGAATGAGAAAAATGTGGTGAGAGCAATAGCACACACACCGACACGCACTCATTCAAATGCGATAGAATTGTATCCTGTAAGAGTTGGACATTTTTTATGTATTTATCGCTTTCAACAGATTCATTTTCGATCGTTTTGCTGTTCTTATTCCTGATTTTCGTTTTTGTAGGTACGTTTGTCTCTTTGCGTTTTATAGGCTGGAATACACCAACACGTCGACAGAATTTATGCACTTACGTGAGAGAAGGCAAAACAAGTTGATAGTAACTTGGTGTCGATAATATTTTATGTGACCTAGAAAAGAGATTTCAAGTTCATATGTTTGCTGATGTTGATTTAGGGCCACCACTGCACTAAATTGGGCATAGATGGATCGGATCGACGAAACTTTATAAAACGTTTGGACTCATAATTTATATGTCATGCTCAGGCTTGTCGGATTAAGGTGGTGAACATATTTCTATACAAAGAGTAGGTAAATCTGAAATAAAATTGTGTACTCAATTTTTTTATGATGATTTGCTGCAATTTCTACGTCAGGTTGCACCCAAGGGCCACCAATTACTGCAAGAAGAAGTGTGGACATACCATCAATTTTCGCCCAAAGAAGAAGTTGAAGTAGATCACTGGAATTTGGTCATTTTCTTCTGTTTTTTCTGTGGTTTTGTCAAAAGATGGAACTTTGGAGAGGCTACGCACATTGTTGTGTTGTCATTGA
Organism: Rhingia rostrata; assembly: GCA_949824845.1. NCBI lineage: Eukaryota > Metazoa > Arthropoda > Insecta > Diptera > Syrphidae > Rhingia > Rhingia rostrata. The sequence goes on from OX463759.1 coordinate 1,950,595, forward strand.
ATTTAATTCTCAAATTTTATCTCTTGAATATTGCAAATCAAAATTATTGAAGAAGAATAAAAGAAAATCAATTTTACCATGGCCAATGTCACCATTTTCTAATGTCACCTCTCCACACACACAGGTATTGAGTAATCAACATCAAAACACCACCTGGTTGGTGGTAACTTTGCGCATGGGAGTGGTTCCAAATTCAAATTTGGCACTCAAGGGGGAATACAGAAGAAGATAGAAAAAGTGGATGATTAAGATTTGCCTGTTGCGCGTAGCTGGATTTGGCCGTTATTACATCTGTTTAACTGTTGTATCGGTTAAGTGAAGATGGTGTGTGCATTGATAAAGGAACACTTTTAGGGCCAACTTTGGAAGCAAATGATGATGCTTTAACAAATGAAGAACAGTTTCGTTTGCTGGTTTTTAAAAAAAAAATCTGCACAGCATCCCTCTTCATTGCTTTCCAGATTGGGAATTGCGATTTCTCCAGTAAAATTCCCTTGTTTGTAAGTCCTACTAAAAATTTATAACAGTGGTCAAGTTCATCGTTTGAGACAACTCTCTCGTTTGAGACAACTCTCTCATTTTTACTTTCTGTAGATATGTTCACTACATTTGGTTAAGGTATACCTATTCAGTTTACATATAGCTTATAACTAAACGCAAAAGAGAGCATTGAGTTTGATCTCAACTCCATCGAGTCAGAGCCATTGAAAGCCATTTGGCATATGAAACTGAGTTCGTGCTCCGCTTTGCACGATCGATCTCTAATATCGTTCTCATTTTGTTGCATAGGACCCAATTTCTTCGCATCCAATTGTTTTGTCTTATTTGTAAAATGTCAACAAAAAAATCCGATAAAATAAATTTTTTAACTTAAATTGCAAGTGCACAGTCATCATACAGGACAACCAACGTTCCGAAAGGTATAAACAGCCAGGTTTATTGCTTCAACGTGCCCATACAAGCAAACAGTAGTTTTTGCGAAGCTGGATATTTTCTGTAGATGCAGATTGGCATACGCAAAAGCAAATGCACAAGTGTTTCAATTCGAAATCACAGTTATTCATGCTTCATCGCCTTGCAGTAATTTGATTTGTCAGACGTTCATCAAAACAGCAATGATGGCCAAAACATGACTCAATATCATTCGCACCCTATAGAGAGACGTCATAATCTATTATTAGCCCCTTATGTGTTCAGATTTAGTTGGTGTGTCAAGAAGTTAAGAAGTAGTTCGGGCTAGCTCTAGAAATTGTCATAAAAGGTGAGATTTATAGATTTATATGCTTTTGAACAGTAATTGGCTTATGATTGTTTTGTAGGAATTCAGTATGGGGGAGAAGAAAGCTTCGGGATATTATTGGAGAAATAATTTCAGATTGAGACGTAGAAGCCGCGGTATTCCAACCGACCGTCAGATTGGATTTAAATACATCAAATGGATGTCGCTGGTCTTGATAACCATGATGATCTCGTACTGTGTCTTTTTTATATGGTTTTTCGTAAAGTAAGCGGTTGGAGACAAAATGAATTTCCAACTTCGCAAGAAGTACATTTTTCATCGCAAATATAGACGATTTTAGCTATTCGATGTATTTCGTATCAATATGTGTGTGTGTTTAATTTTTTCACACAAAGTTATTGCATTTGAAGGTGTAAGTATGTCGTGCTGTTTAATGAGATACTATTATGGATACACCGAATTTTCAATTAAGGGATAACGCTTAAACCTGGATATTTGAGTCTTAAAAATAATAGGTACCTCCGATTAAAAAAAAAATCGAGCAAATATTTTCATGGACTAGAATGTTTGTTCAAAATTCGAAGTCAAGTTGTATGTTTTGTGTTGCAGTTAAATAGTGCAATTTCTGGACATTTTAATTATTCATTGAAAGAACTATGATCAGAGGCCTCCACGACAATGATGGTTACAATACAAGCACTAGATACCTGTCACTGTCACTTTGTCAAATGTTCAGGGCATGTCATGTGTAGATATACATGATGTGGTTTTATTCGCTAGACAGATTTTGAATATCAATCGATCGCATAAGAGCAAAATGTACTCATTTGCTTTTTTGATAACATTTTCGATCAAAGTGTTGCCGGCGTAATTTGAGTGATTTCTGTTGAGATTAATGTTGAGTTTCAGCTGCTGTATAGTGTGTGATTTGTGAAGTTTTTACTTCAGGAAATCCCAAAAAAGGGCGAAGCCGACAAACCAGCCATTCACGGGGTCATTCGAATGCTCCGTTTTTTTAGATATATCGATTTTGGTCATATAATTCCAACTCTACTGAGGAAAACCGATTGAGGTCCAAACGACCCAGATGTGACTGCAATTCCCACATTAAGCGTATTGAATTCTGACAATTTGAGGCAACAATTCTACTATGTCCCAAAGGGAGTAAAAACTTTTGGAATTCGCCGTCATCTTCCATCCCAATGCTATTTTACAATGACATTCCAGCTGTCACTTAAATAGACAAAGTCAGACTGCTCGCTGCTCATTTAGCAGCCAGTTCCACGTTGCCAGATTGTGCCTTCTCCCGCGCTTGAGAACGTAGAGCATGCTATGGGACCAATCCACTTCCGTACTTCTACCGTCGCAAGAGACGACCAGACCCATTTGTGAATGTTAAGTTCTATTAATCTTAACGTTCACAAATCGTCTGGTCCAAATGGTATCTCCTCCATAATTCTGAAGAGGTGTTCTTTCACGCTGGCAAAACCACTGCGTGGCCGTTTCTATCTGTCCTATTCATCAGGAAACTTCCCGAGTACATGGATAACAGCATTTGTGTAGCGCATCCCCAAAAAGGCGAATCTTCTTCCGTCTCCAACTACCGACTTTATTGCACTTATCTACCTTCTTTCTAAGGTCATGGAAGCGCTGACAAACCGTCAGCTTACGAAATATCTTGAGTCACGAAAACTCCTCAATGACCGAAATTACAGTTATCATAGCAACAGACTCACTGATGATTTGATGTCACATGTGGCTGAGAATCGATGACCCTGCGAGCCGGAGTTTTGGTGTTCATTCGTTCTACATGTCCTAGCTATCTACTTGGTTAAATCTTCGTCTCCATAGCCCGTCAACGCAAACGGGAATGAAGATTTTTCGAAGAATTTCCTCTCATATCGATCAAGGATTTCTTCGTCCGCTTTTCTGACGGTCCATGCTTCAGCGCCGTAGAGCAGGCCTGGGATGATCAGGGTCTTATGTAGGACCTCCCTAGTAGTTCGAGTGAGGGCTTTGTGAGGGCGCGTGTATCATCTTTTATTTTATCTCTCCAAGAGCAATGTGAATCGTTAATCCGATTCATAAAAATGTTTTTCAATAGACTGCCAAGTGTCGTGATACCTGCTTGCGATCTCAATTATATCATCATGTAGTCGTGGTTCTTCATAAACCACGGGTCGGAAGTCTCTTTAGATTCCTCTTGTTGTCGTGGTGGGGTTTCTAAAATATTGGGTTCAGAAAACCCAAAATGATTGCATAATGCGTGACAGTTTGTTGCGCAAATTGGCCTGTAGGCATTATCGGATCATTCTTCCTCAAATATGCGGGTTAACGTGACATGATAACCCAGTTTAAGTACCTTAATTATAAGATATGGATTCACATCCGTGGGGTTTCAACAAGACTGCCCCTCAATCCATTCAGCCAGAGAAACAATTCAATTACTGCATGAGCATTTTCCTAATCGTGTTATTTGCAGTTTTCGCGTTCATAATCGGCCTTCCGGACCATGAGATATAACGCCATTGAGATTTTTCGTTTGGGTTTTTTAAGTCAGAGGTCTATGTGAGCAAGCCCACAACCACGAATGCCTGGAAAGAGGAAATCGGACGGTGTATTAATGAAATTCATCAACATTTATGCAAAACATTCATAGAAAATTTAATTTAAAGAACACATACTTGCCAGCAAAGCAGTGACGGTTATTATTCCGATGCGCTATTCCATACACAACCCCAATCTGTGCAATCTATTAAGGAATTAAAAAAACAGTTTCCCAATTTAAAATCATTATTTGATATCAAAATTTTATTTTGCGTGAATTATGAGAAACCCGATATCTTCAGCTTCAACATCAGCGGTGTATCCCTTAAATTGGTGCATGCATTTGTTTCCATTTAATGGCATGAGTTGCTAACGTGTTATCCTCATCAAGTATAATTTAAAAAAAAAAATTTAAAATATTTCGATTTTTTGCGAAAAATTAAGTTTCAACGAATTGCAACTGATGCGACTTTTTCACTGAACGGATTTCTGTTTTCATGAATTTTTGTCGGATTCAATTACGAGTGGCTCTGATTATCGAATCCCACTTTCGTGGCAACACACATTGGTGGATGCTTCTGGGAACTGTTGGGGCGAAAGCCGGTGAAAAATTAGCAAAGCGAATGAGAGGTGATGAGCACAATAACACCTACACGTTGCAAATGTAATGGAATTGTGAATTTGGTGAGCTGGGTATTTTTTGGTGAATTCAGTGTCAGTCTTGAACAGACAGTCACAGCGTGATGTAAGATAAAACTTATCAATTATTTCTTATTAAATTAATAAAATATTTTAGAAATGGCAGATCAAAAACCAACCCCAGCACTGTTCCCCGACAAACATCAAGAGGAAGCTGAAGAAGAGTCTCCCAACATGGTGGTGGATGAGGAAGCACACCTTCATGAAGATATAAATGAGATTGCAAGGCGATTTGACGAGGCTTGTAGTTATATTGAGGAAATAAAAATGTTTATTGAAAAGTATTTACGTGAATCGGATTAACGATTCATTTTCTCTAATTTTCATTGTGAAAAGATTAAATAAAAAATAATCCCATACACACCGATTGAAGGGTGGAAGATGCTTTTTTTATTTATTTCGCTCGTATTTATTCGTTTCCAACTAGTGTACAGGACACAGGTTGGAGCTCACAACTTCCACTGAATTGTACTTTAATTCCCACAGGACAGCCTGATGCAAGATTGGGAGTGAGGGGGATACAGTTGTATTGAAACAAGTAACCATGATCGCTCAATCGAAAGCTCAGGCATTTGGCGATCTGAAAATCACGGTTTTGCCGTATACCATTGCGAAAACTACTCTAATGGCATAGACGCTATGGACATGAAATATAGAGGTTTTGACAAAAAAATAATAGATGGATATATTTGCTTCGTATATGTTCATTTTAACATAAATCTTGTAATTGCACATGTTTGATGATAAGTTTTATCTCTCTGCTTAAATACTATTTTTAATAATTTGAAGAATTTATAAAGAAAAAATAATAAACTTCAAGTAAAATATGAAAAAAACCTCCAATTAAAAAAAAAACAGTATATCGGATATTTAAAAAAGGCTTCAAATGTGGAGGTCTCGCCTTCCAGGGTGGCAGCTTTCGTCCGTTTTGCTATTCGTATTCCGAAGTTTCGACTTTTAGTTGAGTGAGTCGTCTTGTTGCGTTATTCAAACTGGTCTGTATAAACATTTTTAGAAGAGTTATGCACTTGTGAGAGAAGGCAAACCAAGTTATCTACGGCTGCAAGCCATTACCACTGAAGTTATGAAAAAATTGAGATTTTGTTCAGAATATTCACTCTACGTTCACTTAGCCAATCTGCGCTGAAAGATCTACCAAATGTGGCAGTCAAATTCACAACAAATTGCAAATTTGTTTAATTAACAGGAAATATGTTCGTATTTACAATCAATTGTAAGATTAACAGCTTTTGCTTTCATATTTGAAATAAAATTGTTAAAGTTATCCCAACTTCTTGTTGTAAAACTGACATCGCGTTGTCAATTTTGGTTGTTAAATGTACAGATATGAATTTTTTAAATCTACAGCAACCTTTTGTAGTAATTGCATTAAGGCTGTAGAAATTATAATCAATTCTGTAAATCTGAAAAACACCAATGCAGTCAATCTGCAGCATGTGTAGTTTTAACTAATTGGAGTGGTTAAGAACATAAGTCCACACAAAATATTTTTCAAATCTACAACCAAAATGCAACAAAAGTACAAAAACCTGTAGAAAACTGTTAAAATTTGTAAAATTCCTAAAGCCAAAACCAGCGTTGCCACTTAGATCTGGAGCAAATGTAGTACGCTGGCAACTAAAATTTAGTACATTTGTGTTATTATTGAATGTTTTGTGTTTTATGTAAATAAACATAGCAAAATAAAAAAAAAACAGAAATTTAATTTGAATTCCCAAAAACAGACACTACTTCATGTCGTACATAAATGGAAGCATTCAGTGAAGAATTGGACTTGCATTGAAGTGATGGCAAGTTGCATATTATATATAATTAAAACTAATTGCGCAAATATATAGTTAATCGATGTTTAAGGGTTTAACTCCACACTAGACAACATCTACTTTAAATTTAAAGCTTGCTTTAACTTATTTTCATCAATAGACGCTTTTTAACGAGCCGCTAGTTAGTGTCGTATCTCTAAGAACTCTAAGTCAAACTCACCTAAAAAGTGACAGTTCTGACAATCAAACGAACCCAATTTCAGTGAACACACCCGTTGAGGTGACAGTGAAAAAATAATTCAGTTGTTTGTGCATTTGCCCTTGCCCGATTTGAAAATGACAGACGACATTACGCTAACTCTGCATTAAATATTTAAAGTGATGTTTCGGTTTCTTTTACTTTAAAGCAGAGTGATACCCTAAAATACCCATTTTTGACGACTTTAATTGTCTAAACGCGTTAGCACGTGATAAAATGATTTTAAAGTCTACTTTAAGCGACTATAAATTTGCGCCAATGTAGTTAGGTATAAATTTAAAACAAACTAAAATTTTGCATTGAAATAAAAAAAATTATAGTGAAAGACGGAGCTTTAAAAATTGAGTACTTTAGAGTCACGATGTAGTATGTAATACGGAACTAAAAAACAAGCAAATATGTAGTACAAGTGGAAACGCTGACCAGAACATTTGCATGGTTTATTCTTTTTCAATTGCATCATCAATAATTGTGAAGTAAGAAGACATTCAGCTTGAGTCCAAAAAGCAATTTCCCTGAAGTGCTGATAGCAATTCAATATCTCATCCTATGGGAAACGTACTAACTCGCTTACTTAAGTGGCGCAACAGTACGGAATGAACCTTGGCCTAAACCAAAAAGCCTCTCCAATTAGCCCGGTCCTTAGCTAACTGCCTCCAGGTGGTTGAGGTGGGTTTCTACTTGTGCGCGCCACTTAAGGTGAGGTCTTCCTCCACTGCGTCCGACATTCTGGCTGGGAATCGAAGACTCTGCGCGCCGGAGTATTGGTGTCCATTCGTTCTACATGTCCTAGCCATCTAATGCGCAGTTTTTTTTTTACCAGGGGCATGTCGCTGTACAGCTTGTATTATTCTTGGTTGAATCTTCGTCTCAATAGCCCGTCAACGCAAACGGGGCCGAAGATTTTTCGAAGAATTTTCCTCTCAAATCGACCAAGGATTTCTTCATCCGATTTTGGGACGGTCCATGCTTCAGCGCCGTAGAGCAGGACTGGGATGATCAGGGACTTACATAGGATCTCCTTATTAGTTCGAGTGAGGGCTTCATTACTAAATTGCCTTCTTGCCACGAAGAAACCACGGTTGCTAAGAGTAATTCTTTGTTTAATTTCTGATGAGATGTTGTTGTCAGAGTTAATAGCGGAGCCGATATAGATAAAGTCCCGTACTTCCTCAAGGTTATATCTGTCAATGGTGATGTTCTGTCCAATTCGTCGATGTTGTGTGTCCTTTCGTGTTGACAGCATGTACTTCGTCTTGCCCTCATTTACTGCTCAACCCATTTTTGCCGCTTCCTTCTCTATACTAGCAAACGTGGCTATGACATCACGTTGGGTCCTACCAATGTTGTCAATATCGTCGCCTTGCCTAAATCCTTTTTTGGTATCGAATGTGTCAGTGAGGTCGTTTCCGAACCTGATGGAGCAGCGAGAATTCTCCATCGTCATCCTACACAAACGGACGAGCTTGGGCGGTAAACCAAAACTAGACATGGCTCTGTATAGCTCACCTCTTTAAATGCTGTCGTATGCGGCTTTGAAATCGATGAATAGGTGGTGGGTATCGATTTGGACTTTTTGGGGTTTTTCCAGGATCTGCCGAAGTGTGAAAATTTGTTCTGTTGTGGACTTTCCTGGCCTAAAACCACACTGATAAGGGCCGATCTGGTTCTTGGTAAACGGTTTCAGGCGTTCACATATTTTGTAGGCGATGTTGAGGAGACTTATGCCTCTGTAGTTGGTGCAGTTTAGAGGGTCTCCTTTTCTATGGGAAACGTGGTTTCTGGTAATTTATTATATTTGGACGTGGACGGTTTTGATGTCGTTGTCAAATTAACCTTTTGCATTAAATTCATAAAACAACTTTATTGTATGAATCTTGTTTAAATAATTAAAATTATTAATAAAATGAAAATTATATTGTTTGGTGTTTTTTTAAGCAAAGATTTCACAAATAAAAATTTGTGGATGAAATTTGTAGATTAGGCAATAAAAAATGAATTTTGACAGCAAAGAGTTTTGTATAATACAAGCAAATCGCACGCTATCTGCAACAAATGCTGTTATATGCACAACCTAGCTTTAGAATGAACAACCAATCCTCTGTTAAATTGACAGCATTGGATGTTGGGTCGATTTTGACTATTATTGCAGTAGAATTACCAGTGGTTTTCAATATTTTTACAACATATTTTGTTGGGTCTGTTACTTTTGTATCATTTGTAAAACGGAAGTTATAACAAAAACTTAAAGCTTAAGTCCTTTTCTTCTTCAATATAGATTGCTTAAACAATTTTACTTAAGTTAGATTTTTTAACCAAAACATAATTATCTATTTTTTTTTATAATTATCTAATCATACGCACTTTTCTCGAGATTAACGACTTTTTTCTTTGATCCGAAATCGGGGAAAAGTGAAAACGACCAGAAATCATATAGAGCCATTGCGCTTCTGCTGATAATATCTAAAGTTTTCGAGAAACTTCTGATAAAACGATTACAATTAGCAATTGAAAAAAGACGCTTGAACCCAGTTCCTCAATTCGGTTTCCGGGTCAAACATTCAACAATCAATCAGGTGAATCGATTAGCTAATGAAATTGAAAAAGCTCTAGAATGGAAAAAGATTCCAACAAGGTAAGGCACGAAGGTCTAAGGTGTAAGGTAAGTGCAAATCTACCGAAAAATTGTACAAAATACGGGAATCCTGCGGTAAAAACAGACTCTTTCTTGCTTGATATGAGACAAAATCCTCGGAATTCCAAGAAATCCATGCCGCTTTTCTGCAAGGAAGCGTTCTCAATCCAATCCTCCTCATGCCTGATAAAAGAGAAATACCGCAAAATAAAGAGATCATCATGACTTACTATGCATGAGTTAGTAGAAACATCAATGGGAAAACTCCAACGGGTTCAATATAAAGTGGACAAAGACCTGGCAGATTGTCCTTAAGGAGACAAAGTCAACGCATAGCAATTACCTGTTTTTATTAACTCTGGACAAATACCATATGCAAACGAGGTAAAATGCATAAGAATGACACAAGATGCATAACTTAAGTGGAATCCACACGCTAAGAACATGAGGTCGGAAGGAACTCATAGCTAAGCGTATACGTGCTTCTGTATAAACAGGTTCTTAAAACTTCTTAGACATATACATATACAAGCTGTAAAAAACCAAGCAATATTCATTTATTGCAAATATTCCAAAACAAAACGCTAATCGCAATCGTAAATGCTTCATAGTGTACAGGGAAGGGAGATATTCACAAAGACCTACAGGAACCATGAATAACGAAGTAACAGCATTTGAATTTCTGTTCATTGCAACAATGATTCGCACACTGGACGTGATAGTCCTTGAGCGCTGGCTCTTAAGAACAAGACAATTGGACCTATACAAGGAAATACCGCATTTAATGACGGTGTTGGGAGGTGCACCATAAACACTACAGGAAGCGTAAACTCCTTAGTCGCAGTCACAACAAAAACGAAAAAATGAGAGGAATGCATTTCAAACTCACAGTGGGCCTCCTTTTTTAAAATCCGATGTGAGAATCATATTTCGCTTGAGCTCAAAACACAAAACTGATTTATTTATAGGAATAGGAAATTTAAGTTTTCAAAGCCGAAAGAAATTTTAAAATCAGTCGAAGCGGTCGTTATTTTTAAAATCAAAGTAAAACTGTTGGTTTTTTTATGAAAATCACATTTTTTGTAAATATGATCGATGGAAAGGTTTTACATGAAATAACTGAAACAAAGTAGATCTGGTCATTTCTGATGTGTAAGCGTTCCCAAAAATACTTCGACAATGATGAAGAATTAATAACTCATGAACACAATTGTGATTATGGAATATGTCCATGACATCATGACATGGAAGAATCAGGTGCATCGAATTAATTTTACAAGACAAGGCCGATGGAAGATGGAAATGCTGTTGTTGCTGCTAATGCTGTTGTTGCTGCTAATGCTGTTGTTGCTGTAAATGCTGTTGTTGTTGGTTCTACTATGCACCAAAGAATGGAGAAAAAACCAAATTCAAATCGTGTTGTTGGTATGGATTGCACTGACGATACAAATACTGATATTTCTGTGATAAATCCTTACAAATGGTTGCATATCTCAAAATTCAAAGCCTTAACAAGTGAAGAATCAATTAAGAAATATGTTGCAGCAAAAATAAATTGCGATGAAGGAGATAAACATGTTTTAAGTTGGTAAGAAGGTGTATAGATCTCAACAATTTTTCTTATGTCAAATTTAAAAGAACCCTGCGGAAAGATGAGTTCAAGATGACTGAGTTAGATCTCGTGGTATGCGAAAAGATGAGTTAAGGATCTTTCTTGGCATGGTATGCAAAAAAAATACACTGAATGAGTTAGATCTCGTGGCATGCGAAAAAATGAGTTCAAGATGTTTACTCACTTTTCTGAAATCTTTCGTAGCATGGTAGCCAAAAAAAAAAGATGAGTTCAAGTTCTTTCTTAGCATGGTATAAACAAATAAATACACTGACTGAGTTAGAACTTGTCGTATGTGCAAAGATGAGTTCAAGCTGCTTACTCACTTTTCTGTGATCTTTCTTACCATAGTATGCAAAATAAATACGCTGACTGAGTTAGATCTCGTCGTATGCCAATGGGTTAGTTCAAGTTGCTTCTTAATTTTTCTGATACCATTCGTAGCATGGTATGCAAAAAAAAATACACTGACTGAGTTAGATCTCGTCATATGCGAAAAGATGAGTTAAAGATCTTTCTTGGCATGGTATGCAAAAAAAATACACTGACTGAGTTAGATCTCGTGGTATGCGAAAAAATGAGTTCAAGATGTTTACTCACTTTTCTGAAATCTTGCGTAGCATGGTAGCCAAAAAAAAAGATGAGTTCAAGTTCTTTCTTAGCATGGTATGAACAAATAAATACACTGACTGTGTTAGAACTTGTCGTATGCGGAAAGATGAGTTCAAGCTGCTTACTCACTTTTCTGTGATCTTTCTTACCATAGTATGCAAAATAAATACGCTGAATGAGTTAGATCTCGTCGTATGCCAATAGGTTAGTTCAAGTTGTTTACTTAATTTTTCTGATACCATTCGTAGCATGGTATGCAAAAAAAAATATACTGACTGAGTTAGATCTCGTCATATGCCAAAAGATGAGTTCAAGATCTTTCTTGGCATGGTATGCAAAAAAAAAATAAATTGACTGAGTTAGATCTCGTGGTATGCGAAAAAATGAGTTCAAGAAGTTTACTCACTTTTCTGAAATCTTTCGTAGCATGGTAGCCAAAAAAAAAAGATGAGTTCAGGTTCTTTCTTAGCATGGTATAAACAAATAAATACACTGACTGAGTTAGAACTTGTCGTATGCGGAAAGATGAGTTCAAGCTGCTTACTCACTTTTCTGTGATCTTTCTTACCATATTATGCAAAATAAATACGCTGACTGAGTTAGATCTCGTCGTATGCCAATAGGTTAGTTCAAGTTGCTTACTAAATTTTTCTGATACCATTCGTAGCATGGTATGCAATTACTTTATCTACCATTTTGTTGGTTCGCATTCTAAATTTTACAATTTACGTTTCGATTCTTAAACAGCATGACAAATATTTATTTCGCATTATTTATTTCGCAATTTTCATTAATTTTTTGATAAATTAGCTTTTTGAAGCTCAGCAATTTTTTATTTAGCAATATTTATAGAGACAAACTATGCAGAGCCATGTCTAGATTTGGTATACCGCCCAAACTCGTCCGTTTGTGTAGGATGACGATGGAGAATTCTCGCTTCTCCATCAGGGTCGGAAACGACCTCACTGACACATTCGATACCAAAAAAAGGATTTAGGCAAGGCGATGCGCTATCACGTGACTTCTTCAATCTGATTCTTGAGACGATCACGAGCCAACACCAGAGGCACAATTTTCCAAAAATCTGTGCAACTACTAGCATACGCCGACGACGATGACAGCATCGGTAGGATCCAACGTGATGTCATAGCCACGTTTGCTAGTATTGAGAAGGAAGCGGCAAAAATGGGCTTAGCAGTAAATGAGGGCAAGACGAAGTATATGCTATCAACACGAAAGGACACACAACATCGGACGAATTGGACAGAACGTCACCCTTGACAGATATAACTTTGAGGCAGTACGGGACTTTGTCTATCTCGGCTCCGCTATTAACTCTGACAACAACATTTCGTCAGAAATTAAACGAAGAATTACCAACCGTTGTTTCTTCTTGCTAAGAAGGCAATAAAGCCCTCACTCGAACTACTAAGGAGATCCTACATAGGACCCTAATCATCACAGTCCTGCTCTACGGCGCTGAAGCATGGACCGTCTCAAAAGCGGATGAAGAAATCCTTGGTCGATTTGAGAGGAAAATTCTTCGAAAAATCTACGGTCCTGTTTGCGTTGACGGGCTATGAAGACGAAAATTCAACCAAGAACAATACGAGATGTATAGCGACATGCCCCTGGTAAAATAAACTCCGCATTGGACGCTTAAGATGGCTAGGGAATGTAGAACGAATTGACACCAATACTCCGGCTCGCAGAGTCTTCGATTCCCAGCCAGACATCGGACTGTAAGTAAGTAAGTTTTTTGCTCCTTGGCTTGTTTTTTGCAGTTTACAGCTCCAGCGCCGTCCACTATCCTACTATTGTATAGATACGTATCAGCCTTATAGCCAAGATACAGAGCCAATGAGATATTCTTCTACGGGAATAATGTGCGACTGTCACTTTCTCTTGCTGTAATGTCCAGATCCAGTTAGCTCACACACACTTTGTATTTTTAAATTCAAAGATGGAAATCGCTGAATGAAATAATTGTATATCGGGGCTCAAGTTAATTCATCAGCAAGTATGTACAACCCATTCCTGCTCCTTCAAGTCGTTAAAAGTTCGCTCAAGGCTCCACTTTGCACACATAGGCAATAGGCATCCATCGACCACAATTAATAATGAACTCTCAGATGCTGTGCCTCAGTTGCTTAAGATCAGTCAGAGTGATCGGTAATCGGTTAAATATTTAATTTCGCATACCCAGGACATTAATTCAAATTGCGAAAATGATTCTCAATACATGGAATACAGCGTTCGCTGAGAAAAAGGACGGAGAGGTACATAAAATAGAAAAAAATATTTGTGTTTACATATTGAGAAAATTCCCTCTTTTACAGTTCGTCGCACTTGAAAGCCTTACAGATAGGTACACAAAACTCGAAGAGAATTGGCCTCCTCAGAAAATTGATTCTAACTGGTATTTGCAAACCAAAGAAAATATCCCGATTTATCTCCAAATGGGCTTCAATCTGATTGGAAAAGCCAGCTCAAACCACATTCGGATCCTTGATCCAGACATCGTGCGTCCGTTCGAATTTTCTATTCATATCAATGACCAAACTTCAGCACCGCTTATCTGTGATATGGGCGGTGATTGTTGCATGAATTGGATGAGTTTGTCGGAACCCACGTTCTTGACACATTTATCCACAGTGAGTGTGTTGACCATAAGCCGAGTTATATATTTCGGCTTTATCTCTGACATTGATAATATATAAGATACGAAACTGTTTACAATAAAAAAATGTTTTTGTTTATAAAAAAATGTTTTTGTTTTTTGTTTATGTTCATGTGACATCTAAATTCAATAAATGATCGTTGGATCGATTTGTTATTTTATTGTTTGTTTAATAATTTTATTTATATGTTGGACTACGACGTTTTGCAATTTCAGCTGTGTGCGTTTTATTACCAAGTGCTTTTTTGAAAAAAGGCGCCTCGAGGGATGACGCAGAAAGATAGATAGATAGATATATTTATTCGGTATATGAATATTTTTACATAATGATGTTATTGCACATTTTACAGAGATTTGATGATGATTTTATCTCTCTACTGAAATATTATTTTTAATGGTTAGAAGAATTTATAAAGAAAAAAGAATAAACTTGAAGGAAAATACGAAAAAAACCTCCAATATAAGAAAAAAAAAAAAAAAAGGGAATAAATAATTAAAAAAACAAAAATTACAATTACATTGATAAATAAATAAATAAATAGATAAATGAATAAATAAATAAATAAATAAATAAATAAATAAATAAATTAATTAATTAATTAATAAATAAATAAATAAATAAATAGATAAATGAATAAATAAATAAATAAATAAATAAATTAATAAATAAATAAATAAATAAATAAATAAATAAATAAATAAATAAATAAATAAATAAATAAATAAATAAATAAATAAATAAATAAATAAATAAATAAATAAATAAATAAATAAATAAATAAATAAATAAATAAATAAATAAATAAATAAATAAATAAATAAATAAATAAATAAATAAATAAATAAATAAATAAATAAATAAATAAATAAATAAATAAATAAATAAATAAATAAATAAATAAATAAATAAATAAATAAATAAATAAATAAATAAATAAATAAATAAATAATAAATAAATAAATAGATAAATGAATAAATAAATAAATAAATAAATAAATAAATAAATAAATAAATAAATAAATAAATAAATAAATAAATAAATAAATAAATAAATAAATTAATAAATAAATAAATAAATAAATAAACAAACAAAAAAATAAATAAACAAATAGAAAAGTAAAATAATAAGCACTATTATACATTAAGGTAACAAATAACAAATATCCCATAAATAAATTATAACAAATGAGTACAAATTTGTACAGCAATAATGTAAATATAAACAATAAGTACGAGTATGTAGAAATTATAATTGAACAATATTAGGTAGAGTAAGTTCGGATAATGTGGACTACCCTTATTGTTTTAAGCAATATTTTTAAAACTAAAGTTTATTTCGAAAATGTAAAGAGGTTTAATCGTTCTTTGTAACGTTGGGAACACCGTTTACTTACCCTTGTACTTAATTTTCCTTAAATAAATTAAATATTTGCAAAAGTTTCAGAATAGCGTAAAACTGACCTTTTATAAAAGTGGCGGGTAATGTGGTCCTATAGAGCGGGCAATGTGGACCAGTGGTCCACATTACCAGAAAGAGATTAATAACAGCAGACATGTAATTTATTTATATTTTTCCTTTTTATGAATGAATAACAAACTTATAATTTTTTTTGTTCATTTAAATTAGTTTTAAATTAGTATAAAAAAAATAATTAATTCATTTATCTTTTATTTCCATAGATATGTTAGTCAATTTAAATGAAAATAATGAAAACGTTTAAAGCTTTACGACCTTCAATTATCTAACATTATACAAATATCAAATAACAAATAACCATAAAAGATTCAGTCTTTTTTAACAAACTTTATATAAATTCACTTTGAATCAAAAAATTAACAAAAATAGGAATTTTTTGAATAAATATCCTATCAATTTTTAGTTGTATTGTCACATGAACTGCACTTCTTTTCGGGATGCATTTTTCGTGACCCCAAACAATGTCGCATTGGAGACACTGAACCCATTTGTCCCCACTCAAGTCATCACCCCAAGGCAAATCGCAGAAGTTACATTTAGTATCTCTTGAAGGCGGAATTTCACCAAGATCATCTTCAGAATCAGCAAATAAAATTGCATAGCGATCAAGGCTATCATCTGATGATGAAGACTGACGGCGTCTAGAAGTAGATGGTTTATTTAGCATTGTCTTAGTTTTGACTGACTTTTGCTCTTTAGTCTGTACAGGTTTAACATGTTTAGCTGACTCTTTAATTGTTGTTGGGTTCTTACTTATTTTAACCTTACCAGGCTATCGAGTTTTATTAATGCTTTCTTGTAACTGATTTTTATAAGGTGATACAGTTGAAATTGCGGCTCCAGTTTTTCTTCCCCTGTTTGTGGTGGCGACCCTTCTCAATTTCGGAGGAGGAGAAATTTCCCAAGGAGTAAAATGGGCTTCATTTTGGCTCAAAATCGGAGTGGATGTGCTTTGGCTATTAGTTCTGCTACAATATTCCGCATTTCACTAAAATTTGATTCACTATCCAATTGAACTTCCAAGCTCGGAGGCTGCATCAAATTGTGGTTCCGGTTTCGACTTTGAACTTCAACTTCTGATAATGGCTCAGGCTCAGGCTCACTCGCTATAAAGTCAGCTTCGGAAAAAATATATCTATTGAAAGGGAAAATTCCGCTGCATTTAAACCCGCTTACTGCAACCTGTCCAGTTTGTACTTTAAGATAAGCATTTTTAAATAACAGAGCCAAAATGTTGCCCGTAAAAGCACTAACTAAACTCCTCGACATTGTAAATGCAGCAATTAGATAAGAATACATACCAAGGCAGTGGAAAGTTGCAGAAGTGATTATGGTTCTCAAACCAGGAAAATCACCGAATGAAATAAAATCTGACAGACCTATTTCACTTCTTCCAATAATTTGAAAAGTTTTTGAAAGGATATTCCTCGGTCGCTTACACGCTATTATCGATCAGAAATGCATTTTACCTGACCACCAATTTGGGTTTAGAAGTAAACATTCGACTGTGGACCAAGTTCATCGAATTATTTATGTAATTGAGAAATCTTTCGAAGAGAAAGCTTTTGACAAAGTTTGGCATAGAGGCCTTCAACGCAAGCTAAGTCAAGTTCTGCCTGAAAATTTATATAAAATCCTCGTGTCGTATCTTGAGGAAAGACTTTTCCGTGTGAAACTTGAAAACGAACATTCGGATTTCAAAGAAAAATTAAGAGGAGTACCCCAACGAAGCGTCCTTGGACCACTTTTGTACCTCCTATTTACACGTGATATGCCACAAACAAACGATACGATAGTTGCCAGTTTTGCTGACGATACTGCCATACTAGCAGTTGGCACAACAACAGAGGAAACAAATATGAAATTACAAAACGCTTTTAACGAAGTTAATGAATGGACAAAGTCCTGGCGGATTGCACTTAACGGGAGCAAATCGATTCATGTAGATTTTTCGTATAAACGGACAAACAATTTGTCAGTATTTCTCAATACGGTTCATGTCCCTTTTGCAAATGAAGCAAAATATCTCGGAATGACACTCGATGCAAAATTAAAATGGAAGTCGCATGTAAAAAAGGAATGCGAAGAACTCAAAACTAAATACAGATAACTGTACTCGAAGCTTAACCTTGGTAACAAGCTGCTATTATACAAGCAAGTGCTAAAGCCGGTCTGGACATACAGAATATAACTATGGGGTTGTACCAGTGAAATGAATCTAAATATTTTACAAACTTTTGAAAATACAATGTTGAGGACATTCGTCAATGCGCCGTTGTATATAAGGGATGAAGATGGGTATTCCCGCGGTTAAAGATGAGACGAAAAATTATGCACGCAAACATAAAAAAAGGTTTATTGTGACAAGTTAACACAACGGTCCTCCCAATTCTTGTGGAAACAAATTTATTGCAGCGCCTTCAAAGAACTAAGCCCTTAGATTTGGCCCGATAACAACAAACCGCGTTATAAATTGTGGAGAGAGCAGGAACTCTCACAGGAAAGTTGCCTGCCAAACATTCATTACTCGTGATAACAAAATTGCTAGGTATGTCGTATAATTAGTTACAATACAAATACAAAAAGGGGGGGTGGTTTTAGTGGGTTAAGGTCCCACTTTGGGCAAGTGCTCATCGTGTCTCTTGAGAATTCCACCAACCTACAAAAAAAAAATTTGAGTTAAATGTTAGGATAGATCGGGGAAATATTTTCTTGGTATAAGCCATATCTGGAGCTGATGGCTTAAGGCTTTTTTTCCTATTCGTTGCAGATGCAGAGATCCGTCTGACTCCCACCTGATGACTGAAATTTTCAAAAATCATGTGGATTGCTGTGTGGGGTATGGTGCGCTGTTTCAAATCACGAAAGTGACAACACCTAATATTTTTCCTGCTTCACCTCTTGCGAAAGACTGACGAACATCCATGACTAACACTGGCATGAGAATCAACAAAAATTGTCCGTTCCGATTCGGTGTAAAACAGGAGAGCCACTGTATATGCCAAAAATAATAAAAAAAATAGGGAGAAGCTAGGTTTGAGACACCATATGGTCCATACATTACATGTGGATTGCTGTTGTTTTTGCATTCCCTAAATGTTTTTGTCATTTAACATGCGAGTTGTCAGGTGCTGATAGAAATTTTCTGGAATTGGCTTAGATTCTTCAATAACAGCCATTTGTCCTCCTATTGTTGGTTTATGTATACGCAGATTCGTTGTTGATGAATGAAAGAGCAACATTTCTGCCTGGGGGATTTTAGTTTGACGGATGAAAAGCAAAACTGCTCATGCAAGTTAACACCAACGAGATTGAATCCCCTGCACGCGCATCCACAATTTGCTGACGTCGCGTCTGTGACATCGTGAGAACGGAAAGACATTCCAACATGTTCGCGATACGGTAATAGGAGAGCACCTGTGGGAATGAACGTGTCATCAAATAAGCAGTCTCCAAGCAGAGGTTTAGTTTTAGGTAATGCAACTTGTAGAATTTAGTCTTAAGTGAAATATGAAATAAAGAGGTTCTCCTCATTAAAAAATATTTTTTTAAAGCTTTTAATTTAATAAAGTTTAACTGGCGCCCGAGCAGGGACCGTGACAAAAAAAAAATAAGTGACAGTACGAAAATACCCAGTACCCTAAAGAAGTGTCCGCGGTTAAGTCGATTCCAGTGCCCTCAAGAAGTGCCCGCGATCGTGAATAGTGCTAAAGTGTCACGGTACCCATCCAACCCTGAAGAAAGAAAAACATTCCAGTGCCCTCAAGAAGTGCCCGCGATCGTGAAGGAAAAGCTACAGATATTCTGAGGAAACGAGGCCCCCTAGTAGCCTCCAACGTGGGACAAACGGGAGATATAGACTATATCAGCCGCCCAGATGTCATTAGCATTGTTAATGTAAGTTAGATTTAAGAAACAAATATTTCAAAGAAATTATAAGAAAAATTATATAAAAGTGAATAACCAATTTTTTTTTACGAAACGTAATTGAGAAACAAATATTTCAAAGTAATTATAAGAGGAATTTGATAAAAGTGCATAAAAAAATAACGAAACGTAGTTTAGAAACAAATATTTCAAGTTATTAGATAAATTTAAGGAAAGTGAATCTAATTGAAAACATCTATACTTAAGTGAAAATTTAATCTCTGTTACAATAATTAAATTTTAAAAATAATTGGAAAAAGATAGAAATAACAATTAAAACAACATGGCTAATAACCAAAACCTCATCCGACCTCCTGTGCTAATTGCACAAGATGCACCTGTGGTTGAACCCCAACCTCAACCACGACCACAACCCCAAGCACAACCCCAAGTACAACCTGCTGTCGTTAATGCTCCACCTGAATTAGTGTCATTAATATCTAATATCGTTAGTCAGGCACTGAATACCGAAGGTAGGAACATGGTCAATTCCATCTTAAACCCGAACTCCGAACTCTCTCTTGGTCACGACCAACAAATAAACCCTGAACATAGAAACAATCTGACTGACACGGACAAGATTCCTGACGTTGTCAGATGTTTGCGGGATTTCTCCGGAAACCCTGCAGAATTCAGCTCTTGGCGAAAGAGCGTAGATAGAATTCTTCAAATCTACGAACCGCAAAAGGGGACAGCGAGATATTATGGCATACTCAGTGTCATAAGGAACAAAATATTCGGTAACGCGGATACGGCATTAGAGTCGTATAATACCCCTTTGGACTGGAGAGCAATTTCCAGGTGCCTAACTCTGCACTACGCAGACAAACGCGACATTGGTACCTTAGAGTATCAAATGACCTCACTAGTTCAAGGTAACATGTCCATTCAAGAATTTTACCAATCAGTCTACACGCATTTGTCGCTCATTTTAAACAAAATAACGAGTATGGAAGTAAGCGCAGAGTCTCTGCAATTGCTTACAAAAACATACAGGGACAAGGCACTGGACACCTTTGTCCGAGGCCTAAGAGGAGACTTATCAAGGCTCCTTGGCATGAAGGAACCAGCAGACCTTCCTCAAGCTCTGCACTTATGCCAAAAGTTAGAAAATCAAAATTTTAGATCTTACTATGCAAATAACAACCAAACCTTTATGAAAAAATCCCAAAATCCACCTGTGTTACCACCCCGTAGGAATAATCCTCCTCACCAGCACCAACAAGCTACACGCCCTCAACAATTTTACCCCCAAATTGCCTATCTGCCACATTCACCTCAAGTTTATAACAATTATCCAAATCGAAATCAATTCAATAACCAACAATATCCGGTTGGTCACAACTACCAACACATCTATTCCCATCAAAACCCAGCACCGCCTCGGCCGTATGCACCGAAACCTCAACCGCGTCCGGAACCAATGGAAACGTCAACTATACGGACTGGCCAAGTGAACTATCAGAACCGACCAGCACCTTTTAAATACGCTGGAAAAAGACAACCAGGCACCTCTATGCAAGCACCAATACCTGCAAAGTATCAGAGAAATTATCATATAGATCCTTCCACGACGAATATTCCCGAAGAAAACATAGAAAATTACAATCAAATTATAGAGTCAGAAAATGGAAATTACGACCAAACATTGCAAGACTATTTGCAAAACCAAGAACAGATGATGGAAGCAACAACTTCTGAACAACTATACGAGTATAGCGATATACATTTTTTAGACTGACCGACTCTTCGTTGCCATATTTCATATGTAAAACGAAGAGTGGCGAATATTTGAAATTTCTAATCGACACAGGCTCAAGTCAAAATTATATCCAACCCCAGCTAGTTAAAAACCCTCTTCCGAATGAGCAATGTTTCTTTGCTAAATCAATAGCAGGAGACGTTAGAATAACCCAACATACAATGCTTAATCTCTTTGGTCAAACAAACGTAATTTTGAAATTTTTCCTTCTTCCAAGCTTAAAATCTTTCCACGGTATCCTTGGCAATAACAGCCTCAAAGCCTTATCAGCTGTTATTCACACTAGAGACAACTTCATGACAATTCTTAATAAGGTTAATATAAAAATCAGACAACAAGAGTCGCAATCAGTAAACTCGTTGAATGAAAAGATTTGCCACTAATTTTGGACTTTTAATTTTGGTAATAGCACTAGTTTCAATCATCATTTCAAAAATGATCATCCGAAGAAGATCTCAGCGCTTACAAATTAATGTAGTTAACGATGTAAACAAAGATGGTCCACAAATCCCAAATAAGGTTCCAGAACTCCCTACGATTCAAGAGGAAAAGCCCACAACATCCCTAAAATCGAACATCAATCCATTCCCATACCTTTGGAAACCGATGACGTCAAACGAGGACGTTTGAAATTAAGGGCGGAGGAGTTAACACCAACGAGATTGAATCCCCTGCACGCGCATCCACAATTTGCTGACGTCGCGTCTGTGACATCGTGAGAACGGAAAAACATTCCAACATGTTCGCGATACGGTAATAGGAGAGCACCTGTGGGAATGAACGTGTCATCAAATAAGCAGTCTCCAAGCAGAGGTTTAGTTTTAGGTAATGCAACTTGTAGAATTTAGTCTTAAGTGAAATATGAAATAAAGAGGTTCTCCTCATTAAAAAATATTTTTTTAAAGCTTTTAATTTAATAAAGTTTAACTTGCATGCCAATGACGTTGTCAATCTATGGGAACGGCCAACCATGATGCAGAACTTGATCAATAATATTGCAGCTTTTAGCGCTTACAAATGGACACCAATAAGTCCAGAATAGTGGTCTTCCGGAATCGATTTGGTGGGTTTGCAAGGTTTGTAAAATACACAGGTCAAGGAAAGATCTACAGAAGGTAAAGAAGAACAGGTGCATTGGTTTTCCTATTCAAATGGGACTGGCGGCATCACATGCGCCTTCAAATACGATTTGTCTATGAATGCTCTGGACTATGTTACCAATAGCTTGCTATGCAAAAGCACGGAAAGCAGTTACACAAGAATAATTGATGGGAATCCCTTGCCCCAAACAGAGTGATAGCCCGGCAATAGAATTGCTTTTAAGAGCAAACCAGCATGCATAATTTATCGAGAGTATTCAAGACTGGAGCGGACTGTTCTCGCTGTAATCTACAACCTGTCGTAGAAGTATCATTTATTCACTTATTGTGTCCGATATTGAAGGCGGTTAGAAGCCAACAACAAGCCAAGTCATTTCAAACCTAAATGGCGAATAGCGGGAGCTAGAAAGTCCTTACTCAAATATAATGGCTGAACGAATACATATGTATGTCGTTGATGGGCCATCTAGCGGCTTCTCGTTAAATCACAGTTTATTTTGAAACTGACACCTGTTTCCCACTCGAAATCATACCTCCGTGGAACAAAATAAATCACTTAATGCTTGAACAACTCATTTCCAAAGTAAGCCCAAACAGCGCGTTATTTGAAAATCAGTTTTGACTCAAATCAAGCACCCACCGCGTCTTCTGTACGAAAGTTTGTGAGACTTGTATTCCAGAGGCCAACACTGATGGTCCCAAAAATATGGTTGGCTGCTCCAGACGAGAGTGTGAAAATCAATTCATTCACATCAACTCGATATCGATCTCAACAGCTCAACATTTCATACACTAGTTCGAGGAGAATTCTGCACACAGATCTCGAATTATTCGCGTACAAGGTCAAATTGGTCCAATCGTTATCGCTTCGCAGTTTGGGTCTTAGACCAGCTTGAATTCGACACTGATTTTGGGCGCAATAAATCATCTTACCCAACGAGGAGCATTTCTGTATCGGCGGCAACGTTGACAAATAAATTATCGCATCTGGGGCTCGGAAAACTCACACGTTATTGTCGAGACACCGATGCGTCCATAGAGAGTGACAGTTTAGTGCGGATTGTGGAGTAGTTGCATCATTGGTCCATTTTTCCTCAAAAATGAGGCTGGAAACAATGTTTCTATCAACGGTGGGTGCTACAAAGCCATGTTAGTCGACTTTTTTAATGCAATTGAAGACATGAAATGGGACGACCTCTAGTTAAAGCAGGAAGGCGCTCTATGCCACACAGCCCATTCCTCAATCGAACCAGTTTTCCGAATCGTGTTATCAGCCGTCTTGACGATGTCAATCGGCTTCCTCGAATCTGTGATTTCACCCCTTTGAACTTGTTTTGTGGTAAACCTTGCATTGCCGATGTTATGCCAACATTCCGGAAACGATGCTTGCACACAGCCACCTATTATTTTTGATAAGAAAATGTCCAAGATTAAGCTTCATCTCTTTCAAAAATTCGGTGTATGCTAATCAGACCTGTCTCTCAGAAAATTAGGCTGTCAGCAAAGATGTTAATACTCCTCGTGGACATTACACTCCTTCTCAGCCAAGAAAAGGCTGCTTGAATTGCCACGATTTCCGCTCGGAAAATGCGAAGGGATATGCTTAGGTTACGCATCTCGGAGAAAGCACCTCCACTCCAGATTCTGTTTTAAGCCCATTCGTGTGGATGTGAATCGAGTTATTGATTCCGATCATCCGACTCCTATTCAAGGCAGCTGGGAATGGTTGACCTGATGTTATGCTCAAACCTGATATGGGTAGTGGTGGGGTTGGTGTTTTGTGTTATGTTAAAGTGACTTAGAATCTTTGTGGGTTCACTTTGAGCGAGTGCCCAATGTGACGAGGTTCTCAAGCTGCGGACTGTTGGCCTTAAATATCTGGAGGCACTAAATGAATCACAGCATCTAGGGCTGCATCAAGTTGAAACACACTTTTCATCAACTTCAAGGCTGTGTCGTCTTGCACCAGAGGACACGCTATGCAACGTTCAGTTTAGAAACAGCGCAACTGAAAATGTCCAACGGTTTGCTTCTGTCTGTATTCGTATAAGTAGAGGATCGGGCGTTGCGTTACGGAACTACATTGCAAGTGAACAACGTTATCAAAGTTGTCGCGTTTTTCTTGGATGACATTCATGTTGATTCGGAAAAGTTAATACAAAACAAGTGGATGCGTTGATATTATATTTTGTAGGTTCAGAATGATTGCAAATATTCCGTTGTTCGTATTTTATAGCATCTCAGGCCATATGCGTGAACAGAAACATCCCAGTCTACATAGACATTTTAAACAGAAATCGTATAGCCGCCATCATTTTCACAATCCGGAGTCACTATTGTTGGGTGGCAATGCTATGTCTACCCACTTGACAGTATAAGCCAATCCACAGACAACATGATGCAACTGTCATCAATCTTATATGCAGATGCACCATGCACCAGCAATGCTTCTGCAATACACTTTGTATAGCTCGAGGCTTAATCTTAGTCTTCAATCGGGTTCCAAGAGTTTTCGAAGAATTTTTCTCTCAAGACGAGCACTTTATATATGGTTCTGGCTTCATCATCGTAAAGCAGGACTGGGATTATTATGGTGTTACATTGGATCAGTCACCAAGAGATAATCGCTTTATATCAATTGAGTGAATGTGAATTTTGTGAAATGTGTAAAGAAGCAGAAAACTCGAGCTTGCGGAATTTGGCCCCAAGGCACTTGAATTCCATATTACATTCTTTTGAGGCACCTTGTGTTTGATAACTTTCTTGTACTGCAAATTAGCCAACAAAGCCCTATTTTGTTCAAAGCAGTAAGGGCTTTCATCCTACTCCGTAAGTGTACCATTTGAAAGAAATTGTAGAAGCTTACGAAAAACGTTTCCGAAAGGCCCCTAAAGCTACTTCCACAAAGGATGTGGTAACCCAATCGAATAATTTGCTATAAATTGCAATTTTTCCGTTTATTTAGTTTTTGGTAATTTATTTCAGATTTGTTTTTTTTGACGGATTAATTGTCACAATTCTGTTGCAGAAGTGTACACACACACATGTTTTTGTTTAGCAAAAAGATTTCATATATAAATTGCAAGTGCGTCATCGATTACCTAAAGTTGTGAAGCGACGCAAACGATGACTTCCCACAAATATACATCCGTTATATATATATATATGAAATGCTATTCTGTTTCAATACTTTCTGCAGCCATATCAGAAAAAGGAATATTCTTCTACGCGTTTCCTGTTTTATCCGTAAACAGATTCAGTTTCGCATTGTAAGCAACTTGCTAATTTCAACATACCCCCAGTCCCGCTTCCCACTTCATGATCATCACTCGCTACTGTTCATAGAATCGATGGAATTGTTTATGTTTATTGTCCCCAAATCGAATTTGTTTACATGATACTCACACCAACATATCAATTTTGTAAACAAATTCAACGACAACTGCGGATCGCATAACAACCGACATAGAATTTCTGAGTCACCACTATCAAAACTTCGAAAACTTTCCACCCCTTCTATCCGCTAATGGTCTTAGTCTAACTAGGCCAATGTCTATTTGCAAATCAAAAGCAACACTCGGCAAAAATTGCCCTCTATGGGTCAACTAGATATGGATCATCGGAACGAAAGGTTCCTGGAAACGACATAAGATGATAGAAATTGCGTACATCCCCACATTGCCAACAATTTCTAGGATGGGACAAGAGGTTCCAAATGCTGATGCTAAAAATGAAGTCAAAAGAGATCGCCAGGCTCAAAATCTCCTCAGAGCGGTGGTAGTCCTTGCACTGCATTACGTCTAGTTCGCCTGAGGAAATCGCTCATAGTTGATCCCGGAAATGACTTACCATTTTCCTTTAGTACTTCCGATCTTAGTACAAGCAGAATCTACGAGATTCGATGTGCCAATATCATGTGGACATTAAGGCCCAATGGAAGGTTTCAGCTCTTATCAGCTCCTACCTGTACGCTAGCAAAATAAATTAAAACGCGCATTTTTACCCTTTAATCAGTGGGCGTATGTTTTCTTTATTAATTTCAAAATCAATACAGAGTTAGAGGTGAATTGTAATCGGAATCAGTTAAATTTCCATCCATTCATTTCGTATACATCCTTTATACCCTTACATCTGCGACAGTACTGCTTTCCAGAATGAATGGCTGTATAGCATCTCCGACATGTTCCTTGACGGTCTTTGACAGACTTTTGACCCTCGCCACCCTTTGAGTGTTGTAACGGGGTTTTATTGCCATTGTTGTCCATTTCTAAAATATTAAAATATTTTATGAATTTCATAAGAAATAACTTTAAAAAAAATCGTCTTACCTACCTCACTGTATGACTTTCTGATGTAGACTGTCACTCAACTCACCACCGAGGTTTCCTAAAAACTTCAAACAATGGAGGGAATCGGGAATCACAACGAAAGTCAGTTTTGATAAGTAGAGTGAATGCATTCAGCGAAAAAATTGCATCAGGTGTAATACGTTAAAACACTTTTTTTATGCAAAAATTCAAAATATTTGATTTTTTTTGTTTGATATGTAGGTGAGGATATTAACAAAATTAAAAAAAAATTTCATGGCGTTTTCAATTGGTAAATCTAGATGTGCTATCTATCTATTGTGCTACCAATGGAAAGATAGGTTTTTTTTTATCTCTGTTTTGTTGTAATATCGTGTCTGTGAAATAAGTGTCGGTGTAGCTGTCAAGTTTCAACTAATACAAGTTGTTTGCTTATCATTAAATTATAATACCACACCCAACTGCTACAGTTTTAAGGATTAATAATAGATTTTCACAACCGAAATAACAATAAATCAAAACGAATATCACTTTAGCCAAACTGACAGCGCTACCATTTTTATGAGAGTTTTAGCAAGTAGCGGTAAATCCACCGAAAAATCTGGATTTGCAAAATTGGTCTTAGATAAAAAAAATCCATTTTTCATCCAATTAAACACAACATCTGTCAAAATCGGCCTTCTGACAATTCTAGATCAAACAAACAGCTGATTTTCTTGCAATTGGGAAACGTCATTAGGAACAGTAGGGAAATGTTTGGTTTTAGCAGTTAATGCCATCAAATTGACACCAACGTATCGGAATTTGTATGCTTGTTTGTTTGAAGTCTATAGCTGGACCGATTTTCTTGACATTTTCACAGAACCTAGGTGATTGTTAAAAAGAAGTAACAGTCACGTCACGTTGCCGCAAAGTGATCATAGAACGTCTAATATTTAGTAAATATTGACACTAAATTAGTAACGGTTTTGAATTTTTGTCCAGGCATATTGGTTTTGGTCTTGAGTCGTGATACAAAAAATCTGCGTGATCGGAAAAGCAGACATGGCACCTCCCATTCAAAAGCAAAATATCTGGAGGACTATGAAGGCCACAGTTTTGAAATTTAGTGTGGTAATATGAATTGCTGAGCTAAGTAGTTAAGTAAAACATAAGCGTGGTGGATCAAGTAAGAGTGGTACCCCCCATACAAACTATAAATTCAATGTCACATGATCATGGCAATTTGTTTGCAAATTAAATTTTAGCCATGACATATCTAGAGTACGACAGTAAGTGCTTTGAAAATTTGTGCGTGAACATAAGCTGATTTTGTGAGTAGTCGTAGGCACTTCATGTGTGCTAGATCTATTTGATTTATTTTGTACCTATGCGTCTGCTACGTGGCAACTTATTTCCACTTCGATTGACTCATTATACACAATCCCTATCCCAATAATATGGGTACAAATAATGTTAGTTTTACTATAAAGTTTGTAACATAGAGAAATAATTTAGCTAGATATACCTTAAGGTTAATTGACTCAGAATCGCTAGCTGAGTCAATACATTCATGTCTGTCTGTCTTTTTTTCTGCACATCACCGAATTGAATGCCTTAGAGTTTGACCTAGGATAATCAAATTTGGTAGATAGACTCCTTGTCCATGCCTACAAAAGTGTAAGCATTTTCATTTCTATTCTTAATCCGCCACTGCAACGTCCACTGTTTAGCAAAATGTTTGTTCAAACCGTAAGAAATTTTTAAAAAAATTGTTGGAGAAAAATATTTTGACATTCTCAATAGCTATATTTTATCAATATGAATGTTTTTGCAAACCAACTTTTTGTGGGCTATATTTGTAAAAAAAGATTTTCGGTTTAATTTTGAAAAAATTCGAGTAAAACATTTCCAGAATAATACTATGAACATTTCGCCTCTAATCATTTTAACCCACGCCCACTTTTTACTTGCGAATTTCTATCTAAACGATTTGCAAAGCCTAACCCATAGAAAAACTTCGTATTTTTACGAACCATAATAGTTTTAAAAAAACTGTCTGAACAAGATATGCTGACACTGTCAATTTTTCCCCATTTTCAGTAAAAAAATAATTTCTATAAAATTTCTATAAACTTCGAAAAGAAAACTTTCTATGTAATAACTTTGTAAGGTAATGTTATAAATTTTCGCCTATAGATCATTTTAACGCACGGCCACTTTTCGGGTGCTTGTTTTTATAAAAATCATCTGTACACCCTACCCAATAGGATATGCAATCGAAAAACCATACACTATAATTCATGCCCACGAGAGCTTAATTTTAAAGATGGGATGGCATCGGATAGGGTGTGCTCAAGCCTCCTCATGTTCTTTTAATATTTAATGGCCTGTTGTTTTTTTTTTACAATTTTTAAGAAACTGAACAATATAAGTACGAAAAGGTAATTTTGCATTAATTTAAACTATATAGACGCCTTCCAATGTTCTCTGTTTTCATCAGTAATGTTTTAACCAATTTTATGATAAATGTAGAGCACTGGGTTACTGCTAGTATTTTATATTTTATAACAAAGAGTTTCAAATAATTCACGCAAAATTTCGCGCCATTTAATGTAACTGAGTTGTCAACGGAAAAAGAAATAAAAATCTGTCAGCTGACAGTTGGTTATTATTAAAAACGGAGCGCTGTACAATAGAGCAACGCATTTTCATTGTTGAGCAATAGTTTAATTTAGTTTCCTAAGCTATAGTCCGCCATTTTCGTACAAAATACGGCCGTCATAGTGATTAAAACCGTCATATGTGAAAAGCATCTAGGGAGACTGAATGTATTAGTGATCCTAGACGCTCTGGGTGTCGTGTCACAAGTCGTTGAACAGAAAACTCGAAACAGTTAGAAAGAGTGTTGCTAACAGCCCAGGAACGTCATTGCGTAGTCAAGAATTGGGCATTTTGGGAAGCTCTTTACAGCGAATTCTCATGAATGATGTGAAGCTTACAATGTTCGAATGATTCAAGACTCAAGATATACAAAAAAGTTTCGTTTTTGAAAGTTTTAAGGATGAATTGGATAAACAAATTCTTATATGGATATCTGCTTAAATTTGAGTGCTTATTTCTTTCAAGTTTGTAAAAATAAACTTTTTAAAGCAAATCGAGCTTAAAAAGTAGTGAAGCTCTTAAAAAGCAGCTTTTCGAGAAGGCAAAAAAATACCCCAACCTTAAAAATATAAAAATATAAATTAAATCGAATACGCGGGTTTTGTGAAAAATTAAATTATGCGTCAAATCAATGTGTCCGTAGCGATTAAATTTGTTTGAAGCATGTCGAGTTTAAAAAGCATGGAAGCTCTTAGGAAGCAGCCCCTTTGAGGCACCCAAAAATGTCCATACTTCCAAAACTATAATAAATCGAATACTTAGATTTAGTATAAAAGAACATACTGACAATAGAAGTTAGAAAAAAACAGCAAGAGGATACTGATTTTGCGAACAAACTCACCTTCAGATGTCAAGCCCATTGTCATCTTGATGGCTTCGTTAATCGTCAAAATTGTCGAATTTCGGCGGTGTATTATTGAAATTCAGCTAGATTTATACGAAACAGTCATAGAAAACTCAAAAAAACAGTCCGTACTTGCCAGCAAAGCCTTGGCAGCAGATTTTTGGAAAATTGTGCCTCTGGCGTTGGCTCGTGAATTTTGCACAATCATCTCAAGAATCAGATGGAAGAAGTCACATGACAGCACATCACCTTGCCTAAATCCTTTTTTGGTATCCAATGTGTCAGTGAGGTCGTTTCTGACCCTGATGGAGCAGCGAGAATTCTCCATCGTCATCCTACACAAACGGACGAGTTTGGGCGGTATACCAAAACTAGACATGGCTCTGTATAGTTCGTCTCTATAAATGCTGTCGTATGCGGCTTTGAAATCGATGAATAGGTGGTGGGTATCGATTTGGACTTCTTGGGTTTTTTCCAGGATCTGCCGAAGTGTTGTTGTTGTGGTTGTGGACTTTCCTGGACTAAAACCACACTGATAAGGGCCGATCAGGTTGTTGGTTAACGGTTTCAGACGTTCACATATTACGGCAGATCCTGTAGGCGATGTTGAGGAGACTTATGCCTCTGTAGATGGCGCAGCTTAGAGGGTCTCCTTTTTTGTTAATCGGACAAACGATGGTGAGGTTCCATTCTTCAGTCATACTTTCTTCCGACCAGATGCGGCTTATTAGTTGGTGGATGGTACTTACCAAGTCATCTCCGCCGGCTTTATAAAGCTCGGCGGGAAGGCCGTCATTTCCGGCAGACCTATTAAGCTTCAGTTTGGATATTGCTATCCTCACTTCACTCAGGTCGGGTGGTTGGCAGTTCTCGCTGTCGTTGCCAATATTGAAGGGTTCTGACAGCGGAATGTTGTTCGTCATCGCCGTTTAACAGTCGGCAGAAGTGGTCCTTCCATATCCTCAGCACCGACTGTGTCTCAAGTACGATATTTTCTTGTTCATCTCGACAGAATTCTGGTCGAGCCTTGTATCCTTGGCTTTGACGTTTTACACTTTGGTAAAACTTGCGAACATCGTTCCTGGAGTGGCACCTCTCTATATCCTCGATCGCGCGCTTTTCTTGCTCTTTTTTCTGCTTTCTGAAAAGCCGGTGTTCTTCCCTTCTTCTCTGCCTATAGAGCTGTCGTCTTTACCTGCAGCTTAGCCTTGTAGGCCTTGTTCGTGGCTGCGAGCATCTGTCGTACTTAACATCGTACTTCGGCAGTCGCTGTTACGTTTTGTCAAGGAGCTCATAGAAGAAATCCTTAGCTATATCATCTTTTTCCTCGGTTCGGGCGTGAGCACATATAAGGCTTATGTTGGCGAATTCGGCCTTGATGCGGATTGTTACAGTGCGTTCGCTAATGTCTTGGAAACATAAGACTTCTTGCCTAAGTCTGGCACTTATAACAAATCCGCATCCGAATTTCTCGCTGTTTCTGCTCACTATTACACGGTCCGTAGTAGATGTTACAGTTCTTCACCCTCTTTTTGCCCGGCCCATCCCATCGTATTTCCTACATGGCAGTAATGTCTGCTTTGTAGCAGATTAGGGCTTCCGCTAGTTTTTCGCTTGCACCTCTCCTGTTTAATGTTCTCACATTCCAGGTGCAGATGTGAAAAGAGGGAACAAAGGGATTTTAGGGGAATAAGAGAGTGACCCTTATTGCGGTAAAATTTATCGTAACGCCAGCGACATGAATAGGTTTATTAAAATTCTAACGTGGATTGCCAATGGCCTTTGGCAAAAACTTGGAGAACTTGAATTTTATATACAAGAAAATAATATCGACATCTGTTTAATATCCGAAACTCATGCAAAGAGTCATTCGAAATTAAAGATTAAGGGTTAACTGGGATATCATGCTCTACATCCATCGAATAAGGCTAGAGGTGGAAGCTCACTATATATAAAAAGAGTGCATAGAACATTCGATTGATTTTAAATTAGAAATCGAAAAAATGCAACTTAGCTCTATACAATTCAGAAACAAACAATCCTCTCTGAAGATACCTTCTGTTTACTACACACCGCGATGCAAGATTGCGAAAATTGACTTTGAAAACTTGCTTAGTTCCATTGGACAGCGTGCGGGTATGTAAAACATACATTCTGGGTATCTAGATGCATATAACAGAAAGGTAGGATGATTTACGAAGTATGTAGAAAGTAAAATATCTGATTTCATCGATTTTTTCAAAGTAAAAGGTGTACCGTCCAATCGAATCAAAGTTAACGAATGCTTTGATCTTTTCTCTGATCATTCTAACAACGAGCGAGTCAATCATTAGAAATGAAAACCCACCCAGACTAACAAACTGGAAAACCAACTGGGAAGGCTTCAAAAACGACATTGAAAATAATATTCGACTGGGTGTATCGCTTAGATCCCCATTGGAACTTGAGGTCGTGGTTGACTACTTTATCGATATTGGCGCAACAGGCTCGTTAGTACCCAGGGCCGAGCTTTCTCACAACCATTCATGTGTGCGTGTGTACTTCTTGCACGATGGCGGGAAACTCTGTTTTATGCCGACTCCGAACTGCGAATTTGAGACCATCACGAGAGGAGGGCCAGTGAAAAATCATTTTAGGTGTAGCTACGGCTGGGAATCGAACACAAACCTTCTGCGCAGCAGTTCAACATACTAACCATCGCTCCACTGAGCTCTCAACAACGCAAAATAGGGACCTATAGTAATAGCAAGTACCCATGGGAAACAAAAGATTTCATCAGAGAAGCTCGAAAAAGATGGCACCAAACTCGTGGCCCGCAAGATAATCGGTTGAGTAACATGCTATCTAATTCAAAACAAACCCTAACCGCTGGGAAAGAATCGAATTATTTACTTTGGAAAGCAATTAAAGTCATAAAATGGCCAAAAACGCTGTGCCACCAATTAGGGTAACTCAAGGCGTTTGGGCAAAAAAGCGATAAAGAAAAAGCAGACGTTTTTGCCGCTCATCTTGAGGAAACATCAAACATTCTTGAGGAAACATGTCGCAAGCTTTTGACAAAGTTTGGCATAGAGGCCTTCAACGCAAGCTAAGTCAAGTTCTGCCTGAAAATTTATATAAAATCCTCGTGTCGTATCTTGAGGAAAGACTTTTCCGTGTGAAACTTGAAAACGAACATTCGGATTTCAAAGAAAAATTAAGAGGAGTACCCCAACGAAGCGTCCTTGGACCACTTTTGTACCTCCTATTTACACGTGATATCCCACAAACAAACGATACGATAGTTGCCACTTTTGCTGACGATACTGCCATACTAGCAGTTGGCACAACAACAGAGGAAACAAATATGAAATTACAAAACGCTTTTAACGAAGTTAATGAATGGACAAAGTCCTGGCGGATTGCACTTAACGAGAGCAAATCGATTCATGTAGATTTTTCGTATAAACGGACAAACTATTTGTCAGTATTTCTCAATACCGTTCGAGTCCCATTTGCAAATGAAGCAAAATATCTCGGAATGACACTCGATGCAAAATTAAAATGGAAGTCGCATGTAAAAAAGGAATGCGAAGAACTCAAAACTAAATACAGATAACTGTACTGGTTACTCGGAAAATACTCGAAGCTTAACCTTGGTAACAAGCTGCTATTATACAAGCAAGTGCTAAAGCCGGTCTGGACATACAGAATATAACTATGGGGTTGTACCAGTGAAATGAATCTAAATATTTTACAAACTTTTGAAAATACAATGTTGAGGACATTCGTCAATGCGCCGTGGTATATAAGGGATGAAGATGGGTATTCCCGCGGCTAAAGATGAGACGAAAAATTATGCACGCAAACATAAAAAAAAGGTTTATTGTGACAAGTTAACACAACGGTCCTCCCAATTCTTGTGGAAACAAATTTATTGCAGCGCCTTCAAAGAACTAAGCCCTTAGATTTGGCCCGATAATAACAAACCGCGTTATAAATTGTGGAGAGAGCAGGAACTCTCACAGGAAAGTTGCCTGCCAAACATTCATTACTCGTGATAACAAAATTGCTAGGTATGTCGTATAATTAGTTGCAATACAAATACAAAAAGGGGGGGTGGTTTTAGTGGGTTAAAGTCCCACTTTGGGCAAGTGCTCATCGTGTCTCTTGAGAATTCCACCAGCCTACAAAAAAAAAATTTGAGTTAAATGTTAGGATAGATCGGGGAAATATTTTCTTGGTATAAGCCATATCTGGAGCTGATGGCTTAAGGCTTTTTTTCCTATTCGTTGCAGATGCAGAGATCCGTCTGACTCCCACCTGATGATTGACATTTTCAAAAATCATGTGGATTGCTGTGTGGGGTATGGTGTGCTGTTTCAAATCACGAAAGTGACAACACCTAATATTTTTCCTGCTTCACCTCTTGCGAAAGACTGACGAACATCCATGACTAACACTGGCATGAGAATCAACAAAAATTGTCCGTTCCGATGCGGTGTAAAACAGGAGAGCCACTGAGAGCTAGGTTTGAGACACCATATGGTCCATACATTACATGTGGATTGCTGTTGTTTTTGCATTCCCTAAATGTTTTTGTCATTTAACATGCGAGTTGTCAGGTGCTGATAGAAATTTTCTGGAATTGGCTTAGATTCTTCAATAACAGCCATTTGTCCTCCTATTGTTGGTTTATGTATACGCAGATTCGTTGTTGATGAATGAAAGAGCAACATTTCTGCCTGGGGGATTTTAGTTTGACGGATGAAAAGCAAAACTGCTCATGCATGCCAATGACGTTGTCAATCTATGGGAACGGCCAACCATGATGCAGAACTTCATCAATAATTTTGCAGCTTTTAGCGCTTACAAATGGACACCAATAAGTCCAGAATAGTGGTCTTCCGGAATCGATTTGGTGGGTTTGCAAGGTTTGTAAAATACACAGGTCAAGGAAAGATCTACAGAAGGTAAAGAAGAACAGGTGCATTGGTTTTCCTATTCAAATGGGACTGGCGGCATCACATGCGCCTTCAAATACGATTTGTCTATGAATGCTCTGGACTATGTTACCAATAGCTTGCTATGCAAAAGCACGGAAAGCAGTTACACAAGAATAATTGATGGGAATCCCTTGCCCCAAACAGAGTGATAGCCCGGCAAATACCTTGGTCAATAGAATTGCTTTTAAGAGCAAACCAGCATGCATAATTTATCGAGAGTATTCAAGACTGGAGCGGACTGTTCTCGCTGTAATCTACAACCTGTCGTAGAAGTAAATCATTTATTCACTTATTGTGTCCGATATTGAAGGCGGTTAGAAGCCAACAACAAGCCAAGTCATTTCAAACCTAAATGGCGAATAGCGGGAGCTAGAAAGTCCTTACTCAAATATAATGGCTGAACGAATACATATGTATGTCGTTGATGGGCCATCTAGCGGCTTCTCGTTAAATCACAGTTTATTTTGAAACTGACACCTGTTTCCCACTCGAAATCATACCTCCGTGGAACAAAATAAATCACTTAATGCTTGAACAACTCATTTCCAAAGTAAGCCCAAACAGCGCGTTATTTGAAAATCAGTTTTGACTCAAATCAAGCACCCACCGCGTCTTCTGTACGAAAGTTTGTGAGACTTGTATTCCAGAGGCCAACACTGATGGTCCCAGTCGGTCATCGTACTGTTTGCACAGGCAAAAATATGGTTGGCTGCTCCAGACGAGAGTGTGAAAATCAATTCATTCACATCAACTCGATATCGATCTCAACAGCTCAACATTTCATACACTAGTTCGAGGAGAATTTTGCGCACAGATCTCGAATTATTCGCGTACAAGGTCAAATTGGTCCAATCGTTATCGCTTCGCAGTTTGGGTCTTAGACCAGCTTGAATTCGACACTGATTTTGGGCGCAATAAATCATCTTACCCAACGAGGAGCATTTCTGTATCGGCGGCAACGTTGACAAATAAATTATCGCATCTGGGGTTCGGAAAACTCACACGTTATTGTTGAGACGCCGATGCGTTCGCCAACAGAGAGTGATAGTTAGTAGTGACCTGTCTTGCAAGCTCATTCGGTTTACAGTTCCCTGGTATGTCTCTGTGGCTCTGTGTAATCTCATGAAGAACTAGTCGCCATTCGTGGGCTGATGCCGATTTGAACGAGATAGATTCAAGGGACTTGATTTCAGCTTGGCTGTCACC
Source organism: Rhingia rostrata (assembly GCA_949824845.1). Taxonomy (NCBI): domain Eukaryota; kingdom Metazoa; phylum Arthropoda; class Insecta; order Diptera; family Syrphidae; genus Rhingia; species Rhingia rostrata. The sequence goes on from OX463759.1 coordinate 1,986,915, forward strand.
AATGATGTTAATATTCCTCGTGGACATTACACTCCTTCTCAGCCAAGAAAAGGCTGCTTGAATTGCCACGATTTCCGCGTTTTTATATTTTATAGCATCTCAGGGCATATGCGTGAACAGAAACATCCCAGTCCACATCGACATTGTAAGCAGAAATCGTATAACCGCCATCATTTTCATAATCCGGAGTCACTATTGTTGGGTGGCAATGCTATGTCTACCCACTCGACAGTATTAACCAATCCACAGACAACATGATGCAACTGTCATCAATCTTATATGCAGATGCACCATGCACCAGCAATGCTTCTGCATGTCAATGGCGAAACTGCAATCCGAATCCACACAGCTGAATAAATACTGCAATCAAGCAATTTTCCGGTTTAGTGAATTTAAATTGTGAATTCCTAGGGTTGGCTTACGTCGTGTTTGGGAGTGGCTAAGCGCTTTATAAAATATTATCTCGGAAGAGGGAAGACAGCTTAACTGACAGAGATACTTGAAGAAGCAACTTTCCTTGTCATACACCTGTTGTAGGTGCGGTACGATTCCAGGTATTCTGTGCAGGTGCTGTGATCAGGTTTCCGAATACCTGTACATGTTCAAGTTGACCGCACTCTTTACAGGCATTCGTTTTTTTCCTTATTCTCTTTCCACGGCATCGTCACTGGTCAACACATGAATGCGCCCAAACTTAATGGATACACCCATTCCTATGATAGGGAGAAGTATTTGAGTATCTGCATTGAATCGGAATCGGAATCTGGCTTTAATTCGTTAGGTAGTATGATGGAATTTAGGCACACATTTTTGTTAGTACTGGGCAGAAATCGCAAGCATTCCACCTTAAGCATATATATACCTCAAGCTGCGCTTTCTCGCTCTACATGTCCTCGAGCTTGCGGAATTTGGCCCCAAGGCACTTGAATTCCATATTACATTCTTTTGAGGCACCTTGTATTTGCTAACTTTCTTGTACTGCAAATTAGCCAACAAAGCCCTATTTTGTTCAAAGCAGTTAGGGCTTTCATCCTACTCCGTAAGTGTACCATTGAATTGTAGAAGCTTATGAAAAACGTTTCCGAAAGGCCCCTAAAGCTACTTCCACAAAGGATGTGGTAACCCAATCGAATAATTTGCTATAAATTGCAATTTTTCCGTTTATTTAGTTTTTGGTAATTTATTTCAGATTTGTTTTTTTGACGGATTAATTGTCACAATTCTGTTGCAGAAGTGTACATGTGTGTGTTTTTGTTTAGCAAAAAGTTTTCATATATAAATTGCAAGTGCGTCATCGATTACCTAAAGTTGTGAAGGGACGCAAACGATGACTTCCCACAAATATACATCCGTTATATATATATATATGAAATGCTATTCTGTTTCAATACTTTCTGCAGCCATATCAGAAAAAGGAATATTCTTCTACGCGTTTCCTGTTTTATCCGTAAACAGATTCAGTTTCGCATTGTAAGCAACTTGCTAATTTCAACATACCCCCAGTCCCGATGGAATGGAATCGATGGAATTGTTTATGTTTATTGTCCCCAAATCGAATTTGTTTACATGATACTCACACCAACATATCAATTTTGTAAACAAATTCAACGACAACTGCGGATCGCATAACAACCGACATAGAATTTCTGAGTCACCACTATCAAAACTTCGAAAACTTTCCTCCCCTTCTATCCGCTAATGGTCTTAGTCTAACTAGGCCAATGTCTATTTGCAAATCAAAAGCAACACTCGGCAAAAATTGCCCTCTATGGGTCAACTAGATATGGATCATCGGAACGAAAGGTTCCTGGAAACGACATAAGTTGATAGAAATTGCGTACATCCCCACATTGCCAACAATTTCTAGGATGGGACAAGAGGTTCCAAATGCTGATGCTAAAAATGAAGTCGAAAGAGATCGCCAGGCTCAAAATCTCCTCAGAGCGGTGGTAGTCCTTGCACTGCATTACGTCTAGTTCGCCTGAGGGAATCGCTCATAGTTGATCCCGGAAATGACTTACCATTTTCCTTTAGTACTTCCGATCTTAGTACAAGCAGAATCTACGAGATTCGATGTGCCAATATCATGTGGACATTAAGGCCCAATGGAAGGTTTCAGCTCTTATCAGCTCCTACCTGTACGCTAGCAAAATAAATTAAAACGCGCATTTTTACCCTTTTATCAGTGGGCGTATGTTTTCTTTATTAATTTCAAAATCAATACAGAGTTAGAGGTGAATTGTAATCGGAATCAGTTAAATTTCCATCCATTCATTTCGTATACATCCTTTATACCCTTACATCTGCGACAGTACTGCTTTCCAGCATGAATGGCTGTATAGCATCTCCGACATGTTCCTTGACGGTCTCTGACAGACTTTTGACCCTCGGCCCCCTTTGAGTGTTGTAACGGGGTTTTATTGCCATTGTCGCCCATTTCTAAAATATTAAAATATTTTATGAATTTCATAAGAAATAACTTTAAAAAAAAAATCGTCTTACCTACCTCACTCTATGACTTTCTGATGTAGACTGTCACTCAACTCACCAATAACTACACCGAGGTTTCCTAAAAACTTCAAACAATGGAGGGAATCGGGAATCACAACGAAAGTCAGTTTCGATAAGTAATATCACCACGAGTGAATGCATTCAGCGAAAAAATTGCATCAGGTGTAATACGTTAAAACACTTTTTTTATGCAAAAGATTCAAAATATTTAATTTTTTTGTTTGATATGTAGGTGAGGATATTAACAATATTAAAAAAAAATTCATGGCGTTTTCAATTGGTAAATCTAGATGTGCTATCTATCTATTGTGCTACCAATGGAACACTATTTGCGATCGGTTGTTTTTTATCTCTGTTTTGTTGTAATATCGTGTCTGTGAAATAAGTGTCAGTGTAGCTGTCAAGTTTCAACTCATACAAGTTGTTTGCTTATCATTAAATTATAATACCACACCCAACTGCTACAGTTTTAAGGATTAATAATAGATTTTCACAACCGAAATAACAATAAATCAAAACGAATATCACTCTAGCCAAACTGACAGCTACCATTTTTATGAGAGTTTTAGCAAGTAGCGGTAAATGCACCGAAAAATCCAGATTTGCAAAATCGGTCTAAGATAAAAAAAAAATCAATTTTTCATCCAATTAAACACAACATCTGTCAAAATCGGCCTTCTGACAATTCTAGATCAAACGAAAATTGATTTTCTTACAAATGGGAAACGTCATTAGGAATAGTAGGGAAATGCTTAGTTTTAGCAGTTAATGCCATCAAATTGACGCAAAAGTATCGGAATTTGTATGCTTTTCACATTTTCACATTTTCACAGAACCTAAGTGATTGTTAAAAAGAAGAAACAGTCACGTCACGTTGCCGCAAAGTGATCATAGAACGTCTAATATTTAGTAAATATTGACACTAAATTAGTAACGGTTTTGAATTTTTGTCCAGGCATATTGGTTTTGGTCTTGAGTCGTGATACAAAAACTCTGCGTGATCGGAAAAGCAGACATGGCACATCCCATTCAAAAGCAAAATATCTGGAGGACTATGAAGGCCACAGTTTTGAAATTTAGTGTGGAAATTTGAATTGCTGAGCTAAGTAGTTAAGTAAAACATAAGCGTGGTGGATCAAGTAAGAGTGGTACCCCTCATACTAACTAAATTTTCGATCCCAGATATCTGGAATAGCATGCTAGTCAGAGATTTAACATCTATAAGCATCTTAACATAGAATGGACGTGATCATATCATTGATCATGGCAATTTGTTTTCAAATTAAATTTTAGCCATGAAATATCTAGAGTACGACAGTAAGTGCTTTGAAAATTTGTGCGTGAACATAAGCTGATTTTGTGAGTAGTCGTAGGCACTTCATGTGTGCTAGATCTATTTGATTTATTTTGTACCTATGCGTCTGCTACGTGGCAACTTATTTCCACTTCGATTGACTCATTATACACAATCCCTATCCCAATAACATGGGTACAAATAATGTTAGTTTTACTATAAAGTTTGTAACATAGAGAAATAATTTAGCTAGATATACCTTAAGGTTAATGGACTCAGAATCGCTAGCTGAGTCAATACATTCATGTCTGTCTGTCCTTTTTTCTGCACATCACCGAATTGAATGCCTTAGAGTTTGACCTAGGATAATGAAATTTGGTAGATAGACTCCTTGTCCATGCCTACAAAAGTGTAAGTATTTTCATTTCTATTCTTAATCCGCCACTGCAACGTCCACTGTTAAGCAAAATGTTTGTTCAAACCGTAAAAAATTTAAAATAAAATTGTTGGAGAAAAATATTTTGACATTCTCAATAGCTATATTTTATCAATATGAAGGCTTTTGCATACCCATTTTTTGTGGTCAATTTTCGTAAAAAAAATATTTTCGTTTTCATTTCATTTTAACACACACCCACTTTTTATGGGCGGAATTCCATGAAAACGATTTGCAAAGCCTTACCCATAGAAAAACTTCGTATTTTTCGAAACATCATAGTTTTAAACAAACTGTCTGAACAAGATATGCTGAAAAAAATAATTTCTGTAAAATTTCTATAAACTTCGAAAAGAAAACTTTCTATGTAATAACTTTGTTAGGTAAATGTTATAAATTTTCGCCTTATATTTTATAACAAAGAGTTTCAAATAATTGACGCAAAATTTCGCGCCATTTAATGTAACTGAGTTGTCAACGGAAAAAGAAATAAAAATGTGTCAGCTGACAGTTGGTTATTATTAAAAACGGAGCGCTGTACAATAGAGCAACGCATTTTCATTGTTGAGCAATAGTTTAATTTAGTTTCCTCAGCTATAGTCCGCCATTTTCGTACAAAATACGGCCGTCATAGTGATTAAAACCGTCATATGTGAAAAGCATCTAGGGAGACTGAATGTATTAGTGATCCTAGACGCTCTGGGTGTCGTGTCACAAGTCGTTGAACAGAAAACTCGAAACAGTTAGAAAGAGTGTTGCTAACAGCCCAGGAACGTCATTGCGTAGTCAAGAATTGGGCATTTTGGGAAGCTCTTTACAGCGAATTCTCATGAATGATGTGAAGCTTACAATGTTCGAATGATTCAAGACTCAAGATATACAAAAAAGTTTCGTTTTTGAAAGTTTTAAGGATGAATTGGATAAACAAATTCTTATATGGATATCTGCTTAAATTTGAGTGCTTATTTCTTTCAAGTTTGTAAAAATAAACTTTTTAAAGCAAATCGAGCTTAAAAAGTAGTGAAGCTCTTAAAAAGCAGCTTTTCGAGAAGGCAAAAAAATACCCCAACCTTAAAAATATAAAAATATAAATTAAATCGAATACGCGGGTTTTGTGAAAAATTAAATTATGCGTCAAATCAATGTGTCCGTAGCGATTAAATTTGTTTGAAGCATGTCGAGTTTAAAAAGCATGGAAGCTCTTAGGAAGCAGCCCCTTTGAAGCGCCTAAAAATTTCCTTACTTAAAATATTATATTCAATCGAATAAGCAGATTTGGTGAAAATGAAAAATATTTCTTTTTGGTTGCTAGCGCTCACTAGAGGCGTCTCATTAATGTGTCCTTCGCGATTAAATCTGTTTGATACAGATCGAGTTTAAAAAGCATTGACGCTGTTAAAAATCAATCTGTTCGAGTATTTCCAAAAATGCCATAACTTTAAAAAAAATTGAAAATAAATCGAATATTCAGGTTTTTTGAAAAATAAACGCTCACTATAGGCTCCACATTAATGTGTCCTTAGAGAATAAATTTGTTTTAAGCAAACCCCGCTTAAACAGCATTGAGGCTGTTAAAATTCAGTCTGTTTGAGAATTCCTAAAAATGCTATAACTTCAAAAAAAATTATAATAAATCGAAGAGGCAGATTTTGTGAAAAATAAAATAAGGCGGCAGATTAATATGTCTTTAGCGAATTAATCTGTTTTAAGCAAATCGCGCTTAACAAGAATTCAGGATGGTAAAAGTCAGACTTTTCGAGAAGCCCAAAAAATGTCCTTACTTCAAATATTATAATAAATCGAGAACGCGGATTTGGTGAAATGAAAAATAGGTTTTTTTTCACTGCAGGCGTCTTATTAATGTGTCCTTCGCGATTAAATCTGTTTGATACAGATCGAGTTTAAAAAGCATTGACGCTGTTAAAAATCAATCTGTTCGAGTATTTCCAAAAATGCCATAACTTTAAAAAAAATTGAAAATAAATCGAATATTCAGGTTTTTTGAAAAATAAACGCTCACTATAGGCTCCACATTAATGTGTCCTTAGAGAATAAATTTGTTTTAAGCAAACCCCGCTTAAACAGCATTGAGGCTGTTAAAATTCAGTCTGTTTGAGAATTCCTAAAAATGCTATAACTTCAAAAAAAATTATAATAAATCGAAGAGGCAGATTTTGTGAAAAATAAAATAAGGCGGCAGATTAATATGTCTTTAGCGAATTAATCTGTTTTAAGCAAATCGCGCTTAACAAAAATTCAGGATGGTAAAAGTCAGACTTTTCGAGAAGCCCAAAAAATGTCCTTACTTCAAATATTATAATAAATCGAGAACGCGGATTTGGTGAAATGAAAAATAGGTTTTTTTTCACTGCAGGCGTCTTATTAATGTGTCCTTCGCGATTAAATCTGTTTGATACAGATCGAGTTTAAAAAGCATTGACGCTGTTAAAAATCAATCTGTTCGAGTATTTCCAAAAATGCCATAACTTTAAAAAAAATTGAAAATAAATCGAATATTCAGGTTTTTTGAAAAATAAACGCTCACTATAGGCGCCACATTAATGTGTCCTTAGAGAATAAATCTGTTTTAAGCAAATCGCGCTTAAAAAGCATAGAAGCTCTTAAAAAGCAGCCCCTTTGAGGCACCCAAAAATGTCCATACTTCCAAAACTATAATAAATCGAATACTTAGATTTAGTATAAAAGAACATGCTGACAATAGAAGTTAGAAAAAAACAGCAAGAGGATACTGATTTTGCGAACTAACTCACCTTCAGATGTCAAGCCCATTGTCATCTTGATGGCTTCGTTAATCGTCAAAATTGTCGAATTTCGGCGGTGTATTATTGAAATTCAGCTAGATTTATACGAAACAGTCATAGAAAACTCAAAAAAACAGTCCGTACTTGCCAGCAAAGCCTTGGCAGCAGATTTTTGGAAAATTGTGCCTCTGGCGTTGGCTCGTGAATTTTGCACAATCATCTCAAGAATCAGATGGAAGAAGTCACATGACAGCACATCACCTTGCCTAAATCCTTTTTTGGTATCCAATGTGTCAGTGAGGTCGTTTCTGACCCTAATGGAGCAGCGAGAATTCTCCATCGTCATCCTACACAAACGGACGAGTTTGGGCGGTATACCAAAACTAGACATGGCTCTGTATAGTTCGTCTCTATAAATGCTGTCGTATGCGGCTTTGAAATCGATGAATAGGTGGTGGGTATCGATTTGGACTTCTTGGGTTTTTTCCAGGATCTGCCGAAGTGTGAAGATTTGATAGGTTGTGGACTTTCCTGGCCTAAAACCACACTGATAAGGGCCGATCAGGTTGTTGGTTAACGGTTTCAGGCGTTCACATATTTGCGGCAGATAGGATCTTGTAGGCGATGTTGAGGAGACTTATGCCTCTGTAGATGGCGCAGCTTAGAGGGTCTCCTTTTTTGTTAATCGGACAAACGATGGTGAGGTTCCATTCTTCAGTCATACTTTCTTCCGACCAGATGCGGCTTATGAGTTGGTGGATGCTACTTACCAAGTCATCTCCGCCGGCTTTATAAAGCTCGGCGGGTAGGCCGTCATTTCCGGCAGACCTATTAAGCTTCAGTTTGGATATTGCTATCCTCACTTCACTCAGGTCGGGTGGTTGGCAGTTCTCGCTGTCGTTGCCAATATTGAAGGGTTCTGACAGCGGAATGTTGTTCGTCATCGCCGTTTAACAGTCGGCAGAAGTGGTCCTTCCATATCCTCAGCACCGACTGTGTCTCAAGTACGATATTTTCTTGTTCATCTCGACAGAATTCTGGTCGAGCCTTGTATCCTTGGCTTTGACGTTTTACACTTTGGTAAAACTTGCGAACATCGTTCCTGGAGTGGCACCTCTATATCCTCGATCGCGCGCTTTTCTTGCTCTTTTTTCTGCTTTCTGAAAAGCCGGTGTTCTTCCCTTCTTCTCTGCCTATAGAGCTGTCGTTGGGATCTATGTTGGCGAATTCGGCCTTGATGCGGATTGTTACAGTGCGTTCGCTAATGTCTTGGAAACATAAGACTTCTTGCCTAAGTCTGGCACTTATAACAAATCCGCATCCGAATTTCTCGCTGTTTCTGCTCACTATTACACGGTCCGTAGTAGATGTCACAGTTCTTCACCCTCTTTTTGCCCGGCCCATCCCATCGTATTTCCTACATGGCAGTAATGTCTGCTTTGTAGCAGATTAGGGCTTCCGCTAGTTTTTCGCTTGCACCTCTCCTGTTTAATGTTCTCACATTCCAGTTGCAGATGTGAAAAGAGGGAACAAAGGGATTTTAGGAGAATAAGAGAGTGACCCTTGTTGCGGTAAAATTTATCGTAACGCCAGCGACATGAATAGGTTTATTAAAATTCTAACGTGGATTGCCAATGGCCTTTGGCAAAAACTTGGAGAACTTGAATTTTATATACAAGAAAATAATATCGACATCTGTTTAATATCCGAAACTCATGCAAAGAGTCATTCGAAATTAAAGATTAAGGGTTAACTCGGATATCATGCTCTACATCCATCGAATAAGGCTAGAGGTGGAGCCTCATTACATATAAAAAGAGTGCATCGAACATTCGATTGATTTTAAATTAGGAATCGAAAAAATGCAACTTAGCTCTATACAATTCAGAAACAGACAATCCTCTCTGAAGATACCTTCTGTTTACTACACACCGCGATGCAAGATTGCGAAAATTGACTTTGAAAACTTGCTTAGTTCCATTGGACAGCGTGCGTGTATATAAAACATACATTCTGGGTATCTAGATGCATATAACAGAAAGGTAGGATGATTTACGAAGTATGTAGAAAGTAAAATACCTGATTTCATCGATTTTTCAAAGTAAAAGGTGTACCGTCCAATCGAATCAAAGTTAACGAATGCTTTGATCTTTTCTCTGATCATTCTAACAACGAGCGAGTCAATCATTAGAAATGAAAACCCACCCAGACTAACAAACTGGAAATCCAACTGGGAAGGCTTCAAAAACGACATTGAAAATAATATTCGACTGGGTGTATCGCTTAGATCCCCATTGGAACTTGAGGTCGTGGTTGACTACTTTATCGATATTGGCGCAACAGGCTCGTTAGTACCCAGGGCCGAGCTTTCTCACAACCATTCATGTGTGCGTGTGTACTTCTTGCACGATGGCGGGAAACTCTGTTTTATGCCGATTCCGAACTGCGAATTTGAGACCATCACGAGAGGAGGGCCAGTGAAAAATCATTTTAGGTGTTGCTACGGCTGGGAATCGAACACAAACCTTCTGCGCAGCAGTTCAACATACTAACCATCGCTCCACTGAGCTCTCCGTAGCTTGGAATAATACTCCTCAACAACGCAAAATAGGGACCTTGAGTAACATGCTATCTAATTCAAAACAAACCCTAACCGCTGGAAAAGAATCGAATTATTTACTTTGGAAAGCAATTAAAGTCATAAAATGGCCAAAAACGCTGTGCCACCAATTAGGGTAACTCAAGGCGTTTGGGCAAAAAGCGATAAAGAAAAAGCAGACGTTTTTGCCGCACATCTTGAGGAAACATTCAAACATCTTGAGGAAACATTCAAACATTCTTGAGGAAACATGTCGCAAGCTTTTAACAAAGTTTGGCATAGAGGCCTTCAACGCAAGCTAAGTCAAGTTCTGCCTGAAAATTTATATAAAATCCTCGTGTCGTATCTTGAGGAAAGACTTTTCCGTGTGAAACTTGAAAACGAACATTCGGATTTCAAAGAAAAATTAAGAGGAGTACCCCAACGAAGCGTCCTTGGACCACTTTTGTACCTCCTATTTACACGTGATATCCCACAAACAAACGATACGATAGTTGCCACTTTTGCTGACGATACTGCCATACTAGCAGTTGGCACAACAACAGAGGAAACAAATATGAAATTACAAAACGCTTTTAACGAAGTTAATGAATGGACAAAGTCCTGGCGGATTGCACTTAACGAGAGCAAATCGATTCATGTAGATTTTTCGTATAAACGGACAAACTATTTGTCAGTATTTCTCAATACCGTTCGAGTCCCATTTGCAAATGAAGCAAAATATCTCGGAATGACACTCGATGCAAAATTAAAATGGAAGTCGCATGTAAAAAAGGAATGCGAAGAACTCAAAACTAAATACAGATAACTGTACTGGTTACTCGGAAAATACTCGAAGCTTAACCTTGGTAACAAGCTGCTATTATACAAGCAAGTGCTAAAGCCGGTCTGGACATACAGAATATAACTATGGGGTTGTACCAGTGAAATGAATCTAAATATTTTACAAACTTTTGAAAATACAATGTTGAGGACATTCGTCAATGCGCCGTGGTATATAAGGGATGAAGATGGGTATTCCCGCGGCTAAAGATGAGACGAAAAATTATGCACGCAAACATAAAAAAAAGGTTTATTGTGACAAGTTAACACAACGGTCCTCCCAATTCTTGTGGAAACAAATTTATTGCAGCGCCTTCAAAGAACTAAGCCCTTAGATTTGGCCCGATAATAACAAACCGCGTTATAAATTGTGGAGAGAGCAGGAACTCTCACAGGAAAGTTGCCTGCCAAACATTCATTACTCGTGATAACAAAATTGCTAGGTATGTCGTATAATTAGTTGCAATACAAATACAAAAAGGGGGGGTGGTTTTAGTGGGTTAAAGTCCCACTTTGGGCAAGTGCTCATCGTGTCTCTTGAGAATTCCACCAGCCTACAAAAAAAAAATTTGAGTTAAATGTTAGGATAGATCGGGGAAATATTTTCTTGGTATAAGCCATATCTGGAGCTGATGGCTTAAGGCTTTTTTTCCTATTCGTTGCAGATGCAGAGATCCGTCTGACTCCCACCTGATGATTGACATTTTCAAAAATCATGTGGATTGCTGTGTGGGGTATGGTGTGCTGTTTCAAATCACGAAAGTGACAACACCTAATATTTTTCCTGCTTCACCTCTTGCGAAAGACTGACGAACATCCATGACTAACACTGGCATGAGAATCAACAAAAATTGTCCGTTCCGATGCGGTGTAAAACAGGAGAGCCACTGAGAGCTAGGTTTGAGACACCATATGGTCCATACATTACATGTGGATTGCTGTTGTTTTTGCATTCCCTAAATGTTTTTGTCATTTAACATGCGAGTTGTCAGGTGCTGATAGAAATTTTCTGGAATTGGCTTAGATTCTTCAATAACAGCCATTTGTCCTCCTATTGTTGGTTTATGTATACGCAGATTCGTTGTTGATGAATGAAAGAGCAACATTTCTGCCTGGGGGATTTTAGTTTGACGGATGAAAAGCAAAACTGCTCATGCATGCCAATGACGTTGTCAATCTATGGGAACGGCCAACCATGATGCAGAACTTCATCAATAATTTTGCAGCTTTTAGCGCTTACAAATGGACACCAATAAGTCCAGAATAGTGGTCTTCCGGAATCGATTTGGTGGGTTTGCAAGGTTTGTAAAATACACAGGTCAAGGAAAGATCTACAGAAGGTAAAGAAGAACAGGTGCATTGGTTTTCCTATTCAAATGGGACTGGCGGCATCACATGCGCCTTCAAATACGATTTGTCTATGAATGCTCTGGACTATGTTACCAATAGCTTGCTATGCAAAAGCACGGAAAGCAGTTACACAAGAATAATTGATGGGAATCCCTTGCCCCAAACAGAGTGATAGCCCGGCAAATACCTTGGTCAATAGAATTGCTTTTAAGAGCAAACCAGCATGCATAATTTATCGAGAGTATTCAAGACTGGAGCGGACTGTTCTCGCTGTAATCTACAACCTGTCGTAGAAGTATCATTTATTCACTTATTGTGTCCGATATTGAAGGCGGTTAGAAGCCAACAACAAGCCAAGTCATTTCAAACCTAAATGGCGAATAGCGGGAGCTAGAAAGTCCTTACTCAAATATAATGGCTGAACGAATACATATGTATGTCGTTGATGGGCCATCTAGCGGCTTCTCGTTAAATCACAGTTTATTTTGAAACTGACACCTGTTTCCCACTCGAAATCATACCTCCGGGGAACAAAATAAATCACTTAATGCTTGAACAACTCATTTCCAAAGTAAGCCCAAACAGCGCGTTATTTGAAAATCAGTTTTGACTCAAATCAAGCACCCACCGCGTCTTCTGTACGAAAGTTTGTGAGACTTGTATTCCAGAGGCCAACACTGATGGTCCCAAAAATATGGTTGGCTGCTCCAGACGAGAGTGTGAAAATCAATTCATTCACATCAACTCGATATCGATCTCAACAGCTCAACATTTCATACACTAGTTCGAGGAGAATTCTGCACACAGATCTCGAATTATTCGCGTACAAGGTCAAATTGGTCCAATCGTTATCGCTTCGCAGTTTGGGTCTTAGACCAGCTTGAATTCGACACTGATTTTGGGCGCAATAAATCATCTTACCCAACGAGGAGCATTTCTGTATCGGCGGCAACGTTGACAAATAAATTATCGCATCTGGGGCTCGGAAAACTCACACGTTATTGTCGAGACACCGATGCGTCCATAGAGAGTGACAGTTTAGTGCGGATTGTGGAGTAGTTGCATCATTGGTCCATTTTTCCTCAAAAATGAGGCTGGAAACAATGTTTCTATCAACGGTGGGTGCTACAAAGCCATGTTAGTCGACTTTTTTAATGCAATTGAAGACATGAAATGGGACGACCTCTAGTTAAAGCAGGAAGGCGCTCTATGCCACACAGCCCATTCCTCAATCGAACCAGTTTTCCGAATCGTGTTATCAGCCGTCTTGACGATGTCAATCGGCTTCCTCGAATCTGTGATTTCACCCCTTTGAACTTGTTTTGTGGTAAACCTTGCATTGCCGATGTTATGCCAACATTCCGGAAACGATGCTTGCACACAGCCACCTATTATTTTTGATAAGAAAATGTCCAAGATTAAGCTTCATCTCTTTCAAAAATTCGGTGTATGCTAATCAGACCTGTCTCTCAGAAAATTAGGCTGTCAGCAAAGATGTTAATACTCCTCGTGGACATTACACTCCTTCTCAGCCAAGAAAAGGCTGCTTGAATTGCCACGATTTCCGCTCGGAAAATGCGAAGGGATATGCTTAGGTTACGCATCTCGGAGAAAGCACCTCCACTCCAGATTCTGTTTTAAGCCCATTCGTGTGGATGTGAATCGAGTTATTGATTCCGATCATCCGACTCCTATTCAAGGCAGCTGGGAATGGTTGACCTGATGTTATGCTCAAACCTGATATGGGTAGTGGTGGGGTTGGTGTTTTGTGTTATGTTAAAGTGACTTAGAATCTTTGTGGGTTCACTTTGAGCGAGTGCCCAATGTGACGAGGCTCTCAAGCTGCGGACTGTTGGCCTTAAATATCTGGAGGCACTAAATGAATCACAGCATCTAGGGCTGCATCAAGTTGAAACACACTTTTCATCAACTTCAAGGCTGTGTCGTCTTGCACCAGAGGACACGCTATGCAACGTTCAGTTTAGAAACAGTGCAACTGAAAATGTCCAACGGTTTGCTTCTGTCTGTATTCGTATAAGTAGAGGATCGGGCGTTGCGTTACGGAACTACATTGCAAGTGAACAACGTTATCAAAGTTGTCGCGTTTTTCTTGGATGACATTCATATTGATTCGGAAGAGGGAAAACAAAACAAGTCGATGCGTTGATATTATATTTTCTAGGTTCAGAATTATTACAAATATTCCGTTGTTCGTATTTTATAGCATCTCAGGCCATATGCGTGAACAGAAACATCCCAGTCCACATCGACATTTTAAACAGAAATCGTATAGCCGCCATCATTTTCACAATCCGGAGTCACTATTGTTGGGTGGCAATGCTATGTCTACCCACTTGACAGTATTAGCCAATCCACAGACAACATGATGCAACTGTCATCAATCTTATATGCAGATGCACCATGCACCAGCAATGCTTCTGCATGTCAATGGCGAAACTGCAATCCGAATCCACACAGCTGAATAAATACTGCAATCAAGCAATTTTCCGGTTTAGTGAATTTAAATTGTGAATTCCTAGGGTTGGCTTACGTCGTGTTTGGGAGTGGCTAAGCGCTTTATAAAATATTATCTCGGAAGAGGGAAGACAGCTTAACTGACAGAGATACTTGAAGAAGCAACTTTCCTTGTCATACACCTGTTGTAGGTGCGGTACGATTCCAGGTATTCTGTGCAGGTGCTGTGATCAGGTTTCCGAATACCTGTACATGTTCAAGTTGACCGCACTCTTTACAGGCATTCGTTTTTTTCCTTATTCTCTTTCCACGGCATCGTCACTGGTCAACACATGAATGCGCCCAAACTTAATGGATACACCCATTCCTATGATAGGGAGAAGTATTTGAGTATCTGCATTGAATCGGAATCGGAATCTGGCTTTAATTCGTTAGGTAGTATGATGGAATTTAGGCACACATTTTTGTTAGTACTGGGCAGAAATCGCAAGCATTCCACCTTAAGCATATATATACCTCAAGCTGCGCTTTCTCGCTCTACATGTCCTCGAGCTTGCGGAATTTGGCCCCAAGGCACTTGAATTCCATATTACATTCTTTTGAGGCACCTTGTATTTGCTAACTTTCTTGTACTGCAAATTAGCCAACAAAGCCCTATTTTGTTCAAAGCAGTTAGGGCTTCCATCCTACTCCGTAAGTGTACCATTGAATTGTAGAAGCTTATGAAAAACGTTTCCGAAAGGCCCCTAAAGCTACTTCCACAAAGGATGTGGTAACCCAATCGAATAATTTGCTATAAATTGCAATTTTTCCGTTTATTTAGTTTTTGGTAATTTATTTCAGATTTGTTTTTTTGACGGATTAATTGTCACAATTCTGTTGCAGAAGTGTACATGTGTGTGTTTTTGTTTAGCAAAAAGTTTTCATATATAAATTGCAAGTGCGTCATCGATTACCTAAAGTTGTGAAGGGACGCAAACGATGACTTCCCACAAATATACATCCGTTATATATATATATATGAAATGCTATTCTGTTTCAATACTTTCTGCAGCCATATCAGAAAAAGGAATATTCTTCTACGCGTTTCCTGTTTTATCCGTAAACAGATTCAGTTTCGCATTGTAAGCAACTTGCTAATTTCAACATACCCCCAGTCCCGATGGAATGGAATCGATGGAATTGTTTATGTTTATTGTCCCCAAATCGAATTTGTTTACATGATACTCACACCAACATATCAATTTTGTAAACAAATTCAACGACAACTGCGGATCGCATAACAACCGACATAGAATTTCTGAGTCACCACTATCAAAACTTCGAAAACTTTCCTCCCCTTCTATCCGCTAATGGTCTTAGTCTAACTAGGCCAATGTCTATTTGCAAATCAAAAGCAACACTCGGCAAAAATTGCCCTCTATGGGTCAACTAGATATGGATCATCGGAACGAAAGGTTCCTGGAAACGACATAAGATGATAGAAATTGCGTACATCCCCACATTGCCAACAATTTCTAGGATGGGACAAGAGGTTCCAAATGCTGATGCTAAAAATGAAGTCAAAAGAGATCGCCAGGCTCAAAATCTCCTCAGAGCGGTGGTAGTCCTTGCACTGCATTACGTCTAGTTCGCCTGAGGGAATCGCTCATAGTTGATCCCGGAAATGACTTACCATTTTCCTTTAGTACTTCCGATCTTAGTACAAGCAGAATCTACGAGATTCGATGTGCCAATATCATGTGGACATTAAGGCCCAATGGAAGGTTTCAGCTCTTATCAGCTCCTACCTGTACGCTAGCAAAATAAATTAAAACGCGCATTTTTACCCTTTTATCAGTGGGCGTATGTTTTCTTTATTAATTTCAAAATCAATACAGAGTTAGAGGTGAATTGTAATCGGAATCAGTTAAATTTCCATCCATTCATTTCGTATACATCCTTTATACCCTTACATCTGCGACAGTACTGCTTTCCAGAATTAATGGCTGTATAGCATCTCCGACATGTTCCTTGACGGTCTTTGACAGACTTTTGACCCTCGGCACCCTTTGAGTGTTGTAACGGGGTTTTATTGCCATTGTCGCCCATTTCTAAAATATTAAAATATTTTATGAATTTCATAAGAAATAACTTTAAAAAAAATTCGTCTTACCTACCTCACTCTATGACTTTCTGATGTAGACTGTCACTCAACTTACCAATAACTACACCGAGGTTTCCTAAAAACTTCAAACAATGGAGGGAATCGGGAATCACAACGAAAGTCAGTTTCGATAAGTTATATCACCACGAGTGAATACATTCAGCGAAAAAATTGCATCAGGTGTAATACGTTAAAACACTTTTTTTATGCAAAAGATTCAAAATATTTAATTTTTTTGTTTGATATGTAGGTGAGGATATTAACAAAATTAAAAAAAAATTTCATGGCGTTTTCAATTGGTAAATCTAGATGTGCTATCTATCTATTGTGCTACCAATGGAAAGATCGGTTTTTTTATCTCTGTTTTGTTGTAATATCGTGTCTGTGAAGTTAGTGTAGATGTAGCTGTCAAGTTTCAACTCACACAAGTTGTTTGCTTATCATTAAATTATAGTACCATCCAACTGCTACAGTTTTATGGATTAATAATAGATTTTCACAACCGAAATAAAAATAAATCAAAACGAATATCACTCTAGCCAAACTGACAGCTACCATTTTTATGAGAGTTTTAGCAAGTAGCGGTAAATCCACCGAAAAATCCAGATTTGCCAAATTGATCTGAGATAAAAAAAAATCAATTTTTCGCCCAATTAAACACAACATCTGTCAAAATCGGCCTTCTGACAATTCTAGATCAAACAAACAGCTGATTTTCTTGCAATTGGGAAACGTCATTAGGAATAGTAGGGAAATGTTTGGTTTTAGCAGTTAATGCCATCAAATTGACACCAACGTATCGGAATTTGTATGCTTGTTTGTTTGAAGTCTATAGCTGGACCGATTTTCTTGACATTTTCACAGAACCTAGGTGATTGTTAAAAAGAAGTAACAGTCACGTCACGTTGCCGCATAGTGATCATAGAACGTCTAATATTTAGTAAATATTGACACTAAATTAGTAACGGTTTTGAATTTTTGTCCAGGCATATTGGTTTTGGTCTTGAGTCGTGATACAAAAAATCTGCGTGATCGGAAAAGCAGACATGGCACCTCCCATTCAAAAGCAAAATATCTGGAGGACTATGAAGGCCACAGTTTTGAAATTTAGTGTGGTAATATGAATTGCTGAGCTAAGTAGTTAAGTAAAACATAAGCGTGGTGGATCAAGTAAGAGTGGTACCCCCCATACAAACTATAAATTCAATGTCACATGATCATGGCAATTTGTTTGCAAATTAAATTTTAGCCATGACATATCTAGAGTACGACAGTAAGTGCTTTGAAAATTTGTGCGTGAACATAAGCTGATTTTGTGAGTAGTCGTAGGCACTTCATGTGTGGTAGATCTATTTGATTTATTTTGTACCTATGCGTCTGCTACGTGGCAACTTATTTCCACTTCGATTGACTCATTATACACAATCCCTATCCCAATAATATGGGTACAAATAATGTTAGTTTTACTATAAAGTTTGTAACATAGAGAAATAATTTAGCTAGATATACCTTAAGGTTAATTGACTCAGAATCGCTAGCTGAGTCAATACATTCATGTCTGTCTGTCTTTTTTTCTGCACATCACCGAATTGAATGCCTTAGAGTTTGACCTAGGATAATCAAATTTGGTAGATAGACTCCTTGTCCATGCCTACAAAAGTGTAAGTATTTTCATTTCTATTCTTAATCCGCCACTGCAACGTCCACTGTTTAGCAAAATGTTTGTTCAAACCGTAAGAAATTTTTAAAAAAATTGTTGGAGAAAAATATTTTGACATTCTCAATAGCTATATTTTATCAATATGAATGTTTTTGCAAACCAACTTTTTGTGGGCTATTTTTGTAAAAAAAGATTTTCGGTTTAATTTTAAAAAAATTCGATTAAAACATTTCCAGAATAATACTATGAACATTTCGCCTCTAATCATTTTAACCCACGCCCACTTTTTACTTGCGAATTTCTATCTAAACGATTTGCAAAGCCTAACCCATAGAAAAACTTCGTATTTTTACGAACCATAATAGTTTTAAAAAAAACTGTCTGAACAAGATATGCTGACACTGTCAATTTTTCCCCATTTTCAGTAAAAAAATAATTTCTATAAAATTTCTATAAACTTCGAAAAGAAAACTTTCTATGTAATAACTTTGTTAGGTAATGTTATAAATTTTCGCCTATAGATCATTTTAACGCACGGCCACTTTTCGGGTGCTTGTTTTTATAAAAATCATCTGTACACCCTACCCAATAGGATATGCAATCGAAAAACCATACACTATAATTCATGCCCACGAGAGCTTAATTTTAAAGATGGGATGGCATCGGATAGGGTGTGCTCAAGCCTCCTCATGTTCTTTTAATATTTAATGGCCTGTAGTTTTTTTTTTTACAATTTTTAAGAAACTGAACAATATAAGTACGAAAAGGTAATTTTGCATTAATTTAAACTATATAGACACCAATTTTATGATAAATGTAGAGCACTGGGTTACTGCTAGTATTTTATATTTTATAACAAAGAGTTTCAAATAATTCACGCAAAATTTCGCGCCATTTAATGTAACTGAGTTGTCAACGGAAAAAGAAATAAAAATGTGTCAGCTGACAGTTGGTTATTATTAAAAACGGAGCGCTGTACAATAGAGCAACGCATTTTCATTGTTGAGCAATAGTTTAATTTAGTTTCCTCAGCTATAGTCCGCCATTTTCGTACAAAATACGGCCGTCATAGTGATTAAAACCGTCATATGTGAAAAGCATCTAGGGAGACTGAATGTATTAGTGATCCTAGACGCTCTGGGTGTCGTGTCACAAGTCGTTGAACAGAAAACTCGAAACAGTTAGAAAGAGTGTTGCTAACAGCCCAGGAACGTCATTGCGTAGTCAAGAATTGGGCATTTTGGGAAGCTCTTTACAGCGAATTCTCATGAATGATGTGAAGCTTACAATGTTCGAATGATTCAAGACTCAAGATATACAAAAAAGTTTCGTTTTTGAAAGTTTTAAGGATGAATTGGATAAACAAATTCTTATATGGATATCTGCTTAAATTTGAGTGCTTATTTCTTTCAAGTTTGTAAAAATAAACTTTTTAAAGCAAATCGAGCTTAAAAAGTAGTGAAGCTCTTAAAAAGCAGCTTTTCGAGAAGGCAAAAAAATACCTTAACCTTAAAAATATAAAAATATAAATTAAATCGAATACGCGGGTTTTGTGAAAAATTAAATTATGCGTCAAATTAATGTGTCCGTAGCGATTAAATTTGTTTGAAGCATGTCGAGTTTAAAAAGCATGGAAGCTCTTAGGAAGCAGCCCCTTTGAAGCGCCTAAAAATTTCCTTACTTAAAATATTATATTCAATCGAATAAGCAGATTTGGTGAAAATGAAAAATATTTCTTTTTGGTTGCTAGCGCTCACTAGAGGCGTCTCATTAATGTGTCCTTCGCGATTAAATCTGTTTGATACAGATCGAGTTTAAAAAGCATTGACGCTGTTAAAAATCAATCTGTTCGAGTATTTCCAAAAATGCCATAACTTTAAAAAAAATTGAAAATAAATCGAATATTCAGGTTTTTTGAAAAATAAACGCTCACTATAGGCTCCACATTAATGTGTCCTTAGAGAATAAATTTGTTTTAAGCAAACCCCGCTTAAACAGCATTGAGGCTGTTAAAATTCAGTCTGTTTGAGAATTCCTAAAAATGCTATAACTTCAAAAAAAATTATAATAAATCGAAGAGGCAGATTTTGTGAAAAATAAAATAAGGCGGCAGATTAATATGTCTTTAGCGAATTAATCTGTTTTAAGCAAATCGCGCTTAACAAGAATTCAGGATGGTAAAAGTCAGACTTTTCGAGAAGCCCAAAAAATGTCCTTACTTCAAATATTATAATAAATCGAGAACGCGGATTTGGTGAAATGAAAAATAGGTTTTTTTTCACTGCAGGCGTCTTATTAATGTGTCCTTCCGATTAAATCTGTTTCGTCCAAATCGAGTTTAAAAAGCGGTGAAGCTTTTAAAAATCAATCTGTTCAAGAATTTCGAAAAACACCATAACTTAAAAAAAAATATAGTAATTCAAATACTAAGGTTTTGTGAAAATTAAACGCTAACTATGGGCGCCACATTAATGTGTCCTTAGAGAATAAATCTGTTTTAAGCAAATCGCGCTTAAAAAGCATAGAAGCTCTTAAAAAGCAGCCCCTTTGAGGCACCCAAAAATGTCCATACTTCCAAAACTATAATAAATCGAATACTTAGATTTAGTATAAAAGAACATACTGACAACAGAAGTTAGAAAAAAACAGCAAGAGGATACTGATTTTGCGAACAAACTCACCTTCAGATGTCAAGCCCATTGTCATCTTGATGGCTTCGTTAATCGTCGATATTGTCGAATTTCGGCGGTGTATTATTGAAATTCAGCTAGATTTATACGAAACAGTCATAGAAAACTCAAAAAAACAGTCCGTACTTGCCAGCAAAGCCTTGGCAGCAGATTTTTGGAAAATTGTGCCTCTGGCGTTGGCTCGTGAATTTTGCACAATCATCTCAAGAATCAGATGGAAGAAGTCACATGACAGCACATCACCTTGCCTAAATCCTTTTTTGGTATCC
The DNA here is from genome assembly GCA_949824845.1 of Rhingia rostrata. Lineage (NCBI taxonomy): Eukaryota > Metazoa > Arthropoda > Insecta > Diptera > Syrphidae > Rhingia > Rhingia rostrata. Next base: position 2,007,929 of record OX463759.1, read on the forward strand.
AATGTGTCAGTGAGGTCGTTTCTGACCCTAATGGAGCAGCGAGAATTCTCCATCCTCATCCTACACAAACGGACCAGTTTGGGCGGTATACCAAAACTAGACATGGCTCTGTATAGTTCGTCTCTATAAATGCTGTCGTATGCGGCTTTGAAATCGATGAATAGGTGGTGGGTATCGATTTGGACTTCTTGGGTTTTTTCCAGGATCTGCCGAAGTGTGAAGATTTGATAGGTTGTGGACTTTCCTGGCCTAAAACCACACTGATAAGGGCCGATCAGGTTGTTGGTTAACGGTTTCAGGCGTTCACATATTTGCGGCAGATAGGATCTTGTAGGCGATGTTGAGGAGACTTATGCCTCTGTAGATGGCGCAGCTTAGAGGGTCTCCTTTTTTGTTAATCGGACAAACGATGGTGAGGTTCCATTCTTCAGTCATACTTTCTTCCGACCAGATGCGGCTTATGAGTTGGTGGATGCTACTTACCAAGTCATCTCCGCCGGCTTTATAAAGCTCGGCGGGTAGGCCGTCATTTCCGGCAGACCTATTAAGCTTCAGTTTGGATATTGCTATCCTCACTTCACTCAGGTCGGGTGGTTGGCAGTTCTCGCTGTCGTTGCCAATATTGAAGGGTTCTGACAGCGGAATGTTGTTCGTCATCGCCGTTTAACAGTCGGCAGAAGTGGTCCTTCCATATCCTCAGCACCGACTGTGTCTCAAGTACGATATTTTCTTGTTCATCTCGACAGAATTCTGGTCGAGCCTTGTATCCTTGGCTTTGACGTTTTACACTTTGGTAAAACTTGCGAACATCGTTCCTGGAGTGGCACCTCTCTATATCCTCGATCGCGCGCTTTTCTTGCTCTTTTTTCTGCTTTCTGAAAAGCCGGTGTTCTTCCCTTCTTCTCTGCCTATAGAGCTGTCATCTTCACCTGCAGCTTAGCCTAGTAGGCCTTGTTCGTGGCTGCGAGCATCTGTCGTACTTAACATCGTACTTCGGCAGTTGCTGTTACGTTTTGTCAAGGAGCTCATAGAAGAAATCCTTAGCTATATCATCTTTTTCCTCGGTTCGGGCGTGAGCGCATATAAGGCTTATGTTGGCGAATTCGGCCTTGGTGCGGATTGTTACAGTGCGTTCGCTAATGTCTTGGAAACATAAGACTTCTTGCCTACGTCTGGCACTTATAACAAATCCGCATCCGAATTTCTCGCTGTTTCTGCTCACTATTACACGGTCCGTAGTATATGTCACAGTTCTTCACCCTCTTTTTGCCCGGCCCAACCCATCGTATTTCCTACATGGCAGTAATGTCTGCTTTGTAGCAGATTAGGGCTTCCGCTAGTTTTTCGCTTGCACCTCTCCTGTTTAATGTTCTCACATTCCAGATGCAGATGTGAAAAGAGGGAACAAAGGGATTTTAGGGGAATAAGAGAGTGACCCTTGTTGCGGTAAAATTTATCGTAACGCCAGCGACATGAATAGGTTTATTAAAATTCTAACGTGGATTGCCAATGGCCTTTGGCAAAAACTTGGAGAACTTGAATTTTATATACAAGAAAATAATATCGACATCTGTTTAATATCCGAAACTCATGCAAAGAGTCATTCGAAATTAAAGATTAAGGGTTAACTCGGATATCATGCTCTACATCCATCGAATAAGGCTAGAGGTGGAGCCTCACTACATATAAAAAGAGTGCATCGAACATTCGATTGATTTTAAATTAGAAATTGAAAAAATGCAACTTAGCTCTATACAATTCAGAAACAGACAATCCTCTCTGAAGATACCTTCTGTTTACTACACACCGCGTTGCAAGATTGCGAAAATTGACTTTGAAAACTTGCTTAGTTCCATTGGACAGCGTGCGTGTATGTAAAACATACATTCTGGGTATCTAGATGCATATAACAGAAAGGTAGGATGATTTACGAAGTATGTAGAAAGTAAAATACCTGATTTCATCGATTTTTACAAAGTAAAAGGTGTACCGTCCAATCGAATCAAAGTTAACGAATGCTTTGATCCTTTCTCTGATCATTCTAACAACGAGCGAGTCAATCATTAGAAATGAAAACCCACCCAGACTAACAAACTGGAAAACCAACTGGGAAGGCTTCAAAAACGACATTGAAAATAATATTCGACTGGGTGTATCGCTTAGATCCCCATTGGAACTTGAGGTCGTGGTTGACTACTTTATCGATATTGGCGCAACAGGCTCGTTAGTACCCAGGGCCGAGCTTTCTCACAACCATTCATGTGTGCGTGTGTACTTCTTGCACGATGGCGGGAAACTCTGTTTTATGCCGACTCCGAACTGCGAATTTGAGACCATCACGAGAGGAGGGCCAGTGAAAAATCATTTTAGGTGTTGCTACGGCTGGGAATCGAACACAAACCTTCTGCGCAGCAGTTCAACATACTAACCATCGCTCCACTGAGCTCTCCGTAGCTTGGAATAATACTCCTCTACAACGCAAAATAGGGACCTATAGTAATAGCAAGTACCCATGGGAAACAAAAGATTTCATCAGAAAAGCTCGAAAAAGATGGCACCAAACTCGTGCCCCGCAAGATAATCGGTTGAGTAACATGCTATCTAATTCAAAACAAACCCTAACCGCTGGAAAAGAATCGAATTATTTACTTTGGAAAGCAATTAAAGTCATAAAATGGCCAAAAACGCTGTGCCACCAATTAGGGTAACTCAAGGCGTTTGGGCAAAAAGCGATAAACAAAAAGCAGACGTTTTTGCCGCACATCTTGAGGAAACATTCAAACATCTTGAGGAAACATTCAAACATTCTTGAGGCAACATGTCGCAAGCTTTTGACAAAGTTTGGCATAGAGGCCTTCAACGCAAGCTAAGTCAAGTTCTGCCTGAAAATTTATATAAAATCCTCGTGTCGTATCTTGAGGAAAGACTTTTCCGTGTGAAACTTGAAAACGAACATTCGGATTTCAAAGAAAAATTAAGAGGAGTACCCCAACGAAGCGTCCTTGGACCACTTTTGTACCTCCTATTTACACGTGATATCCCACAAACAAACGATACGATAGTTGCCACTTTTGCTGACGATACTGCCATACTAGCAGTTGGCACAACAACAGAGGAAACAAATATGAAATTACAAAACGCTTTTAACGAAGTTAATGAATGGACAAAGTCCTGGCGGATTGCACTTAACGAGAGCAAATCGATTCATGTAGATTTTTCGTATAAACGGACAAACAATTTGCCAGTATTTCTCAATACGGTTCATGTCCCTTTTGCAAATGAAGCAAAATATCTCGGAATGACACTCGATGCAAAATTAAAATGGAAGTCGCATGTAAAAAAGGAATGCGAAGAACTCAAAACTAAATACAGATAACTGTACTGGTTACTCGGAAAATACTCGAAGCTTAACCTTGGTAACAAGCTGCTATTATACAAGCAAGTGCTAAAGCCGGTCTGGACATACAGAATATAACTATGGGGTTGTACCAGTGAAATGAATCTAAATATTTTACAAACTTTTGAAAATACAATGTTGAGGACATTCGTCAATGCGCCGTGGTATATAAGGGATGAAGATGGGTATTCCCGCGGTTAAAGATGAGACGATGCACGCAAACATAAAAAAAGGTTTATTGTGACAAGTTAACACAACGGTCGTCCCAATTCTTGTGGAAACAAATTTATTGCAGCGCCTTCAAAGAACTAAGCCCTTAGATTTGGCCCGATAATAACAAACCGCGTTATAAATTGTGGAGAGAGCAGGAACTCTCACAGGAAAGTTGCCTGCCAAACATTCATTACTCGTGATAACAAAATTGCTAGGTATGTCGTATAATTAGTTGCAATACAAATACAAAAAGGGGGGGTGGTTTTAGTGGGTTAAAGTCCCACTTTGGGCAAGTGCTCATCGTGTCTCTTGAGAATTACACCAGCCTACAAAAAAAAAATTTGAGTTAAATGTTAGGATAGATCGGGGAAATATTTTCTTGGTATAAGCCATATCTGGAGCTGATGGCTTAAGGCTTTTTTTCCTATTCGTTGCAGATGCAGAGATCCGTCTGACTCCCACCTGATGATTGACATTTTCAAAAATCATGTGGATTGCTGTGTGGGGTATGGTGCGCTGTTTCAAATCACGAAAGTGACAACACCTAATATTTTTCCTGCTTCACCTCTTGCGAAAGACTGACGAACATCCATGACTAACACTGGCATGAGAATCAACAAAAATTGTCCGTTCCGATGCGGTGTAAAACAGGAGAGCCACTGTATATGCCAAAAATAATAAAAAAAAATAGGGAGAAGCTAGGTTTGAGACACCATATGGTCCATACATTACATGTGGATTGCTGTTGTTTTTGCATTCCCTAAATGTTTTTGTCATTTAACATGCGAGTTGTCAGGTGCTGATAGAAATTTTCTGGAATTGGCTTAGATTCTTCAATAACAGCCATTTGTCCTCCTATTGTTGGTTTATGTATACGCAGATTCGTTGTTGATGAATGAAAGAGCAACATTTCTGCCTGGGGGATTTTAGTTTGACGGATGAAAAGCAAAACTGCTCATGCATGCCAATGACGTTGTCAATCTATGGGAACGGCCAACCATGATGCAAAACTTGATCAATAATATTGCAGCTTTTAGCGCTTACAAATGGACACCAATAAGTCCAGAATAGTGGTCTTCCGGAATCGATTTGGTGGGTTTGCAAGGTTTGTAAAATACACAGGTCAAGGAAAGATCTACAGAAGGTAAAGAAGAACAGGTGCATTGGTTTTCCTATTCAACTTGGACTGGCGGCATCACATGCGCCTTCAAATACGATTTGTCTATGAATGCTCTGGACTATGTTACCAATAGCTTGCTATGCAAAAGCACGGAAAGCAGTTACACAAGAATAATTGATGGGAATCCCTTGCCCCAAACAGAGTGATAGCCCGGCAAATACCTTGGTCAATAGAATTGCTTTTAAGAGCAAACCAGCATGCATAATTTATGGAGAGTATTCAAGACTGGAGCGGACTGTTCTCGCTGTAATCTACAACCTGTCGTAGAAGTAAATCATTTATTCACTTATTGTGTCCGATATTGAAGGCGGTTAGAAGCCAACAACAAGCCAAGTCATTTCAAACCTAAATGGCGAATAGCGGGAGCTAGAAAGTCCTTACTCAAATATAATGGCTGAACGAATACATATGTATGTCGTTGATGGGCCATCTAGCGGCTTCTCGTTAAATCACAGTTTATTTTGAAACTGACACCTGTTTCCCACTCGAAATCATACTTCCGTGGAACAAAATAAATCACTTAATGCTTGAACAACTCATTTCCAAAGTAAGCCCAAACAGCGCGTTATTTGAAAATCAGTTTTGACTCAAATCAAGCACCCACCGCGTCTTCTGTACGAAAGTTTGTGAGACTTGTATTCCAGAGGCCAACACTGATGGTCCCAGTCGGTCATCGTACTGTTTGCACAGGCAAAAATATGGTTGGCTGCTCCAGACGAGAGTGTGAAAATCAATTCATTCACATCAACTCGATATCGATCTCAACAGCTCAACATTTCATACACTAGTTCGAGGAGAATTTTGCGCACAGATCTCGAATTATTCGCGTACAAGGTCAAATTGGTCCAATCGTTATCGCTTCGCAGTTTGGGTCTTAGACCAGCTTGAATTCGACACTGATTTTGGGCGCAATAAATCGTCTTAACCAACGAGGAGCATTTCTGTATCGGCGGCAACGTTGACAAATAAATTATCGCATCTGGGGCTCGGAAAACTCACACGTTATTGTCGAGACACCGATGCGTCCATAGAGAGTGACAGTTTAGTGCGGATTGTGGAGTAGTTGCATCATTGGTCCATTTTTCCTCAAAAATGAGGCTGGAAACAATGTTTCTATCAACGGTGGGTGCTACAAAGCCATGTTAGTCGACTTTTTTAATGCAATTGAAGACATGAAATGGGACGACCTCTAGTTAAAGCAGGAAGGCGCTCTATGCCACACAGCCCATTCCTCAATCGAACCAGTTTTCCGAATCGTGTTATCAGCCGTCTTGACGATGTCAATCGGCTTCCTCGAATCTGTGATTTCACCCCTTTGAACTTGTTTTGTGGTAAACCTTGCATTGCCGATGTTATGCCAACATTCCGGAAACGATGCTTGCACACAGCCACCCCTATTATTTTTGATAAGAAAATGTCCAAGATTAAGCTTCATCTCTTTCAAAAATTCGGTGTATGCTAATCAGACCTGTCTCTCAGAAAATTAGGCTGTCAGCAAAGATGTTAATACTCCTCGTGGACATTACACTCCTTCTCAGTCAAGAAAATTCTGCTTGAATTGCCACGATTTCCGCTCGGAAAATGCGAAGGTTACGCATCTCGGAGAAAGCACCTCCACTCCAGATTCTGTTTTAAGCCCATTCGTGTGGATGTGAATCAAGTTATTGATTCCGATCATCCGACTCCAATTCAAGGCAGCTGGGAATGGTTGACCTGATGTTATGCTCAAACCTGATATGGGTAGTGGTGGGGTTGGTGTTTTCTGTTATGTTAAAGTGACTTAGAATCTTTGTGGGTTCACTTTGAGCGAGTGCCCAATGTGACGGAGTTCTCAAGCTGCGGACTGTTGGCCTTAAATATCTGGAGGCACTAAATGAATCACAGCATCTAGGGCTGCATCAAGTTGAAACACACTTTTCATCAACTTCAAGGCTGTGTCGTCTTGCACCAGAGGACACGCTATGCAACGTTCAGTTTAGAAACAGCGCAACTGAAAATGTCCAACGGTTTGCATCTGTCTGTATTCGTATAAGTAGAGGATCGGGCGTTGCGTTACGGAACTACATTGCAAGTGAACAACGTTATCAAAGTTGTCGCGTTTTTCTTGGATGACATTCATGTTGATTCGGAAAAGTTAATACAAAACAAGTCGATGCGTTGATATTATACTTTGTAGGTTCAGAATGATTGCAAATATTCCGTTGTTCGTATTTTATAGCATCTCAGGCCATATGCGTGAACAGAAACATCCGAGTCCACATCGACATTGTAAGCAGAAATCGTATAGCCGCCATCATTTTCACAATCCGGAGTCACTATTGTTGGGTGGCAATGCTATGTCTACCCACTCGACAGTATTAACCAATCCACAGACAACATGATGCAACTGTCATCAATCTTATATGCAGATGCACCATGCACCAGCAATGCTTCTGCATGTCAATGGCGAAACTGCAATCCGAATCCACACAGCTGAATAAATACTGCAATCAAGCAATTTTCCGGTTTAGTGAATTTAAATTGTGAATTCCTAGGGTTGGCTTACGTCGTGTTTGGGAGTGGCTAAGCGCTTTATAAAATATTATCTCGGAAGAGGGAAGACAGCTTAACTGACAGAGATACTTGAAGAAGCAACAAGCAGGTGCTGTGATCAGGCTTCCGACCTGTACATGTTCAAGTTGACCGCACTCTTTACAGGCATTCGTTTTTTTTCTTATTCTCTTTCCACGGCATCGTCACTGGTCAACACATGAATGCACCACGACTTAATGGATACACCTATTCCTATGATAGGGAGAAGTATTTGAGTATCTGCATTGAATCGGAATCGGAATCTGGCTTTAATTCGTAAGGTAGTATGATGGAATTAAGGCACACATTTTTGTTAGTACTGGGCAGAAATCGCAAGCATTCCACCTTAAGCATATATATACCTCAAGCTGCGCTTTCTCGCTCTACATGTCCTTGTCATCAAAATTGTCCGCAATACACTTTGTATAGCTCGAGGCTTAATCTTAGTCTTCAATCGGGTTCCAAGAGTTTTCGAAGAATTTTTCTCTCAAGACGAGCACTTTATATATGGTTCTGGCTGCATCATCGTAAAGCAGGACTGGGATTATTATGGTGTTATATTGGATCAGTCACCAAGAGGTAATCGCTTTATATCAATTGAGTGAATGTGAATTTTGTGAAATGTGTAAAGAAGCAGAAAACTCGAGCTTGCGGAATTTAGCCCCAAGGCACTTGAATTCCATATTACATTCTTTTGAGGCACCTTGTGTTTGCTAACTTTCTTGTACTGCAAATTAGCCAACAAAGCCCTATTTTGTTCAAAGCAGTTAGGGCTTTCATCCTACTCCGTAAGAGTACCATTGAATTGTAGAAGCTTATGAAAAACGTTTCCGAAAGGCCCCTAAAGCTACTTCCACAAAGGATGTGGTAACCCAATCGAATAATTTGCTATAAATTGCAATTTTTGCAAGATTTGTTTTTTTTGACGGATTAATTGTCACAATTCTGTTGCAGAGGTGTACATGTGTGTGTTTTTGTTTAGCAAAAAGATTTCATATATAAATTGCAAGTGCGTCATCGATTACCTAAAGTTGTGAAGCGACGCAAACGATGACTTCCCACAAATATACATCCGTTATATATATATATATATGAAATGCTATTCTGTTTCAATACTTTCTGCAGCCATATCAGAAAAAGGAATATTCTTCTACGCGTTTCCTGTTTTATCCGTAAACAGATTCAGTTTCGCATTGTAAGCAACTTGCTAATTTCAACATACCCCCAGTCCCGCTTCCCACTTCATGATCATCACTCGCTACTGTTCATAGAATCGATGGAATTGTTTATGTTTATTGTCCCCAAATCGAATTTGTTTACATGACACTCACACTAACATATCAATTTTGTAAACGAATTCAACGGAAAGTGCGGATCGCATTTCCACTGACATAGAATTTCTGAGTCACCACTATCAAAACTTCGAAAACTTTCCAATCCTTCTATCCGCTAATGGTCTTAGTCTAACTAGGCCAATGTCTATTTGCAAATCAAAAGCAACACTCGGCAAAAATTGCCCTCTATGGGTCAACTAGATATGGATCATCGGAACGAAAGGTTCCTGGAAACGACATAAGTTGATAGAAATTGCGTACATCCCCACATTGCCAACAATTTCTAGGATGGGACAAGAGGTTCCAAATGCTGATGCTAAAAATTAAGTCAAAAGAGATCGCAAGGCTCAAAATCTCCTCAGAGCGGTGGTAGTCCTTGCACTGCATTACGTCTAGTTCGCCTGAGGTAATCGCTCATAGTTGATCCCGGAAATGACTTACCATTTTCCTTTAGTACTTCCGATCTTAGTACAACCAGAATCTACGAGATTCGATGTGCCAATATCATGTGGACATTAAGGCGAAAACCAATGGAAGGTTTCAGCTCTTATCAGCTCCTACCTGTACGCTAGCAAAACAAATTAAAACGCGCATTTTTACCCTTTAATCAGTGGGCGTATGTTTTCTTTATTAATTTCAAAATCAAAACAGAGTTAGAGGTGAATGCTAATCGGAATCAGAAAAATGCCCATCCATTCCTTTCGTATAAAGCCTTTATATGCTCACATCTGTGACAGTACTGCTTTCCAGCCGGAATGACCGTATAGCATCTCTGACATCGACATGTTACTTGACGGTCTCTGACATACTTTTGACCATCGCCACCCCCTGGTTTTTTCTGGGGTTCTTCGTAGTTGTTTCCCATTTCTAAAATATTAAAATATTTTATGAATTTCATAAGAAATAACTTTAAAAAAAATTCGTCTTACCTACCTCACTCTATGACTTTCTGATGTAGACTGTCACTCAACTCACCAATAACTACACCGAGGTTTCCTAAAAACTTCAAACAATGGAGGGAATCGGGAATCACAACGAAAGTCAGTTTCGATAAGTAATATCACCACGAGTGAATGCATTCAGCGAAAAAATTGCATCAGGTGTAATACGTTAAAACACTTTTTTTATGCAAAAAATTCAAAATATTTAATTTTTTTTGTTTGATATGTAGGTGAGGATATTAACAAAATTAAAAAAAAATTTCATGGCCTTTTTAATTGGTAAATCTAGATGTGCTATCTATCTATTGTGCTACCAATGGAACACTATTTACGATCGGTTTTTTTTATCTCTGTTTTGTTGTAATATCGTGTCTGTGAAGTTAGTGTAGATGTAGCTGTCAAGTTTCAACTCACACAAGTTGTTTGCTTATCATTAAATTATAGTACCATCCAACTGCTACAGTTTTATGGATTAATAATAGATTTTCACAACCGAAATAAAAATAAATCAAAACGAATATCACTCTAGCCAAACTGAAAGCTACCATTTGTATAAGAGCGGCAAATCCACCGAAAAATCCAGATTTGCAAAATTGGTCTAAGATAAAAAAAAAATCAATTTTTCATCCAATTAAACACAACATCTGTCAAAATCGGCCTTCTGACAATTCTAGATCAAACGAAAATTGATTTTCTTACAAATGGGAAACGTCATTAGGAATAGTAGGGAAATGCTTAGTTTTAGCAGTTAATGCCATCAAATTGACGCAAAAGTATCGGAATTTGTATGCTTGTTTGTTTGAAGTCTATAGCTGGACCGATTTTCTTGACATTTTCACAGAACCTAGGTGATTGTTAAAAAGAAGTAACAGTCACGTCACGTAGCCGCAAAGTGATCATAGAACGTCTAATATTTAGTAAATATTGACACTAAATTAGTAACGGTTTTGAATTTTTGTCCAGGCATATTGGTTTTGGTCTTGAGTCGTGATACAAAAAATCTGCGTGATCGGAAAAGCAGGCATGGCACCTCCCATACAAAAGCAAAATATCTGGAGGACTAGACTATGAAGGCCACAGTCTTGAAATTTAGTGTGGAAATATGAATTGCTGAGCTAAGTAGTTAAGTAAAACATAAGCGTGGTGGATCAAGTAAGAGTGGTACCCCCCATACAAACTATAAATTCAATGTCACATGATCATGGCAATTTGTTTGCAAATTAAATTTTAGCCATGACATATCTAGAGTACGACAGTAAGTGCTTTGAAAATTTCTGCGTGAACATAAGCTGATTTTGTGAGTAGTCGTAGGCACTTCATGTGTGGTAGATCTATTTGATTTATTTTGTACCTATGCGTCTGCTACGTGGCAACTTATTTCCACTTCGATTGACTCATTATACACAATCCCTATCCCAATAACATGGGTACAAATAATGTTAGTTTTACTATAAAGTTTGTAACATAGAGAAATAATTTAGCTAGATATACCTTAAGGTTAATGGACTCAGAATCGCTAGCTGAGTCAATTCATTCATGTCTGTCTGTCCTTTTTTCTGCACATCACCGAATTGAATGCCTTAGAGTTTGACCTAGGATAATGAAATTTGGTAGATAGACTCCTTGTCCATGCCTACAAAAGTGTAAGTATTTTCATTTCTATTCTTAATCCGCCACTGCAACGTCCACTGTTTAGCAAAATGTTTGTTCAAACCGTAAGAAATTTTTAAAAAAATTGTTGGAGAAAAATATTTTGACATTCTCAATAGCTATATTTTATCAATATGAATGTTTTTGCAAACCAACTTTTTGTGGGCTATTTTTGTAAAAAAAGATTTTCGGTTTAATTTTAAAAAAATTCGATTAAAACATTTCCAGAATAATACTATGAACATTTCGCCTCTAATCATTTTAACCCACGCCCACTTTTTACTTGCGAATTTCTATCTAAACGATTTGCAAAGCCTAACCCATAGAAAAACTTCGTATTTTTACGAACCATAACAGTTTTAAAAAAACTGTCTGAACAAGATATGCTGACACTGTCAATTTTTCCCCATTTTCAGTAAAAAAATAATTTCTGTAAAATTTCTATAAACTTCGAAAAGAAAACTTTCTATGTAATAACTTTGTTAGGTAATGTTATAAATTTTCGCCTATAGATCATTTTAACGCACGGCCACTTTTCGGGTGCTTGTTTTTATAAAAATCATCTGTACACCCTACCCAATAGGATATGCAATCGAAAAACCATACACTATAATTCATGCCCACGAGAGCTTAATTTTAAAGATGGGATGGCATCGGATAGGGTGTGCTCAAGCCTCCTCATGTTCTTTTAATATTTAATGGCCTGTAGTTTTTTTTTACAATTTTTAAGAAACTGAACAATATTAGTACGAAAAGGTAATTTTGCATTAATTTAAACTATATAGACGCCTTCCAATGTTCCCTGTTTTCATCAGTAATGTTTTAACCAATTTTATGATAAATGTAGAGCACTGGGTTACTGCTAGTATTTTATATTTTATAACAAAGAGTTTCAAATAATTGACGCAAAATTTCGCGCCATTTAATGTAACTGAGTTGTCAACGGAAAAAGAAATAAAAATGTGTCAGCTGACAGTTGGTTATTATTAAAAACGGAGCGCTGTACAATAGAGCAACGCATTTTCATTGTTGAGCAATAGTTTAATTTAGTTTCCTCAGCTATAGTCCGCCATTTTCTTACAAAATACGGCCGTCATAGTGATTAAAACCGTCATATGTGAAAAGCATCTAGGGAGACTGAATGTATTAGTGATCCTAGACGCTCTGGGTGTCGTGTCACAAGTCGTTGAACAGAAAACTCGAAACAGTTAGAAAGAGTGTTGCTAACAGCCCAGGAACGTCATTGCGTAGTCAAGAATTGGGCATTTTGGGAAGCTCTTTACAGCGAATTCTCATGAATGATGTGAAGCTTACAATGTTCGAATGATTCAAGACTCAAGATATACAAAAAAGTTTCGTTTTTGAAAGTTTTAAGGATGAATTGGATAAACAAATTCTTATATGGATATCTGCTTAAATTTGAGTGCTTATTTCTTTCAAGTTTGTAAAAATAAACTTTTTAAAGCAAATCGAGCTTAATAGTAGTGAAGCTCTTAAAAAGCAGCTTTTCGAGAAGGCAAAAAAATACCCCAACCTTAAAAATATAAATATAAATTAAATCGAATACGCGGGTTTTGTGAAAAATTAAATTATGCGTCAAATTAATGTGTCCGTAGCGATTAAATTTGTTTGAAGCATGTCGAGTTTAAAAAGCATGGAAGCTCTTAGGAAGCAGCCCCTTTGAAGCGCCTAAAAATTTCCTTACTTAAAATATTATATTCAATCGAATAAGCAGATTTGGTGAAAATGAAAAATATTTCTTTTTGGTTGCTAGCGCTCACTAGAGGCGTCTTATTAATGTGTCCTTCGCGATTAAATCTGTTTGATACAGATCGAGTTTAAAAAGCATTGACGCTGTTAAAAATCAATCTGTTCGAGTATTTCCAAAAATGCCATAACTTTAAAAAAATTGAAAATAAATCGAATATTCAGGTTTTTTGAAAAATAAACGCTCACTATAGGCGCCACATTAATGTGTTCTAGAGAATAAATCTGTTTTAAGCAAACCCCGCTTAAACAGCATTGAGGCTGTTAAAATTCAGTCTGTTTGAGAATTCCTAAAAATGCTATAACTTCAAAAAAAATTATAATAAATCGAAGAGGCAGATTTTGTGAAAAATAAAATAAGGCGGCAGATTAATATGTCTTTAGCGAATTAATCTGTTTTAAGCAAATCGCGCTTAACAAAAATTCAGGATGGTAAAAGTCAGACTTTTCGAGAAGCCCAAAAAATGTCCTTACTTCAAATATTATAATAAATCGAGAACGCGGATTTGGTGAAATGAAAAATAGGTTTTTTTTCACTGCAGGCGTCTTGTTAATGTGTCCTTAGAGAATAAATCTGTTTTAAGCAAATCGCGCTTAAAAAGCATAGAAGCTCTTAAAAAGCAGCCCCTTTGAGGCACCCAAAAATGTCCATACTTCCAAAACTATAATAAATCGAATACTTAGATTTAGTATAAAAGAACATACTGACAATAGAAGTTAGAAAAAAACAGCAAGAGGATACTGATTTTGCGAACAAACTCACCTTCAGATGTCAAGCCCATTGTCATCTTGATGGCTTCGTTAATCGTCAAAATTGTCGAATTTCGGCGGTGTATTATTGAAATTCAGCTAGATTTATACGAAACAGTCATAGAAAACTCAAAAAAACAGTCCGTACTTGCCAGCAAAGCCTTGGCAGCAGATTTTTGGAAAATTGTGCCTCTGGCGTTGGCTCGTGAATTTTGCACAATCATCTCAAGAATCAGATGGAAGAAGTCACATGACAGCACATCACCTTGCCTAAATCCGTTTTTGGTATCCAATGTGTCAGTGAGGTCGTTTCTGACCCTAATGGAGCAGCGAGAATTCTCCATCGTCATCCTACACAAACGGACGAGTTTGGGCGGTATACCAAAACTAGACATGGCTCTGTATAGTTCGTCTCTATAAATGCTGTCGTATGCGGCTTTGAAATCGATGAATAGGTGGTGGGTATCGATTTGGACTTCTTGGTTTTTTTCCAGGATCTGCCGAAGTGTGAAGATTTGATAGGTTGTGGACTTTCCTGGCCTAAAACCACACTGATAAGGGCCGATCAGGTTGTTGGTTAACGGTTTCAGGCGTTCACATATTTGCGGCAGATAGGATCTTGTAGGCGATGTTGAGGAGACTTATGCCTCTGTAGATGGCGCAGCTTAGAGGGTCTCCTTTTTTGTTAATCGGACAAACAATGGTGAGGTTCCATTCTTCAGTCATACTTTCTTCCGACCAGATGCGGCTTATGAGTTGGTGGATGCTACTTACCAAGTCATCTCCGCCGGCTTTATAAAGCTCGGCGGGTAGGCCGTCATTTCCGGCAGACCTATTAAGCTTCAGTTTGGATATTGCTATCCTCACTTCACTCAGGTCGGGTGGTTGGCAGTTCTCGCTGTCGTTGCCAATATTGAAGGGTTCTGACAGCGGAATGTTGTTCGTCATCGCCGTTTAACAGTCGGCAGAAGTGGTCCTTCCATATCCTCAGCACCGACTGTGTCTCAAGTACGATATTTTCTTGTTCATCTCGACAGAATTCTGGTCGAGCCTTGTATCCTTGGCTTTGACGTTTTACACTTTGGTAAAACTTGCGAACATCGTTCCTGGAGTGGCACCTCTCTATATCCTCGATCGCGCGCTTTTCTTGCTCTTTTTTCTGCTTTCTGAAAAGCCGGTGTTCTTCCCTTCTTCTCTGCCTATAGAGCTGTCATCTTCACCTGCAGCTTAGCCTAGTAGGCCTTGTTCGTGGCTGCGAGCATCTGTCGTACTTAACATCGTACTTCGGCAGTTGCTGTTACGTTTTGTCAAGGAGCTCATAGAAGAAATCCTTAGCTATATCATCTTTTTCCTCGGTTCGGGCGTGAGCGCATATAAGGCTTATGTTGGCGAATTCGGCCTTGGTGCGGATTGTTACAGTGCGTTCGCTAATGTCTTGGAAACATAAGACTTCTTGCCTACGTCTGGCACTTATAACAAATCCGCATCCGAATTTCTCGCTGTTTCTGCTCACTATTACACGGTCCGTAGTATATGTCACAGTTCTTCACCCTCTTTTTGCCCGGCCCAACCCATCGTATTTCCTACATGGCAGTAATGTCTGCTTTGTAGCAGATTAGGGCTTCCGCTAGTTTTTCGCTTGCACCTCTCCTGTTTAATGTTCTCACATTCCAGATGCAGATGTGAAAAGAGGGAACAAAGGGATTTTAGGGGAATAAGAGAGTGACCCTTGTTGCGGTAAAATTTATCGTAACGCCAGCGACATGAATAGGTTTATTAAAATTCTAACGTGGATTGCCAATGGCCTTTGGCAAAAACTTGGAGAACTTGAATTTTATATACAAGAAAATAATATCGACATCTGTTTAATATCCGAAACTCATGCAAAGAGTCATTCGAAATTAAAGATTAAGGGTTAACTCGGATATCATGGTCTACATCCATCGAATAAGGCTAGAGGTGGAGCCTCACTATATATAAAAAGAGTGCATCGAACATTCGATTGATTTTAAATTAGAAATCGAAAAAATGCAACTTAGCTCTATACAATTCAGAAACAGACAATCCTCTCTGAAGATACCTTCTGTTTACTACACACCGCGATGCAAGATTGCGAAAATTGACTTTGAAAACTTGCTTAGTTCCATTGGACAGCGTGCGGGTATGTAAAACATACATTCTGGGTATCTAGATGCATATAACAGAAAGGTAGGATGATTTACGAAGTATGTAGAAAGTAAAATATCTGATTTCATCGATTTTTTCAAAGTAAAAGGTGTACCGTCCAATCGAATCAAAGTTAACGAATGCTTTGATCTTTTCTCTGATCATTCTAACAACGAGCGAGTCAATCATTAGAAATGAAAACCCACCCAGACTAACAAACTGGAAAACCAACTGGGAAGGCTTCAAAAACGACATTGAAAATAATATTCGACTGGGTGTATCGCTTAGATCCCCATTGGAACTTGAGGTCGTGGTTGACTACTTTATCGATATTGGCGCAACAGGCTCGTTAGTACCCAGGGCCGAGCTTTCTCACAACCATTCATGTGTGCGTGTGTACTTCTTGCACGATGGCGGGAAACTCTGTTTTATGCCGACTCCGAACTGCGAATTTGAGACCATCACGAGAGGAGGGCCAGTGAAAAATCATTTTAGGTGTTGCTACGGCTGGGAATCGAACACAAACCTTCTGCGCAGCAGTTCAACATACTAACCATCGCTCCACTGAGCTCTCCGTAGCTTGGAATAATACTCCTCAACAACGCAAAATAGGGACCTATAGTAATAGCAAGTACCCATGGGAAACAAAAGATTTCATCAGAAAAGCTCGAAAAAGATGGCACCAAACTCGTCCCCCGCAAGATAATCGGTTGAGTAACATGCTATCTAATTCAAAACAAACCCTAACCGCTGGAAAAGAATCGAATTATTTACTTTGGAAAGCAATTAAAGTCATAAAATGGCCAAAAACGCTGTGCCACCAATTAGGGTAACTCAAGGCGTTTGGGCAAAAAAGCGATAAAGAAAAAGCAGACGTTTTTGCCGCACATCTTGAGGAAACATTCAAACCATTTGATGGTCCAGAAAACATTAATTTATTCGAGACTACAACCAATAGTAATCCATTTAGATATGCAAGTATTGCGGAGCTTAAACAGGAAATACAGAAATTTAAGCCTAAAAAAGGTCCGGGTTGTGACCTAGTTACAGGAAAACTTCTTAAAATGTCGCCTCGAAAAGCACTAACTAAACTCCTCGACATTGTAAATGCAGCAATTAGATAAGAATACATTCCAAGGCAGTGGAAAGTTGCAGAAGTGATTATGGTTCTCAAACCAGGAAAATCACCGAATGAAATAAAATCTGACAGACCTATTTCACTTCTTCCAATGATTTGAAAAGTTTTTGAAAGGACATTCCTCGGTCGCTTACACGCTATTATCGATCAGAAATGCATTTTACCTGACCATCAATTTAGGTTTAAAAGTAAACATTCGACTGTGGACCAAGTTCATCGAATTATTTATGTCTTTCGAAGAGAAGAAAATTTGCTCAGCCGTATGTCTTGACGTGTCGCAAGCTTTTGACAAAGTTTGGCATAGAGGCCTTCAACGCAAGCTAAGTCAAGTTCTGCCTGAAAATTTATATAAAATCCTCGTGTCGTATCTTGAGGAAAGACTTTTCCGTGTGAAACTTGAAAACGAACATTCGGATTTCAAAGAAAAATTAAGAGGAGTACCCCAACGAAGCGTCCTTGGACCACTTTTGTACCTCCTATTTACACGTGATATCCCACAAACAAACGATACGATAGTTGCCACTTTTGCTGACGATACTGCCATACTAGCAGTTGGCACAACAACAGAGGAAACAAATATGAAATTACATAACGCTTTTAACGAAGTTAATGAATGGACAAAGTCCTGGCGGATTGCACTTAACTAGAGCGAATCGATTCATGTAGATTTTTCGTATAAACGGACAAACAATTTGCCAGTATTTCTCAATACCGTTCGAGTCCCATTTGCAAATGAAGCGAAATATCTCGAATTGACACTCGATGCAAAATTAAAATGGAAGTCGCATGTAAAAAAGGAATGCGAAGAACTCAAAACTAAATACAGATAACTGTACTGGTTACTCGGAAAATACTCGAAGCTTAGCCTTGGTAACAAGCTGCTATTATACAAGCAAGTGCTAAAGCCGGTCTGGACATACAGAATATAACTATGGGGTTGTACCAGTGAAATGAATCTAAATATCTTACAAACTTTTGAAAATACAATGTTGAGGACATTCGTCAATGCGCCGTTGTATATAAGGGATGAAGATGGGTATTCCCGCGGTTAAAGATGAGACGAAAAATTATGCACGCAAACATAAAAAAAGGTTTATTGTGACAAGTTAACACAACGGTCGTCCCAATTCTTGTGGAAACAAATTTATTGCAGCGCCTTCAAAGAACTAAGCCCTTAGATTTGGCCCGATAATAACAAACCGCGTTATAAATTGTGGAGAGAGCAGGACCTCTCACAGGAAAGTTGCCTGCCAAACATTCATTACTCGTGATAACAAAATTGCTAGGTATGTCGTATAATTAGTTGCAATACAAATACAAAAAGGGGGGGTGGTTTTAGTGGGTTAAAGTCCCACTTTGGGCAAGTGCTCATCGTGTCTCTTGAGAATTCCACCAGCCTACAAAAAAAAAATTTGAGTTAAATGTTAGGATAGATCGGGGAAATATTTTCTTGGTATAAGCCATATCTGGAGCTGATGGCTTAAGGCTTTTTTTCCTATTCGTTGCAGATGCAGAGATCCGTCTGACTCCCACCTGATGATTGACATTTTCAAAAATCATGTGGATTGCTGGGTGGGGTATGGTGCGCTGTTTCAAATCACGAAAGTGACAACACCTAATATTTTTATATGCTTGAACAACTCATTTACAAAGTAAGCCCAAACAGCGCGTTATTTGAAAATCAGTTTTGACTCAAATCAAGCACCCACCGCATCTTCTGTACGAAAGTTTGTGAGACTTGTATTCCAGAGGCCAACACTGATGGTCCCAGTCGGTCATCGTACTGTTTGCACAGGCAAAAATATGGTTGGCTGCTCCAGACGAGAGTGTGAAAATCAATTCATTCACATCAACTCGATATCGATCTCAACAGCTCAACATTTCATACACTAGTTCGAGGAGAATTTTGCGCACAGATCTCGAATTATTCGCGTACAAGGTCAAATTGGTCCAATCGTTATCGCTTCGCAGTTTGGGTCTTAGACCAGCTTGAATTCGACACTGATTTTGGGCGCAATAAATCATCTTACCCAACGAGGAGCATTTCTGTATCGGCGGCAACGTTGACAAATAAATTATCGCATCTGGGGTTCGGAAAACTCACACGTTATTGTCGAGACGCCGATGCGTTCGCCCACAGAGAGTGATAGTTAGTAGTGACCTGTCTTGCAAGCTCATTCGGTTTACAGTTCCCTGGTATGTCTCTGTCTCTGGATTGCTCTGTGTAATCTCATGAAGAGCTAGTCGCCATTCGTGGGTTGATGCCGATTTGAACGAGATAGATTCAAGGGACTTGATTTCAGCTTGGCTGTCACCAATGATGTTAATATTCCTCGTGGACATTACACTCCTTCTCAGCCAAGAAAAGGCTGCTTGAATTGCCACGATTTCCGCTCGGAAAATGCGAAGGGATATGCTTAGGTTACGCATCTCGGAGAAAACACCTCCACTCCAGATTCTGTTTTAAGCCCATTCGTGTGGATGTGAATCAAGTTATTGATACCGATCATCCGACTCCAATTCAAGGCAGCTGGGAATGGTTGACCCATTGTTATGCTCAAACCTGATATGGGTAGTGGTGTGTCGGTGTTTTGTGACGAGGCTCTCAAGCTGCGGACTGTTGGCCTTAAATATCTGGAGGCACTAAATGAATCACAGCATATAGGGCTGCACACTTTTCATCAACTTCAAGGCTGTGTCGTCTTGCACCAGAGGACACGCTATGCAACGTTCAGTTTAGAAACAGCGCAACTGAAAATGTCCAACGGTTTGCTTCTGTCTGTATAAGTAGAGGATCGGGCGTTGCGTTACGGAACTACATTGCAAGTGAACAACGTTATCAAAGTTGTCGCGTTTTTCTTGGATGACATTCATGTTGATTCGGAAAAGTTAATACAAAACAAGTCGATGCGTTGATATTATATTTTGTAGGTTCAGAATGATTGCAAATATTCCGTTGTTCGTATTTTATAGCATCTCAGGCCATATGCGTGAACAGAAACATCCCAGTCCACATCGACATTTTAAACAGAAATCGTATAGCCGCCATCATTTTCACAATCCGGAGTCACTATTGTTGGGTGGCAATGCTATGTCTACCCACTCGACAGTATTAACCAATCCACAGACAACATGATGCAACTGTCATCAATCTTATATGCAGATGCACCATGCACCAGCAATGCTTCTGCATGTCAATGGCGAAACTGCAATCCAAATCCACACAGCTGAATAAATACTGCAATCAAGCAATTTTCCGGTTTAGTGAATTTAAATTGTGAATTCCTAGGGTTGGCTTACGTCGTGTTTGGGAGTGGCTAAGCGCTTTATAAAATATTATCTCGGAAGAGGGAAGACAGCTTAACTGACAGAGATACTTGAAGAAGCAACTTTCCTTGTCATACACCTGTTGTAGGTTCGGTACGATTCCAGGTATTCTGTGCAGGTGCTGTGATCAGGTTTCCGAATACCTGTACATGTTCAGGTTGACCGCACTCTTTACAGGCATTCGTTTTTTTCCTTATTCTCTTTCCACGGCATCGTCACTGGTCAACACATGAATGCGCCACGACTTAATGGATACACCCATTCCTATGATAGGGAGAAGTATTTGAGTATCTGCATTGAATCGGAACCGGAATCTGGCTTTAATTCGTAAGGTAGTATGATGGAATTTAGGCACATATTTTTGTTAGTACTGGGCAGAAATCGCAAGCATTCCACCTTAAGCATATATATACCTCAAGCTGCGCTTTCTCGCTCTACATGTCCTTGTCATCAAAATTGTCCGCAATACACTTTGTATAGCTCGAGGCTTAATCTTAGTCTTCAATCGGGTTCCAAGAGTTTTCGAAGAATTTTCTCTCAAGACGAGCACTTTATATATGGTTCTGGCTGCATCATCGTAAAGCAGGACTGGGATTATTATGGTGTTACATTGGATCAGTAACCAAGAGGTAATCGCTTTATATCAATTGAGTGAATGTGAATTTTGTGAAATGTGTAAAGAAGCAGAAAACTCGAGCTTGCGGAATTTGGCCCCAAGGCACTTGAATTCCATATTACATTCTTTTGAGGCACCTTGTGTTTGCTAACTTTCTTGTACTGCAAATTAGCCAACAAAGCCCTATTTTGTTCAAAGCATTTAGGGCTTTCATCCTACACCGTAAGTGTACCATTGAATTGTAGAAGCTTATGAAAAACGTTTCCGAAAGGCCCCTAAAGCTACTTCCACAAAGGATGTGGTAACCCAATCGAATAATTTGCTATAAATTGCAATTTTTCCGTTTATTTAGTTTTTGGTAATTTATTTCAGATTTGTTTTTTTTTGACGGATTAATTGTCACAATTCTGTTGCAGAAGTATACATGTGTGTGTTTTTGTTTAGCAAAAAGATTTCATATACAAATTGCAAGTGCGTCATCGATTACCTAAAGTTATGAAGCGACGCAAACGATGACTTCCCACAAATATACATCCGTTATATATATATATATGAAATGCTATTCTGTTTCAATACTTTCTGCAGCCATATCAGAAAAAGGAATATTCTTCTACGCGTTTCCTGTTTTATCCGTAAACAGATTCAGTTTCGCATTGTAAGCAACTTGCTAATTTCAACATACCCCCAGTCCCGCTTCCCACTTCATGATCATCACTCGCTACTGTTCATAGAATCGATGGAATTGTTTATGTTTATTGTCGCCATATCGAATTTGTTTACATGATACTCACACCAACATATCAATTTTGTAAACAAATTCAACGACAACTGCGGATCGCATAACAACCGACATAGAATTTCTGAGTCACCACTATCAAAACTTCGAAAACTTTCCACCCCTTCTATCCGCTAATGGTCTTAGTCTAACTAGGCCAATGTCTATTTGCAAATCAAAAGCAACACTCGGCAAAAATTGCCCTCTATGGGTCAACTAGATATGGATCATCGGAACGAAAGGTTCCTGGAAACGACTAAGTTGATAGAAATTGCGTACATCCCCACATTGCCAACAATTTCTAGGATGGGACAAGAGGTTCCAAATGCTGATGCTAAAAATGAAGTCAAAAGAGATCGCCAGGCTCAAAATCTCCTCAGAGCGGTGGTAGTCCTTGCACTGCATTACGTCTAGTTCGCCTGAGGGAATCGCTCATAGTTGATCACGGAAATGACTTACCATTTTCCTTTAGTACTTCCGATCTTAGTACAACCAGAATCTACGAGATTCGATGTGCCAATATCATGTGGACATTAAGGCGAAAACCAATGGAAGGTTTCAGCTCTTATCAGCTCCTACCTGTACGCTAGCAAAATAAATTAAAACGCTCATTTTTACCCTTTAATCAGTGGGCGTATGTTTTCTTTATTAATTTCAAAATCAATACAGAGTTAGAGGTGAATGCTAATCGGAATCAGTTAAATTTCCATCCATTCATTTCGTATACATCCTTTATACCCTTACATCTGCGACAGTACTGCTTTCCAGAATTAATGGCTGTATAGCATCTCCGACATGTTCCTTGACGGTCTTTGACAGACTTTTGACCCTCGGCACCCTTTGAGTGTTGTAACGGGGTTTTATTGCCATTGTCGCCCATTTCTAAAATATTAAAATATTTTATGAATTTCATAAGAAATAACTTTTAAAAAAATCGTCTTACCTACCTCACTCTATGACTTTCTGATGTAGACTGTCACTCAACTCACCAATAACTACACCGAGGTTTCCTAAAAACTTCAAACAATGGAGGGAATCGGGAATCAGAACGAAAGTCAGTTTTGATAAGTAGAGTGAATGCATTCAGCGAAAAAATTGCATCAGGTGTAATACGTTAAAACACTTTTTTCATGCAAAAAATTCAAAATATTTAATTTTTTTTGTTTGATATGTAGGTGAGGATATTAACAAAATTAAAAAAAAATTTCATGGCGTTTTCAATTGGTAAATCTAGATGTGCTATCTATCTATTGTGCTACCAATGGAAAGATCGGTTTTTTTTTTATCTCTGTTTTGTTGTAATATCGTGTCTGTGAAGTTAGTGTCGATGTAGCTGTCAAGTTTCAACTCACACAAGTTGTTTGCTTATCATTAAATTATAGTACCATCCAACTGCTACAGTTTTATGGATTAATAATAGATTTTCACAACCGAAATAAAATTAAATCAAAACGAATATCACTCTAGCCAAACTGACAGCTACCATTTTTATGAGAGTTTTAGCAAGTAGCGGTAAATGCACCGAAAAATCCAGATTTGCAAAATTGGTCTAAGATAAAAAAAAATCAATTTTTCATCCAATTAAACACAACATCTGTCAAAATCGGCCTTCTGACAATTCTAGATCAAACAAACAGCTGATTTTCTTGCAATTGGGAAACGTCATTAGGAATAGTAGGGAAATGTTTGGTTTTAGCAGTTAATGCCATCAAATTGACACCAACGTATCGGAATTTGTATGCTTGTTTGTTTGAAGTCTATAGCTGGACCGATTTTCTAAACATTTTCACAGAACCTAGGTGATTGTTAAAAAGAAGTAACAGTCACGTCACGTTGCCGCAAAGTGATCATAGAACGTCTAATATTTAGTAAATATTGACACTAAATTAGTAACGGTTTTGAATTTTTGTCCAGGCATATTGGTTTTGGTCTTGAGTCGTGATACAAAAAATCTGCGGGATCGGAAAAGCAGACATGGCACCTCCCATTCAAAAGCAAAATATCTGGAGGACTATGAAGGCCACAGTCTTGAAATTTAGTGTGGAAATATGAATTGCTGAGCTAAGTAGTTAAGTAAAACATAAGCGTGGTGGATCAAGTAAGAGTGGTACCCCTCATACTAACTAAATTTTCGATCCCAGATATCTGGAATAGCATGCTAGTCAGAGATTTAACATCTATAAGCATCTTAACATAGAATGGACGTGATCATATCATTGATCATGGCAATTTGTTTTCAAATTAAATTTTAGCCATGAAATATCTAGAGTACGACAGTAAGTGCTTTGAAAATTTGTGCGTGAACATAAGCTGATTTTGTGAGTAGTCGTAGGCACTTCATGTGTGGTAGATCTATTTGATTTATTTTGTACCTATGCGTCTGCTACGTGGCAACTTATTTCCACTTCGATTGACTCATTATACACAATCCCTATCCCAATAACATGGGTACAAATAATGTTAGTTTTACTATAAAGTTTGTAACATAGAGAAATAATTTAGCTAGATATACCTTAAGGTTAATGGACTCAGAATCGCTAGCTGAGTCAATACATTCATGTCTGTCTGTCCTTTTTTCTGCACATCACCGAATTGAATGCCTTAGAGTTTGACCTAGGATAATGAAATTTGGTTGATAGACTCCTTGTCCATGCCTACAAAATTGTAAGTATTTTCATTTCTATTCTTAATCCGCCACTGCAACGTCCACTGTTTAGCAAAATGTTTGTTCAAACCGTAAGAAATTTTTAAAAAAATTGTTGGAGAAAAATATTTTGACATTCTCAATAGCGCTATATTTTATCAATATGAATGTTTTTGCAAACCAACTTTTTGTGGGCTATTTTTGTAAAAAAAGATTTTCGGTTTAATTTTAAAAAAATTCGATTAAAACATTTCCAGAATAATACTATGAACATTTCGCCTCTAATCATTTTAACCCACGCCCACTTTTTACTTGCGAATTTCTATCTAAACGATTTGCAAAGCCTAACCCATAGAAAAACTTCGTATTTTTACGAACCATAATAGTTTTAAAAAGCTGTCTGAACAAGATATGCTGACACTGTCAATTTTTCCCCATTTTCAGTAAAAAAATAATTTCTGTAAAATTTCTATAAACTTCGAAAAGAAAACTTTCTATGTAATAACTTTGTTAGGTAATGTTATAAATTTTCGCCTATAGATCATTTTAACGCACGGCCACTTTTCGGGTGCTTGTTTTTATAAAAATCATCTGTACACCCTACCCAATAGGATATGCAATCGAAAAACCATACACTATAATTCATGCCCACGAGAGCTTAATTTTAAAGATGGGATGGCATCGGATAGGGTGTGCTCAAGCCTCCTCATGTTCTTTTAATATTTAATGGCCTGTAGTTTTTTTTTTACAATTTTTAAGAAACTGAACAATATAAGTACGAAAAGGTAATTTTGCATTAATTTAAACTATATAGACGCCTTCCAATGTTCTCTGTTTTCATCAGTAATGTCTTAACCAATTTTATGATAAATGTAGAGCACTGGGTTACTGCTAGTATTTTATATTTTATAACAAAGAGTTTCAAATAATTCACGCAAAATTTCGCGCCATTTAATGTAACTGAGTTGTCAACGGAAAAAGAAATAAAAATGTGTCAGCTGACAGTTGGTCATTATTAAAAACGGAGCGCTGTACAATAGAGCAACGCATTTTCATTGTTGAGCAACAGTTTAATTTAGTTTCCTCAGCTATAGTCCGCCATTTTCGTACAAAATACGGCCGTCATAGTGATTAAAACCGTCATATGTGAAAAGCATCTAGGGAGACTGAATGTATTAGTGATCCTAGACGCTCTGGGTGTCGTGTCACAAGTCGTTGAACAGAAAACTCGAAACAGTTAGAAAGAGTGTTGCTAACAGCCCAGGAACGTCATTGCGTAGTCAAGAATTGGGCATTTTGGGAAGCTCTTTACAGCGAATTCTCATGATGCTTACAATGTTCGAATGATTCAAGACTCAAGATATACAAAAAAGTTTCGTTTTTGAAAGTTTTAAGGACGAATTGGATAAACAAATTCTTATATGGATATCTGCTTAAATTTGAGTGCTTATTTCTTTCAAGTTTGTAAAAATAAACTTTTTAAAGCAAATCGAGCTTAAATAGTAGTGAAGCTCTTAAAAAGCAGCTTTTCGAGAAGGCAAAAAAATACCCCAACCTTAAAAATATAAATATAAATTAAATCGAATACGCGGGTTTTGTGAAAAATTAAATTATGCGTCAAATTAATGTGTCCGTAGCGATTAAATTTGTTTGAAGCATGTCGAGTTTAAAAAGCATGGAAGCTCTTAGGAAGCAGCCCCTTTGAAGCGCCTAAAAATTTCCTTACTTAAAATATTATATTCAATCGAATAAGCAGATTTGGTGAAAATGAAAAATATTTCTTTTTGGTTGCTAGCGCTCACTAGAGGCGTCTTATTAATGTGTCCTTCGCGATTAAATCTGTTTGATACAGATCGAGTTTAAAAAGCATTGACGCTGTTAAAAATCAATCTGTTCGAGTATTTCCAAAAATGCCATAACTTTAAAAAAATTGAAAATAAATCGAATATTCAGGTTTTTTGAAAAATAAACGCTCACTATAGGCGCCACATTAATGTGTCCTTAGAGAATAAATCTGTTTTAAGCAAATCGCGCTTAAAAAGCACAGAAGCTCTTAAAAAGCAGCCCCTTTGAGGCACCCAAAAATGTCCATACTTCCAAAACTATAATAAATCGAATACTTAGATTTAGTATAAAAGAACATGCTGACAATAGAAGTTAGAAAAAAACAGCAAGAGGATACTGATTTTGCGAACAAACTCACCTTCAGATGTCAAGCCCATTGTCATCTTGATGGCTTCGTTAATCGTCAAAATTGTCGAATTTCGGCGGTGTATTATTGAAATTCAGCTAGATTTATACGAAACAGTCATAGAAAACTCAAAAAAACAGTCCGTACTTGCCAGCAAAGCCTTGGCAGCAGATTTTTGGAAAATTGTGCCTCTGGCGTTGGCTCGTGAATTTTGCACAATCATCTCAAGAATCAGATGGAAGAAGTCACATGACAGCACATCACCTTGCCTAAATCCTTTTTTGGTATCCAATGTGTCAGTGAGGTCGTTTCTGACCCTGATGGAGCAGCGAGAATTCTCCATCGTCATCCTACACAAACGGACGAGTTTGGGCGGTATACCAAAACTAGACATGGCTCTGTATAGTTCGTCTCTATAAATGCTGTCGTATGCGGCTTTGAAATCGATGAATAGGTGGTGGGTATCGATTTGGACTTCTTGGGTTTTTTCCAGGATCTGCCGAAGTGTGAAGATTTGATAGGTTGTGGACTTTCCTGGCCTAAAACCACACTGATAAGGGCCGATCAGGTTGTTGGTTAACGGTTTCAGGCGTTCACATATTTGCGGCAGATAGGATCTTGTAGGCGATGTTGAGGAGACTTATGCCTCTGTAGATGGCGCAGCTTAGAGGGTCTCCTTTTTTGTTAATCGGACAAACGATGGTGAGGTTCCATTCTTCAGTCATACTTTCTTCCGACCAGATGCGGCTTATGAGTTGGTGGATGCTACTTACCAAGTCATCTCCGCCGGCTTTATAAAGCTCGGCGGGAAGGCCGTCATTTCCGGCAGACCTATTAAGCTTCAGTTTGGATATTGCTATTCTCACTTCACTCAGGTCGGGTGGTTGGCAGCTCTCGCTGTCGTTGCCAATATTGAAGGGTTCTGACAGCGGAATGTTGTTCGTCATCGCCGTTTAACAGTCGGCAGAAGTGGTCCTTCCATATCCTCAGCACCGACTGTGTCTCAAGTACGATATTTTCTTGTTCATCTCGACAGAATTCTGGTCGAGCCTTGTATCCTTGGCTTTGACGTTTTACACTTTGGTAAAACTTGCGAACATCGTTCCTGGAGTGGCACCTCTCTATATCCTCAGTTCGGCCGCAGCTTTTACGCTACACGCATCGTTCTTTGTGCTCTTAGTTTGGATTTGTCTTTTAAATTTATTCAAGATTCGGAAACGCGCGCGATCGCCAAATACCGAGGACAACATGTCCTCGGATAAAAAAATCAAATCGCTACATCCAGTGATTAGAAACAAAAAACATCCAAATTCCAATTATTGGAGCCCTTTACAATGTCTGCCCGACAGTGACAATGAAAATGAAACCATGGACGACAATTTGTTGCCAAAAAAAATAACAAAACTGGTAGTGCCTCCAATTAAATTACTACAAAAACCCAGTGAGTTTGTGCATGATCTTATGAAAAACATCTGTGTATGTGATTATTCAATCAAAAAAATATCTATTGGTATTAAGATTCTATGTGAAAGTATGGAATCGTATAACTCAGTTTTAGATCAACTTAAATCGCAGAACTGTCAATATTTCACCCACGATCTAAAAAGTGAAAAGGCATTCAAAGTGGTATTATTTGGTTTAGGTGCAATGGACACAACCAAATTAAATAATGAACTGTTGAAACTTGGACTCAAGTGTAATGATGTAAAAATGGTGACAAAGAAATATGAACATTACACTGATAGTTTTTATATTATTTCGTTTGAAAATGGCACAATAAAAATCAACGATCTAAAGAAAAATATTCGTTCCATTTTTCACACTCAAGTTAGCTGGAGCTTTCAAAGAAAGCATCGAAACAAGTTGACACAATGCAGAAACTGTCAAATGTTTGGTCACGGCGAAAGAAATTGTCACATTAAAACATATTGTTCTATATGTGCCGGTTCTCATAAGACTGTCGATTGCAATAATACTAATATGCACAAATGTGCTAATTGCAGTGGAAACCATAAGTCCACAGATAACGCATGCGTAAGCAGAAACAAATACTTGGAGCTTAGAGATAAAATCGCAACCAAAACTAAACATTCTCCGCCACGGTATAGTAACAACAATAACAACGCCGTAAGTGTCTCCCCACTGTCAATGAACGATTTTCCTTCTCTACCAACACCAACACGCACCACTGTAAACGCGAAGCGTGTGGAAAGAGAGCCAAATGTCATCAGCGTTTCTCGCCCAACAGCATGGGAGTATACCACATCAGCTGCACGTGCACCCACAATTTCACATAAGCTTCCTGTTTCCATTGACAGTACTGCTGACTTGTTTTCTATGGACGAATTGAATTCGCTCGTAATGGAGATGATAACAAAGCTAGGTTCGTGTAAATCTAAGTTAGACCAGTTTAATGTTATCGCACAATTAGCGACTAAGTTCTTGTACAATAATGTTAAGTAATGTAAATATTAATAATTTAAATATTATAACATGGAATGCCAGAGGCATTCGAAACAAACATGTTGAATTTGTAAATTTTTTAAAAAATAAGAATGTTGACATTGCATTAGTAACTGAAACATGGTTAACATCTGAAACTCAAATCTCCACATCGAATTTTAAATGTTATCGAGTGGATAGAAACAATAGAAGAGGTGGAGGTGTAGCGATTATGATTAGAAGATCAATTCAACACACGCTTCTGCCTATTATTCAAACACGTTATGTGGAAAATGTAGGTATTGAGGTAATATTAAAAAACCAGCGAAAAATTAAAATCTATTGTGTGTATTTCCCAGGAAAAATTTTAGAAGGAAATACATCAGTTGAAAAAAAGCAAAGATTAAAAACTGATTTCAGGAAACTCTTTAATGTTAATAGTTCATTTTTAATAGGAGGAGATCTAAATTGTAGACATAAAGATTGGGGTTGCATACGAGCAAATTCCTGGGGAAATGTACTTTCTAGTCTATCTGTCACGTTGCCTATTTCTGTTTTGTTTCCACCTAGTCCTACATTCGTCCCAACTAGTTCTCGTGGAAGTCCGTCTGTTATCGATTTGTTTATAACAAATGTATCTAGTCTTGTGTCGCAGCCAATTTCCTTAATGGAACTCAGCTCAGACCATAATCCAGTTGTTTGTCAACTTCTTTTGTCGGGCGAGGAAAAAGTGCAATATTTCCAAAATATCAAAAATGCGAATTGGAAAAAATTTCGTACTGAAGTCAAAAGAAAACTTGAAAATATTCCTACCGATATCGAATCTTTAACAAATAAACAAGATGTCGATAATATTATTCAACAATTTTCGGATTTTGTACTCACTTCAGCAAATGTAAGTATTCCAAAAGTTGTGAAAAAAGATTACACTTTTAAATTACCAGCTCATGTCTTGGAGCTCATTAGGGTAAGGAATATGCACAGGAAAAATTGGCAGAGATATCGGCAACCTATTTTCCAATCTCAAGTTAAACATCTTAACAAATTAATTGGTCAATTTATACAAGAACAACGAAACAAAGTATGGAATAATAAACTAAGTAGTCTAGATAAAGCTTCAAAGCCATTCTGGAATATAGTTAAGATTATAAAAAATAAAAACAAGCAATTGCCTTGTCTTAAAAGTGGTTTAAATACCTATTTTACAGACAATGATAAAGCAAGGGTACTTGCTTTAAATTTTGCTAAAAATCATAATATATCTCAGAATTTAGGAGAAGCAAATACAAACGCATTAGTTGAAAATGCTTTACGTAATTTTAATGCAGTAGTCCTTGAAACTCCGATAAATGAATTTGTTTCAGAAATAGATACTCATTTTTTCTTAAAAAATTTGCAAATTAAAAAAGCAGGGGGACTAGACCAAATAAAAAATATTTATTTAAAAAAATTGCCCAAAGTTGGAGTCAAATTTCTAACATTTATTATAAATGCGTGTTTAAAAATGCAATGTTTTCCTAATGCGCGGAAAGAAGCTAAGGTAGTGCCAATACCAAAAGCTGGTAAGTCTCTTGATAGACCTGACAGTTATCGGCCAATAAGTTTATTAAGTGGTCTTAGTAAGATTTATGAAAAAGTACTTAAAGAAAAAAATATTGAAAACTATCGATGAACACAAAATTTACCCAGACGAACAATTTGCTTCTAGGCGGAATCATAGTACTTCTCATCAGGTACTTAAAATATCGAATAGTATCAAAAGAAATCGAGAAATAGGAAATGCAACAGGTAGGTATGATATTGCTTGATATCGAAAAAGCATTTGACTCCGTTTGGCACACTGGTCTTACATATAAAATGTTAAATTTTAATTTTCCACCATTTCTTTGTAAAATTGTTCAAAGTTTTTTGTCAAATCGTTGTTTTAAAGTTTATGTCAATAGTAGCGCGTCCGAAGTAAATTTAATTAGTGCTGGTGTACCTCAAGGCTCTGTTCTTGGACCAGTTTTGTACAATCTGTATACGTCTGATTTTCCAAATTTACCTGAATGCGAAGCAGCAATTTATGCTGATGACACAGCAATATTTTCATCGCATCAATTAAGTCTTAACATTGAGACCAATTTAAAAAATGCAGCTGAAATATTGAACGAATATTACACAAAATGGAAAATAAAATTAAATGTCGGAAAAATGCAAGCTATCTTTTTTACCAGAAGAAGAAAGCCTTGCTTTCTTCCGGCTAACCAGCTAGCAATTAACGGACACCAAATAACATGGGCTTCTTCTGTTAAGTATTTGGGCATACACCTTGACTCAAGATTAACATTTAAAGAGCACAATGCCCAAACACTTAATAAAATCAATATTGCTATAAAGATGCTTTATCCCTTTATAAATCGAAAATCAAAACTGTCAAATGATAATAAAATAATTTTACACAAAGTTATTTTCCAAGCTATTTTTCTGTACGGGTGTCAAGTTTGGGGTAGTTGTGCTAAATGTCACATCAAAAAATTACAAATATCCCAAAATAAAATTTTAAAAATGATGTTGAATCTCCCCTGGCATCACTCAACTTCGGACCTACATATAAGGGCAAATGTTGAATTGATAATAGAATCCGAAAACTTAATAACACATTTATGATCAGATGTGACTTCCCTGAAAACCCTCTAATAAATCAATTAAATGTTGTATAACATGCTGTTAATCTATGTTTGTTTTCTTTTGCAATAAAAAACAAAATTAATTGTTAATTTATTTTTTGTATCTAGATGTTAATTTATATTTAATTTATTTTTGTATCTCTATATTAATTTATATTTAATTTATTTTTGTAAATATATGTTAATTTAATTATAATTTATATATTTTTTTTAATTATGTTCTTAAAATTATTTATTTTTTGTTTCATTTAAATTTGATTTTTATTAATTTATTACTAACTGTTCTAATTTATTTATTTTTATTTGTATATACTTTTGTTAATCTATTTGTTAGTTTTCCCTTAATTTATAACTTACTTGTTTATTTGTTTATTTGTTTAATTGTTAATTTATTTATTTAATTCAAAAATAATTTACATTATTGTATTTATATTGTATGCATATTTTTTTCTAGTTTTAAGTAATTATATTCATTTTATTTGTTAAAATTCTATTGTTTATTATTTATTACATATTTTTGTTTATATTTTTTTTTTATTATTATTATTTTATTTAATTTTTTTTTTTTTTTTTTGTAATTTGAGGTTTTTGCTTTCGTTGTTTTCCTCACAAAAATATTTATATAATTATTAATAAATAAAATTCATAAATATATATTAATTTTTCAGTAGAAAGATATTTATTCATATCATATCTCTGTATTTGTAAATTGTGCGATAACACATTGTATATCATGAACGAAATAAAATATTCTCTCTCTCTCTCTCTCTATATCCTCGATCGCGCGCTTTTCTTGCTCTTTTTTCTGCTTTCCGAAAAGCCGGTGTTCTTCCCTTCTTCTCTGCCTATAGAGCTGTCGTCTTCACCTGCAGCTTAGCCTTGTAGGCCTTGTTCGTGGCTGCGAGCATCTGTCGTACTTAACATCGTACTTCGGCAGTCGCTGTTACGTTTTGTCAAGGAGCTCATAGAAGAAATCCTTAGCTATATCATCTTTTTCCTCGGTTCGGGCGTGAGCACATATAAGGCTTATGTTGGCGAATTCGGCCTTGATGCGGATTGTTACAGTGCGTTCGCTAATGTCTTGGAAACATAAGACTTCTTGCCTAAGTCTGGCACTTATAACAAATCCGCATCCGAATTTCTCGCTGTTTCTGCTCACTATTACACGGTCCGTAGTAGATGTTACAGTTCTTCACCCTCTTTTTGCCCGGCCCATCCCATCGTATTTCCTACATGGCAGTAATGTCTGCTTTGTAGCAGATTAGGGCTTCCGCTAGTTTTTCGCTTGCACCTCTCCTGTTTAATGTTCTCACATTCCAGTTGCAGATGTGAAAAGAGGGAACAAAGGGATTTTAGGAGAATAAGAGAGTGACCCTTGTTGCGGTAAAATTTATCGTAACGCCAGCGACATGAATAGGTTTATTAAAATTCTAACGTGGATTGCCAATGGCCTTTGGCAAAAACTTGGAGAACTTGAATTTTATATACAAGAAAATAATATCGACATCTGTTTAATATCCGAAACTCATGCAAAGAGTCATTCGAAATTAAAGATTAAGGGTTAACTCGGATATCATGCTCTACATCCATCGAATAAGGCTAGAAATGGAGCTTCACTACATATAAAAAGAGTGCATCGAACATTCGATTGATTTTAAATTAGAAATCGAAAAAATGCAACTTAGCTCTATACAATTCCGAAACAGACAATCCTCTCTGAAGATACCTTTTGTTTACTACACACCGCGATGCAAGATTGCGAAAATTGACTTTGAAAACTTGCTTAGTTCCATTGGACAGCGTGCGTGTATGTAAAACATACATTCTGGGTATCTAGATGCATATAACAGAAAGGTAGGATGATTTACGAAGTATGTAGAAAGTAAAATACCTGATTTCATCGATTTTTTCAAAGTAAAAGGTGTACCGTCCAATCGAATCAAAGTTAACGAATGCTTTGATCTTTTCTCTGATCATTCTAACAACGAGCGAGTCAATCATTAGAAATGAAAACCCACCCAGACTAAAAAACTGGAAAACCAACTGGGAAGGCTTCAAAAACGACATTGAAAATAATATTCGACTGGGTGTATCGCTTAGATCCCCATTGGAACTTGAGGTCGTGGTTGACTACTTTATCGATATTGGCGCAACAGGCTCGTTAGTACCCAGGGCCGAGCTTTCTCACAACCATTCATGTGTGCGTGTGTACTTCTTGCACGATGGCGGGAAACTCTGTTTTATGCCGACTCCGAACTGCGAATTTGAGACCATCACGAGAGGAGGGCCAGTGAAAAATCATTTTAGGTGTTGCTACGGCTGGGAATCGAACACAAACCTTCTGCGCAGCAGTTCAACATACTAACCATCGCTCCACTGAGCTCTCCGTAGCTTGGAATAATACTCCTCAACAACGCAAAATAGGGACCTATAGTAATAGCAAGTACCCATGGGAAATAAAAGATTTCATCAGAAAAGCTCGAAAAAGATGGCACCAAACTCGTGCCCCGCAAGATAATCGGTTGAGTAACATGCTATCTAATTCAAAACAAACCCTAACCGCTGGAAAAGAATCGAATTATTTACTTTGGAAAGCAATTAAAGTCATAAAATGGCCAAAAACGCTGTGCCACCAATTAGGGTAACTCAAGGCGTTTGGGCAAAAAGCGATAAACAAAAAGCAGACGTTTTTGCCGCACATCTTGAGGAAACATTCAAACATCTTGAGGAAACATTCAAACATTCTTGAGGAAACATGTCGCAAGCTTTTGACAAAGTTTGGCATAGAGGCCTTCAACGCAAGCTAAGTCAAGTTCTGCCTGAAAATTCATATAAAATCCTCGTGTCGTATCTTGAGGAAAGACTTTTCCGTGTGAAACTTGAAAACGAACATTCGGATTTCAAAGAAAAATTAAGAGGAGTACCCCAACGAAGCGTCCTTGGACCACTTTTGTACCTCCTATTTACACGTGATATCCCACAAACAAACGATACGATAGTTGCCACTTTTGCTGACGATACTGCCATACTAGCAGTTGGCACAACAACAGAGGAAACAAATATGAAATTACAAAACGCTTTTAACGAAGTTAATGAATGGACAAAGTCCTGGCGGATTGCACTTAACGAGAGCAAATCGATTCATCTAGATTTTTCGTATAAACGGACAAACAATTTGCCAGTATTTCTCAATACGGTTCATCTCCCTTTTGCAAATGAAGCAAAATATCTCGGAGTGACACTCGATGCAAAATTACAATGGAAGTCGCATGTAAAAAAGAAATGCGAAGAACTCAAAACTAAATACAGATAACTGTACTGGTTACTCGGAAAATACTCGAAGCTTAACCTTGGTAACAAGCTGCTATTATACAAGCAAGTGCTAAAGCCGGTCTGGACATACAGAATATAACTATGGGGTTGTACCAGTGAAATGAATCTAAATATTTTACAAACTTTTGAAAATACAATGTTGAGGACATTCGTCAATGCGCCGTGGTATATAAGGGATGAAGATGGGTATTCCCGCGGTTAAAGATGAGACGATGCACGCAAACATAAAAAAAGGTTTATTGTGACAAGTTAACACAACGGTCCTCCCAATTCTTGTGGAAACAAATTTATTGCAGCGCCTTCAAAGAACTAAGCCCTTAGATTTGGCCCGATAATAACAAACCGGGTTATAAATTGTGGAGAGAGCAGGAACTCTCACAGGAAAGTTGCCTGCCAAACATTCATTACTCGTGATAACAAAATTGCTAGGTATGTCGTATAATTAGTTGCAATACAAATACAAAAAGGGGGGGTGGTTTTAGTGGGTTAAAGTCCCACTTTGGCAAGTGCTCATCGTGTCTCTTGAGAATTCCACCAGCCTACAAAAAAATTTGAGTTAAATGTTAGGATAGATCGGGGAAATATTTTCTTGGTATAAGCCATATCTGGAGCTGATGGCTTAAGGCTATTTTTCCTATTCGTTGCAGATGCAGAGATCCGTCTGACTCCCACCTGATGATTGACATTTTCAAAAATCATGTGGATTGCTGTGTGGGGTATGGTGCGCTGTTTCAAATCACGAAAGTGACAACACCTAATATTTTTCCTGCTTCACCTCTTGCGAAAGACTTACGAACATCCATGACTAACACTGGCATTAGAATCTACAAAAATTGTCCGTTCGGATGCGGTGTTAAACAGGAGGGCCACTGCATGTGCCAAAAATAATAAAAAAAAAGGGAGAAGCTAGGTTTGAGACCCTATATGGTCCATTCATGTTAGATATTTCATTACATGTGGATTGCTGTTGTTTTTGCATTCCCTAACTGTTTTTGTCATTTAATATGCGTGCTGATAGATATTTTCTGGAATGGGCTTAGATTCTTAAATAACAGCCATTAGTCCTCCTATTGTTGGTTTATGTATACGCAGATTCGTTGTTGATGAATGAAAGAGCAACATTTTTGCTTGGGGGATTTTAGTTTGACGGATGAAAAGCAAAACTGCTCATGCATGCCAATGACGTTGTCAATCTATGGGAACGGCCAACCATGATGCAGAACTTCATCAATAATATTGCAGCTTTTAGCGCTTACAAATGGACACCAATAAGTCCAGAATAGTGGTCTTCCGGAATCGATTTGGTGGGTTTGCAAGGTTTGTATAATAAACAGGACAAGGAAAGATCTATAGAAGGGAGAGAAGTGCAGGTGCATTACTTTTTCTATTTAAATAGAACTGGCGGCATCACATACGCCTTCAAATACGATTTGTTTGTGAATGCTCTGGACTATCTAACCAATAGCTTGCTATGCAAAAGCACGAAAAGCAGATCCAGTAGAATAATTGATGGGGATCCCTGGCCCCAAACAGAGTGATAGCCCGGCAAATACCTTGGTCAATAGAATTGCTTTTAAGAGCTTTTAAGAGCGGACGAGAAGGCAGACTGTTCTCGCTGTAATCTGCAACCTATCGAAGAAGTTAATCATTAGATGCCAACAACAAGCCAAGTTATTTCAGTCCTAAATGGCAAATAGTGGAGTTCACTGTCAAGGGAGCTAGAAAATCAATATAATGGCTGAACGATTACATATGTATGTACAGGGTGGGTCATCAAGCGGTTTCTCGTTAAATCATAGGTTATTTTGAAACGGACACTTGTTTGTCGCTTAGCGCTTCCAAAGTGAGCCCAAACAGTGCTATGTTTGGAAATTAGTTTTGACCCAAATCAAGCACCCACCGCGCCAGGCAAAAATATGGCTTGGATTCGATATTTTGGGAGCAATAAATCGTCTTAACCAACGAGGAGCATTTCTGTATCGGCGGCAACGTTGATAAATAAATTATCGCATCTGGGGCTCGGAAAACTCACACGTTATTGTCGAGACACCGATGCGTCCATAGAGAGTGACAGTTTAGTGCGGATTGTGGAGTAGTTGCATCATTGGTCCATTTTTCCTCAAAAATGAGGCTGGAAACAATGTTTCTATCAACGGTGGGTGCTACAAAGCCATGTTAGTCGACTTTTTTAATGCAATTGAAGACATGAAATGGGACGACCTCTAGTTAAAGCAGGAAGGCGCTCTATGCCACACAGCCCATTCCTCAATCGAACCAGTTTTCCGTATCGTGTTACCAGCCGTCTTGACGATGTCAATCGGCTTCCTCGAATCTGTGATTTCACCCCTTTGAACTTGTTTTGTGGTAAACCTTGCATTGCCGATGTTATGCCAACATTCCGGAAACGATGCTTGCACACAGCCACCCCTATTATTTTTGATAAGAAAATGTCCAAGATTAAGCTTCATCTCTTTCAAAAATTCGGTGTATGCTAATCAGACCTGTCTCTCAGAAAATTAGGCTGTCAGCAAAGATGTTAATACTCCTCGTGGACATTACACTCCTTCTCAGTCAAGAAAATTCTGCTTGAATTGCCACGATTTCCGCTCGGAAAATGCGAAGGTTACGCATCTCGGAGAAAGCACCTCCACTCCAGATTCTGTTTTAAGCCCATTCGTGTGGATGTGAATCAAGTTATTGATTCCGATCATCCGACTCCAATTCAAGGCAGCTGGGAATGGTTGACCTGATGTTATGCTCAAACCTGATATGGGTAGTGGTGGGGTTGGTGTTTTCTGTTATGTTAAAGTGACTTAGAATCTTTGTGGGTTCACTTTGAGCGAGTGCCCAATGTGACGGAGTTCTCAAGCTGCGGACTGTTGGCCTTAAATATCTGGAGGCACTAAATGAATCACAGCATCTAGGGCTGCATCAAGTTGAAACACACTTTTCATCAACTTCAAGGCTGTGTCGTCTTGCACCAGAGGACACGCTATGCAACGTTCAGTTTAGAAACAGCGCAACTGAAAATGTCCAACGGTTTGCATCTGTCTGTATTCGTATAAGTAGAGGATCGGGCGTTGCGTTACGGAACTACATTGCAAGTGAACAACGTTATCAAAGTTGTCGCGTTTTTCTTGGATGACATTCATGTTGATTCGGAAAAGTTAATACAAAACAAGTCGATGCGTTGATATTATACTTTGTAGGTTCAGAATGATTGCAAATATTCCGTTGTTCGTATTTTATAGCATCTCAGGCCATATGCGTGAACAGAAACATCCGAGTCCACATCGACATTGTAAGCAGAAATCGTATAGCCGCCATCATTTTCACAATCCGGAGTCACTATTGTTGGGTGGCAATGCTATGTCTACCCACTCGACAGTATTAACCAATCCACAGACAACATGATGCAACTGTCATCAATCTTATATGCAGATGCACCATGCACCAGCAATGCTTCTGCATGTCAATGGCGAAACTGCAATCCGAATCCACACAGCTGAATAAATACTGCAATCAAGCAATTTTCCGGTTTAGTGAATTTAAATTGTGAATTCCTAGGGTTGGCTTACGTCGTGTTTGGGAGTGGCTAAGCGCTTTATAAAATATTATCTCGGAAGAGGGAAGACAGCTTTACTGACAGAGATACTTGAAGAAGCAACTTTCCTTGTCATACACCTGTTGTAGGTTCGGTACGATTCCAGGTAATCTGTGCAGGTGCTGTGATCAGGTTTCCGAATACCTGTACATGTTCAGGTTGACCGCACTCCTTACAGGCATTCGTTTTTTTCCTTATTCTCTTTCCACGGCATCGTCACTGGTCAACACATGAATGCGCCACGACTTAATGGATACACCCATTCCTATGATAGGGAGAAGTATTTGAGTATCTGCATTGAATCGGAATCGGAATCTGGCTTTAATTCGTAAGGTAGTATGATGGAATTTAGGCACACATTTTTGTTAGTACTGGGCAGAAATCGCAAGCATTCCACCTTAAGCATATGTATATATACCTCAAGCTGCGATTTCTCGCTCTACATGTCCTTGTCATCAAAATTGTCCGCAATACACTTTGTATAGCTCGAGGCTTAATCTTAGTCTTCAATCGGGTTCCAAGAGTTTTCGAAGAATTTTTCTCTCAAGACGAGCACTTTATATATGGTTCTGGCTGCATCATCGTAAAGCAGGACTGGGATTATTATGGTGTTACATTGGATCAGTCACCAAGAGATAATCGCTTTATATCAATTGAGTGAATGTGAATTTTGTGAAATGTGTAAAGAAGCAGAAAACTCGAGCTTGCGGAATTTGGCCCCAAGGCACTTGAATTCCATATTACATTCTTTTGAGGCACCTTGTGTTTGCTAACTTTCTTGTACTGCAAATTAGCCAACAAAGCCCTATTTTGTTCAAAGCAGTTAGGGCTTTCATCCTACTCCGTAAGTGTACCATTGAATTGTAGAAGCTTATGAAAAACGTTTCCGAAAGGCTCCTAAAGCTACTTCCACAAAGGATGTGGTAACCCAATCGAGTAATTTGCTATAAATTGCAATTTTTGCAAGATTTGTTTTTTTTGACGGATTAATTGTCACAATTCTGTTGCAGAAGTGTACATGTGTGTGTTTTTGTTTAGCAAAAAGATTTCATATATAAATTGCAAGTGCGTCATCGATTACCTAAAGTTGTGAAGCGACGCAAACGATGACTTCCCACAAATATACATCCGTTATATATATATATATGAAATGCTATTCTGTTTCAATACTTTCTGCAGCCATATCAGAAAAAGGAATATTCTTCTACGCGTTTCCTGTTTTATCCGTAAACAGATTCAGTTTCGCATTGTAAGCAACTTGCTAATTTCAACATACCCCCAGTCCCGCTTCCCACTTCATGATCATCACTCGCTACTGTTCATAGAATCGATGGAATTGTTTATGTTTATTGTCGCCATATCGAATTTGTTTACATGATACTCACACCAACATATCAATTTTGTAAACAAATTCAACGACAACTGCGGATCGCATAACAACCGACATAGAATTTCTGAGTCACCACTATCAAAACTTCGAAAACTTTCCACCCCTTCTATCCGCTAATGGTCTTAGTCTAACTAGGCCAATGTCTATTTGCAAATCAAAAGCAACACTCGGCAAAAATTGCCCTCTATGGGTCAACTAGATATGGATCATCGGAACGAAAGGTTCCTGGAAACGACATAAGTTGATAGAAATTGCGTACATCCCCACATTGCCAACAATTTCTAGGATGGGACAAGAGGTTCCAAATGCTGATGCTAAAAATGAAGTCAAAAGAGATCGCCAGGCTCAAAATCTCCTCAGAGCGGTGGTAGACCTTGCACTGCATTACGTCTAGTTCGCCTGAGGTAATCGCTCATAGTTGATCCTGGAA
Organism: Rhingia rostrata; assembly: GCA_949824845.1. Taxonomy (NCBI): domain Eukaryota; kingdom Metazoa; phylum Arthropoda; class Insecta; order Diptera; family Syrphidae; genus Rhingia; species Rhingia rostrata. Next base: position 2,048,457 of record OX463759.1, read on the forward strand.
ATGACTTACCATTTTCCTTTAGTACTTCCGATCTTAGTACAACCAGAATCTACGAGATTCGATGTGCCAATATCATGTGGACATTAAGGCGAAAACCAATGGAAGGTTTCAGCTCTTATCAGCTCCTACCTGTACGCTAGCAAAATAAATTAAAACGCGCATTTTTACCCTTTTATCAGTGGGCGTATGTTTTCTTTATTAATTTCAAAATCAATACAGAGTTAGAGGTGAATTGTAATCGGAATCAGTTAAATTTCCATCCATTCATTTCGTATACATCCTTTATACCCTTACATCTGCGACAGTACTGCTTTCCAGAATGAATGGCTGTATAGCATCTCCGACATGTTCCTTGACGGTCTTTGACAGACTTTTGACCCTCGGCACCCTTTGAGTGTTGTAACGGGGTTTTATTGCCATTGTCGCCCATTTCTAAAATATTAAAATATTTTATGAATTTCATAAGAAATAACTTTAAAAAAAATTCGTCTTACCTACCTCACTCTATGACTTTCTGATGTAGACTGTCACTCAACTCACCAATAACTACACCGAGGTTTCCTAAAAACTTCAAACAATGGAGGGAATCGGGAATCACAACGAAAGTCAGTTTCGATAAGTAATATCACCACGAGTGAATGCATTCAGCGAAAAAATTGCATCAGGTGTAATACGTTAAAACACTTTTTTTATGCAAAAAATTCAAAATATTTAATTTTTTTTGTTTGATATGTAGGTGAGGATATAAACAAAATTAAAAAAAAATTTCATGGCGTTTTCAATTGGTAAATCTAGATGTGCTATCTATCTATTGTGCTACCAATGGAAAGATCGGTTTTTTTTATCTCTGTTTTGTTGTAATATCGTGTCTGTGAAGTTAGTGTAGATGTAGCTTTCAAGTTTCAACTCACGCAAGTTGTTTGCTTATCATTAAATTATAGTACCATCCAACTGCTACAGTTTTATGGATTAATAATAGATTCTCACAACCGAAATAAAAATAAATCAAAACGAATATCACTTTAGCCAAACTGACAGCTACCATTTTTATGAGAGTTTTAGCAAGTAGCGGTAAATCCAACGAAAAATCCAGATTTGCAAAATTGGTCTAAGATAAAAAAAAATCCATTTTTCATCCAATTAAACACAACATCTGTCAAAATCGGCCTTCTGACAATTCTAGATCAAACGAAAATTGATTTTCTTACAAATGGGAAACGTCATTAGGAATAGTAGGGAAATGCTTAGTTTTAGCAGTTAATGCCATCAAATTGACGCAGAAGTATCGGAATTTGTATGCTTTTCACAGAACCTAAGTGATTGTTAAAAAGAAGTAACAGTCACGTCACGTTGCCGCAAAGTGATCATAGAACGTCTAATATTTAGTAAATATTGACACTAAATTAGTAACGGTTTTGAATTTTTGTGCAGGCATTTTGGTTTTGGTCTTGAGTCGTGATACAAAAAATCTGCGGGATCGGAAAAGCAGACATGGCACCTCCCATTCAAAAGCAAAATATCTGGAGGACTATGAAGGCCACAGTCTTGAAATTTAGTGTGGAAATATGAATTGCTGAGCTAAGTAGTTAAGTAAAACATAAGCGTGGTGGATCAAGTAAGAGTGGTACCCCTCATACTAACTAAATTTTCGATCCCAGATATCTGGAATAGCATGCTAGTCAGAGATTTAACATCTATAAGCATCTTAACATAGAATGGACGTGATCATATCATTGATCATGGCAATTTGTTTTCAAATTAAATTTTAGCCATGAAATATCTAGAGTACGACAGTAAGTGCTTTGAAAATTTGTGCGTGAACATAAGCTGATTTTGTGAGTAGTCGTAGGCACTTCATGTGTGGTAGATCTATTTGATTTATTTTGTACCTATGCGTCTGCTACGTGGCAACTTATTTCCACTTCGATTGACTCATTATACACAATCCCTATCCCAATAACATGGGTACAAATAATGTTAGTTTTACTATAAAGTTTGTAACATAGAGAAATAATTTAGCTAGATATACCTTAAGGTTAATGGACTCAGAATCGCTAGCTGAGTCAATACATTCATGTCTGTCTGTCCTTTTTTCTGCACATCACCGAATTGAATGCCTTAGAGTTTGACCTAGGATAATGAAATTTGGTTGATAGACTCCTTGTCCATGCCTACAAAATTGTAAGTATTTTCATTTCTATTCTTAATCCGCCACTGCAACGTCCACTGTTTAGCAAAATGTTTGTTCAAACCGTAAGAAATTTTTAAAAAAATTGTTGGAGAAAAATATTTTGACATTCTCAATAGCGCTATATTTTATCAATATGAATGTTTTTGCAAACCAACTTTTTGTGGGCTATTTTTGTAAAAAAAGATTTTCGGTTTAATTTTAAAAAAATTCGATTAAAACATTTCCAGAATAATACTATGAACATTTCGCCTCTAATCATTTTAACCCACGCCCACTTTTTACTTGCGAATTTCTATCTAAACGATTTGCAAAGCCTAACCCATAGAAAAACTTCGTATTTTTACGAACCATAATAGTTTTAAAAAGCTGTCTGAACAAGATATGCTGACACTGTCAATTTTTCCCCATTTTCAGTAAAAAAATAATTTCTGTAAAATTTCTATAAACTTCGAAAAGAAAACTTTCTATGTAATAACTTTGTTAGGTAATGTTATAAATTTTCGCCTATAGATCATTTTAACGCACGGCCACTTTTCGGGTGCTTGTTTTTATAAAAATCATCTGTACACCCTACCCAATAGGATATGCAATCGAAAAACCATACACTATAATTCATGCCCACGAGAGCTTAATTTTAAAGATGGGATGGCATCGGATAGGGTGTGCTCAAGCCTCCTCATGTTCTTTTAATATTTAATGGCCTGTAGTTTTTTTTTACAATTTTTAAGAAACTGAACAATATAAGTACGAAAAGGTAATTTTGCATTAATTTAAACTATATAGACGCCTTCCAATGTTCTCTGTTTTCATCAGTAATGTCTTAACCAATTTTATGATAAATGTAGAGCACTGGGTTACTGCTAGTATTTTATATTTTATAACAAAGAGTTTCAAATAATTCACGCAAAATTTCGCGCCATTTAATGTAACTGAGTTGTCAACGGAAAAAGAAATAAAAATGTGTCAGCTGACAGTTGGTCATTATTAAAAACGGAGCGCTGTACAATAGAGCAACGCATTTTCATTGTTGAGCAACAGTTCAATTTAGTTTCCTCAGCTATAGTCCGCCATTTTCGTACAAAATACGGCCGTCATAGTGATTAAAACCGTCATATGTGAAAAGCATCTAGGGAGACTGAATGTATTAGTGATCCTAGACGCTCTGGGTGTCGTGTCACAAGTCGTTGAACAGAAAACTCGAAACAGTTAGAAAGAGTGTTGCTAACAGCCCAGGAACGTCATTGCGTAGTCAAGAATTGGGCATTTTGGGAAGCTCTTTACAGCGAATTCTCATGATGCTTACAATGTTCGAATGATTCAAGACTCAAGATATACAAAAAAGTTTCGTTTTTGAAAGTTTTAAGGACGAATTGGATAAACAAATTCTTATATGGATATCTGCTTAAATTTGAGTGCTTATTTCTTTCAAGTTTGTAAAAATAAACTTTTTAAAGCAAATCGAGCTTAAATAGTAGTGAAGCTCTTAAAAAGCAGCTTTTCGAGAAGGCAAAAAAATACCCCAACCTTAAAAATATAAATATAAATTAAATCGAATACGCGGGTTTTGTGAAAAATTAAATTATGCGTCAAATTAATGTGTCCGTAGCGATTAAATTTGTTTGAAGCATGTCGAGTTTAAAAAGCATGGAAGCTCTTAGGAAGCAGCCCCTTTGAAGCGCCTAAAAATTTCCTTACTTAAAATATTATATTCAATCGAATAAGCAGATTTGGTGAAAATGAAAAATATTTCTTTTTGGTTGCTAGCGCTCACTAGAGGCGTCTTATTAATGTGTCCTTCGCGATTAAATCTGTTTGATACAGATCGAGTTTAAAAAGCATTGACGCTGTTAAAAATCAATCTGTTCGAGTATTTCCAAAAATGCCATAACTTTAAAAAAATTGAAAATAAATCGAATATTCAGGTTTTTTGAAAAATAAACGCTCAATATAGGCGCTACATTAATGTGTCCTTAGAGAATAAATTTGTTTTAAGCAAACCCCGCTTAAACAGCATTGAGGCTGTTAAAATTCAGTCTGTTTGAGAATTCCTAAAATGCTATAACTTTAAAAAAAATTATAATAAATCGAAGAGCAGATTTTGTGAAAAATAAAATAAGGCGGCAGATTAATATGTCTTTAGCGAATTAATCTGTTTTAATCAAATCGCGCTTAAAAAGCATAGAAGCTCTTAAAAAGCAGCCCCTTTGAGGCACCCAAAAATGTCCATACTTCCAAAACTATAATAAATCGAATACTTAGATTTAGTATAAAAGAACATACTGACAATAGAAGTTAGAAAAAAACAGCAAGAGGATACTGATTTTGCGAACTAACTCACCTTCAGATGTCAAGCCCATTGTCATCTTGATGGCTTCGTTAATCGTCAAAATTGTCAAATTTCGGCGGTGTATTATTGAAATTCAGCTAGATTTATACGAAACAGTCATAGAAAACTAAAAAAAACAGTCCGTACTTGCCAGCAAAGCCTTGGCAGCAGATTTTTGGAAAATTGTGCCTCTGGCGTTGGCTCGTGAATTTTGCACAATCATCTCAAGAATCAGATGGAAGAAGTCACATGACAGCACATCACCTTGCCTAAATCCTTTTTTGGTATCCAATGTGTCAGTGAGGTCGTTTCTGACCCTGATGGAGCAGCGAGAATTCTCCATCGTCATCCTACACAAACGGACGAGTTTGGGCGGTATACCAAAACTAGACATGGCTCTGTATAGTTCGTCTCTATAAATGCTGTCGTATGCGGCTTTGAAATCGATGAATAGGTGGTGGGTATCGATTTGGACTTCTTGGGTTTTTTCCAGGATCTGCCGAAGTGTGAAGATTTGATAGGTTGTGGACTTTCCTGGCCTAATACCACACTGATAAGGGCCGATCAGGTTGTTGGTTAACGGTTTCAGGCGTTCACATATTTGCGGCAGATAGGATCTTGTAGGCGATGTTGAGGAGACTTATGCCTCTGTAGATGGCGCAGCTTAGAGGGTCTCCTTTTTTGTTAATCGGACAAACGATGGTGAGGTTCCATTCTTCAGTCATACTTTCTTCCGACCAGATGCGGCTTATGAGTTGGTGGATGCTACTTAGCAAGTCATCTCCGCCGGCTTTATAAAGCTCGGCGGGAAGGCCGTCATTTCCGGCAGACCTATTAAGCTTCAGTTTGGATATTGCTATCCTCACTTCACTCAGGTCGGGTGGTTGGCAGTTCTCGCTGTCGTTGCCAATATTGAAGGGTTCTGACAGCGGAATGTTGTTCGTCATCGCCGTTTAACAGTCGGCAGAAGTGGTCCTTCCATATCCTCAGCACCGACTGTGTCACAAGTACGATATTTTCTTGTTCATCTCGACAGAATTCTGGTCGAGCCTTGTATCCTTGGCTTTGACGTTTTACACTTTGGTAAAACTTGCGAACATCGTTCCTGGAGTGGCACCTCTCTATATCCTCGATCGCGCGCTTTTCTTGCTCTTTTTTCTGCTTTCTGAAAAGCCGGTGTTCTTCCCTTCTTCTCTGCCTTGTTCGTGGCTGCGAGCATCTGTCGTACTTAACATCGTACTTCGGCAGTCGCTGTTACGTTTTGCCAAGGAGCTCATAGAAGAAATCCTTAGCTATATCATCTTTTTCCTCGGTTCGGGCGTGAGCACATATAAGGCTTATGTTGGCGAATTCGGCCTTGATGCGGATTGTTACAGTGCGTTCGCTAATGTCTTGGAAACATAAGACTTCTTGCCTAAGTCTGGCACTTATAACAAATCCGCATCCGAATTTCTCGCTGTTTCTGCTCACTATTACACGGTCCGTAGTAGATGTCACAGTTCTTCACCCTCTTTTTGCCCGGCCCATCCCATCGTATTTCCTACATGGCAGTAATGTCTGCTTTGTAGCAGATTAGGGCTTCCGCTAGTTTTTCGCTTGCACCTCTTCTGTTTAATGTTCTCACATTCCAGGTGCAGATGTGAAAAGAGGGAACAAAGGGATTTTAGGGGAATAAGAGAGTGACCCTTGTTGCGGTAAAATTTATCGTAACGCCAGCGACATGAATAGGTTTATTAAAATTCTAACGTGGATTGCCAATGGCCTTTGGCAAAAACTTGGAGAACTTGAATTTTATATACAAGAAAATAATATCGACATCTGTTTAATATCCGAAACTCATGCAAAGAGTCATTCGAAATTAAAGATTAAGGGTTAACTCGGATATCATGCTCTACATCCATCGAATAAGGCTAGAGGTGGAGCCTCACTATATATGAAAAGAGTGCATCGAACATTCGATTGATTTTAAATTAGAAATCGAAAAAATGCAACTTAGCTCTATACAATTCAGAAACAGACAATCCTCTCTGAAGATACCTTCTGTTTACTACACACCGCGATGCAAGATTGCGAAAATTGACTTTGAAAACTTGCTTAGTTCCATTGGACAGCGTGCGGGTATGTAAAACATACATTCTGGGTATCTAGATGCATATAACAGAAAGGTAGGATGATTTACGAAGTATGTAGAAAGTAAAATACCTGATTTCATCGATTTTTTCAAAGTAAAAGGTGTACCGTCCAATCGAATCAAAGTTAACGAATGCTTTGATCTTTTCTCTGATCATTCTAACAACGAGCGAGTCAATCATTAGAAATGAAAACCCACCCAGACTAAAAAACTGGAAAACCAACTGGGAAGGCTTCAAAAACGACATTGAAAATAATATTCGACTGGGTGTATCGCTTAGATCCCCATTGGAACTTGAGGTCGTGGTTGACTACTTTATCGATATTGGCGCAACAGGCTCGTTAGTACCCAGGGCCGAGCTTTCTCACAACCATTCATGTGTGCGTGTGTACTTCTTGCACGATGGCGGGAAACTCTGTTTTATGCCGACTCCGAACTGCGAATTTGAGACCACCACGAGAGGAGGGCCAGTGAAAAATCATTTTAGGTGTTGCTACGGCTGGGAATCGAACACAAACCTTCTGCGCAGCAGTTCAACATACTAACCATCGCTCCACTGAGCTCTCCGTAGCTTGGAATAATACTCCTCAACAACGCAAAATAGGGACCTATAGTAATAGCAAGTACCCATGGGAAATAAAAGATTTCATCAGAAAAGCTCGAAAAAGATGGCACCAAACTCGTGCCCCGCAAGATAATCGGTTGAGTAACATGCTATCTAATTCAAAACAAACCCTAACCGCTGGAAAAGAATCGAATTATTTACTTTGGAAAGCAATTAAAGTCATAAAATGGCCAAAAACGCTGTGCCACCAATTAGGGTAACTCAAGGCGTTTGGGCAAAAAGCGATAAAGAAAAAGCAGACGTTTTTGCCGCACATCTTGAGGAAACATTCAAACCATTTGATGGTCCAGAAAACATTAATTTATTCGAGACTACAACCAATAGTAATCTATTTAGATATGCAAGTATTGCGGAGCTTAAACAGGAAATACAGAAATTTAAGCCTAAAAAAGGTCCGGGTTGTGACCTAGTTACAGGAAAACTTCTTAAAATGTCGCCTCGAAAAGCACTAACTAAACTCCTCGACATTGTAAATGCAGCAATTAGATAAGAATACATACCAAGGCAGTGGAAAGTTGCAGAAGTGATTATGGTTCTCAAACCAGGAAAATCACCGAATGAAATAAAATCTGACAGACCCATTTCACTTCTTCCAATAATTTGAAAAGTTTTTGAAAGGATATTCCTCGGTCGCTTACACGCTATTATCGATCAGAAATGCATTTTACCTGACCACCAATTTGGGTTTAGAAGTAAACATTCGACTGTGGACCAAGTTCATCGAATTATTTATGTAATTGAGAAATCTTTCGAAGAGAAGAAAATTTGCTCAGCCGTATGTCTTGACGTGTCGCAAGCTTTTGACAAAGTTTGGCATAGAGGCCTTCAACGCAAGCTAAGTCAAGTTCTGCCTGAAAATTTATATAAAATCCTCGTGTCGTATCTTGAGGAAAGACTTTTCCGTGTGAAACTTGAAAACGAACATTCGCATTTCAAAGAAAAATTAAGAGGAGTACCCCAACGAAGCGTCCTTGGACCACTTTTGTACCTCCTATTTACACGTGATATCCCACAAACAAACGATACGATAGTTGCCACTTTTGCTGACGATACTGCCATACTAGCAGTTGGCACAACAACAGAGGAAACAAATATGAAATTACAAAACGCTTTTAACGAAGTTAATGAATGGACAAAGTCCTGGCGGATTGCACTTAACGAGAGCAAATCGATTCATCTAGATTTTTCGTATAAACGGACAAACAATTTGCCAGTATTTCTCAATACGGTTCATCTCCCTTTTGCAAATGAAGCAAAATATCTCGGAATGACACTCGATGCAAAATTAAAATAGAAGTCGCATGTAAAAAAGGAATGCGAAGAACTCAAAACTAAATACAGATAACTGTACTGGTTACTCGGAAAATACTCGAAGCTTAACCTTGGTAACAAGCTGCTATTATACAAGCAAGTGCTAAAGCCGGTCTGGACATACAGAATATAACTATGGGGTTGTACCAGTGAAATGAATCTAAATATTTTACAAACTTTTGAAAATACAATGTTGAGGACATTCGTCAATGCGCCGTGGTATATAAGGGATGAAGATGGGTATTCCCGCGGTTAAAGATGAGACGAAAAATTATGCACGCAAACATAAAAAAGGTTTATTGTGACAAGTTAACACAACGGTCCTCCCAATTCTTGTGGAAACAAATTTATTGCAGCGCCTTCAAAGAACTAAGCCCTTAGATTTGGCCCGATAACAACAAACCGCGTTATAAATTGTGGAGAGAGCAGGAACTCTCACAGGAAAGTTGCCTGCCAAACATTCATTACTCGTGATAACAAAATTGCTAGGTATGTCGTATAATTAGTTGCAATACAAATACAAAAAGGGGGGGTGGTTTTAGTGGGTTAAAGTCCCACTTTGGGCAAGTGCTCATCGTGTCTCTTGAGAATTCCACCAGCCTACAAAAAAAAAAAATTTGAGTTAAATGTTAGGATAGATCGGGGAAATATTTTCTTGATAAGCAAAGCCATATCTGGAGCTGATGGCTTAAGGCTTTTTTTCCTATTCGTTGCAGATGCAGAGATCCGTCTGACTCCCACCTGATGATTGACATTTTCAAAAATCATGTGGATTGCTGTGTGGGGTATGGTGCGCTGTTTCAAATCACGAAAGTGACAACACCTAATATTTTTCCTACTTCACCTCTTGCGAAAGACTGACGAACATCCATGACTAACACTGGCATGAGAATCAACAAAAATTGTCCGTTCGGATGCGGTGTGAAACAGGAGAGCCACTGTATGTGCCAAAAATAATAAAAAAAGGGAGAAGCTAGGTTTGAGCCCATTTATGGTCCATTCATGTTTCATTTCATGTGGATTGCTGTTATTTTTGCATTCCCTAACTGTTTTTGTCATTTAATATGCGAGTTGTCAGGTGCTGGTAGAAATTTTCTGGAATGGGTTTAGCTTCTTCAATAACAGCCATTAGTCCTCCTATTGTTGGTTTATGTATACGCAGATTCGTTGTTGATGAATGAAAGACCAACATTTTTGCTTGGGGGATTTTAGTTTGACGGATGAAAAGCAAAACTGCTCATGCATGCCAATGACGTTGTCAATCTATGGGAACGGCCAACCATGATGCAGAACTTGATCAATAATATTGCAGCTTTTAGCGCTTACAAATGGACACCAATAAGTCCAGAATAGTGGTCTTCCGGAATCGATTTGGTGGGTTTGCAAGGTTTGTATAATAAACAGGACAAGGAAAGATCTATAGAAGGGAGAGAAGTGCAGGTGCATTACTTTTTCTATTTAAATAGAACTGGCGGCATCACATACGCCTTCAAATACGATTTGTTTGTGAATGCTCTGGACTATCTAACCAATAGCTTGCTATGCAAAAGCACGAAAAGCAGATCCAGTAGAATAATTGATGGGGATCCCTGGCCCCAAACAGAGTGATAGCCCGGCAAATACCTTGGTCAATAGAATTGCTTTTAAGAGCTTTTAAGAGCGGACGAGAAGGCAGACTGTTCTCGCTGTAATCTGCAACCTATCGAAGAAGTTAATCATTAGATGCCAACAACAAGCCAAGTTATTTCAGTCCTAAATGGCAAATAGTGGAGTTCACTGTCAAGGGAGCTAGAAAATCAATATAATGGCTGAACGATTACATATGTATGTACAGGGTGGGTCATCAAGCGGTTTCTCGTTAAATCATAGGTTATTTTGAAACGGACACTTGTTTGTCGCTTAGCGCTTCCAAAGTGAGCCCAAACAGTGCTATGTTTGGAAATTAGTTTTGACCCAAATCAAGCACCCACCGCGCCAGGCAAAAATATGGCTTGGATTCGATATTTTGGGAGCAATAAATCGTCTTAACCAACGAGGAGCATTTCTGTATCGGCGGCAACGTTGATAAATAAATTATCGCATCTGGGGCTCGGAAAACTCACACGTTATTGTCGAGACACCGATGCGTCCATAGAGAGTGACAGTTTAGTGCGGATTGTGGAGTAGTTGCATCATTGGTCCATTTTTCCTCAAAAATGAGGCTGGAAACAATGTTTCTATCAACGGTGGGTGCTACAAAGCCATGTTAGTCGACTTTTTTAATGCAATTGAAGACATGAAATGGGACGACCTCTAGTTAAAGCAGGAAGGCGCTCTATGCCACACAGCCCATTCCTCAATCGAACCAGTTTTCCGAATCGTGTTATCAGCCGTCTTGACGATGTCAATCGGCTTCCTCGAATCTGTGATTTCACCCCTTTGAACTTGTTTTGTGGTAAACCTTGCATTGCCGATGTTATGCCAACATTCCGGAAACGATGCTTGCACACAGCCACCTATTATTTTTGATAAGAAAATGTCCAAGATTAAGCTTCATCTCTTTCAAAAATTCGGTGTATGCTAATCAGACCTGTCTCTCAGAAAATTAGGCTGTCAGCAAAGATGTTAATACTCCTCGTGGACATTACACTCCTTCTCAGCCAAAAAAAGGCTGCTTGAATTGTCACGATTTCCGCTCGGAAAATGCGAAGGGATATGCTTAGGTTACGCATCTCGGAGAAAGCACCTCCACTCCAGATTCTGTTTTAAACCCATTCGTGTGGATGTGAATCGAGTTATTGATTCCGATCATCCGACTCCTATTCAAGGCAGCTGGGAATGGTTGACCTGATGTTGTGCTCAAACCTGATATGGGTAGTGGTGTGTCGGTGTTTTGTGTTATGTTAAAGTTACTTAGAATCTTTGTGGGTTCACTTTGCGCGAGTGCCCAATGTGACGAGGCTCTCAAGCTGCGGACTGTTGGCCTTAAATATCTGGAGGCACTAAATGAATCACAGCATATAGGGCTGCATCAAGTTGAAACACACTTTTCATCAACTTCAAGGCTGTGTCGTCTTGCACCAGAGGACACGCTATGCAACGTTCAGTTTAGAAACAGTGCAACTGAAAATGTCCAACGGTTTGCTTCTGTCTGTATTCGTATAAGTAGAGGATCGGGCGTTGCGTTACGGAACTACATTGCAAGTGAACAACGTTATCAAAGTTGTCGCGTTTTTCTTGGTTGACATTCATATTGATTCGGAAGAAGGAATACAAAACAAGTGTTGATATTATATTTTGTAGGTTCAGAATGATTGCAAATATTCCGTTGTTCGTATTTTATAGCATCTCAGGCCATATGCGTGAACAGAAACATCCCAGTCCACATCGACATTTTAAACAGAAATCGTATAGCCGCCATCATTTTCACAATCCGGAGTCACTATTGTTGGGTGGCAATGCTATGTCTACCCACTCGACAGTATTAACCAATCCACAGACAACATGATGCAACTGTCATCAATCTTAAATGCAGATGCACCATGCACCAGCAATGCTTCTGCATGTCAATGGCGAAACTGCAATCCGAATCCACACAGCTGAATAAATACTGCAATCAAGCAATTTTCCGGTTTAGTGAATTTAAATTGTGAATTCCTAGTGTTGGCTTACGTCGTGTTTGGGAGTGGCTAAGCGCTTTATAAAATATTATCTCGGAAGAGGGAAGACAGCTTAACTGACAGAGTTACTTGAAGAAGCAACTTTCCTTGTCATACACCTGTTGTAGGTTCGGTACGATTCCAGGTATTCTGTGCAGGTGGTGTGATCAGGTTTCCGAATACCTGTACATGTTCAAGTTGACCGCACTCTTTACAGGCATTCGTTTTTTTCCTTATTCTCTTTCCACGGCATCGTCACTGGTCAACACATGAATGCGCCACGACTTAATGGATACACCCATTCCTATGATAGGGAGAAGTATTTGAGTATCTGCATTGAATCGGAATCGGAATCTGGCTTTAATTCGTAAGGTAGTATGATGGAATTTAGGCACACATTTTTGTTAGTACTGGGCAGAAATCGCAAGCATTCCACCTTAAGCATATATATACCTCAAGCTGCGCTTTCTCGCTCTACATGTCCTTGTCATCAAAATTGTCCGCAATACACTTTGTATAGCTCGAGGCTTAATCTTAGTCTTCAATCGGGTTCCAAGAGTTTTCGAAGAATTTTCTCTCAAGACGAGCACTTTATATATGGTTCTGGCTGCATCATCGTAAAGCAGGACTGGGATTATTATGGTGTTACATTGGATCAGTCACCAAGAGATAATCGCTTTATATCAATTGAGTGAATGTGAATTTTGTGAAATGTGTAAAGAAGCAGAAAACTCGAGCTTGCGGAATTTGGCCCCAAGGCACTTGAATTCCATATTACATTCTTTTGAGGCACCTTGTGTTTGCTAACTTTCTTGTACTGCAAATTAGCCAACAAAGCCCTATTTTGTTCAAAGCAGTTAGGGCTTTCATCCTACTCCGTAAGTGTACCATTGAATTGTAGAAGCTTATGAAAAACGTTTCCGAAAGGCCCCTAAAGCTACTTCCACAAAGGATGTGGTAACCCAATCGAGTAATTTGCTATAAATTGCAATTTTTGCAAGATTTGTTTTTTTTGACGGATTAATTGTCACAATTCTGTTGCAGAAGTGTACATGTGTGTGTTTTTGTTTAGCAAAAAGATTTCATATATAAATTGCAAGTGCGTCATCGATTACCTAAAGTTGTGAAGCGACGCAAACGATGACTTCCCACAAATATACATCCGTTATATATATATATATATGAAATGCTATTCTGTTTCAATACTTTCTGCAGCCATATCAGAAAAAGGAATATTCTTCTACGCGTTTCCTGTTTTATCCGTAAACAGATTCAGTTTCGCATTGTAAGCAACTTGCTAATTTCAACATACCCCCAGTCCCGCTTCCCACTTCATGATCATCACTCGCTACTGTTCATAGAATCGATGGAATTGTTTATGTTTATTGTCCCCAAATCGAATTTGTTTACATGATACTCACACCAACATATCAATTTTGTAAACAAATTCAACGACAACTGCGGATCGCATAACAACCGACATAGAATTTCTGAGTCACCACTATCAAAACTTCGAAAACTTTCCACCCCTTCTATCCGCTAATGGTCTTAGTCTAACTAGGCCAATGTCTATTTGCAAATCAAAAGCAACACTCGGCAAAAATTGCCCTCTATGGGTCAACTAGATATGGATCATCGGAACGAAAGGTTCCTGGAAACGACATAAGTTGATAGAAATTGCGTACATCCCCACATTGCCAACAATTTCTAGGATGGGACAAGAGGTTCCAAATGCTGATGCTAAAAATGAAGTCAAAAGAGATCGCCAGGCTCAAAATCTCCTCAGAGCGGTGGTAGACCTTGCACTGCATTACGTCTAGTTCGCCTGAGTTAATCGCTCATAGTTGATCACGGAAATGACTTACCATTTTCCTTTAGTACTTCCGATCTTAGTACAACCAGAATCTACGAGATTCGATGTGCCAATATCATGTGGACATTAAGGCGAAAACCAATGGAAGGTTTCAGCTCTTATCAGCTCCTACCTGTACGCTAGCAAAATAAATTAAAACGCTCATTTTTACCCTTTAATCAGTGGGCGTATGTTTTCTTTATTAATTTCAAAATCAATACAGAGTTAGAGGTGAATGCTAATCGGAATCAGAAAAATGCCCATCCATTCCTTTCGTATAAAGCCTTTATATGCTCACATCTGTGACAGTACTGCTTTCCAGCCAGAATGACCGTATAGCATCTCTGACATCGACATGTTACTTGACGGTCTCTGACATACTTTTGACCATCGCCACCCCCTGGTTTTTTCTGGGGTTCTTCGTAGTTGTTGCCCATTTCTAAAATTTTAAAATATTTTATGAATTTCATAAGAAATAACTTTAAAAAAAATTCGTCTTACCTACCTCACTCTATGACTTTCTGATGTAGACTGTCACTCAACTCACCAATAACTACACCGAGGTTTCCTAAAATCTTCAAACAATGGAGGGAATCGGGAATCACAACGAAAGTCAGTTTCGATAAGTAATATCACCACGAGTGAATGCATTCAGCGAAAAAATTGCATCAGGTGTAATACGTTAAAACACTTTTTTTATGCAAAAAATTCAAAATATTTAATTTTTTTTGTTTGATATGTAAGTGAGGATATTAACAAAATTAAAACAAAATTTCATGGCGTTTTCAAATGGTAAATCTAGATGTGCTATCTATCTATTGTGCTACCAATGGAAAGATCGTTTTTTTTTGGCTCTGTTTTGTTGTAATATCGTGTCTGTGAAATAAGTGTCGGTGTAGCTGTCAAGTTTCAACTAATACAAGTTGTTTGCTTATCATTAAATTATAATACCACACCCAACTGCTACAGTTCTAAGGATTAATAATAGATTTTCACAACCGAAATAAAAATAAATCAAAACGAATATCACTTTAGCCAAACTGACAGCTACCATTTTTATGAGAGTTTTAGCAAGTAGCGGTAAATCCATCGAAAAATCCAGATTTGCAAAATTGGTCTAAGATAAAAAAAAAATCAATTTTTCATCCAATTAAACACAACATCTGTCAAAATCGGCCTTCTGACAATTCTAGATCAAACGAAAATTGATTTTCTTACAAATGGGAAACGTCATTAGGAATAGTAGGGAAATGCTTAGTTTTAGCAGTTAATGCCATCAAATTGACGCAAAAGTATCGGAATTTGTATGCTTTTCACATTTTCACATTTTCACAGAACCTAAGTGATTGTTAAAAAGAAGTAACAGTCACGTCACGTTGCCGCATAGTGATCATAGAACGTCTAATATTTAGTAAATATTGACACTAAATAAGTAACGGTTTTGAATTTTTGTCCAGGCATATTGGTTTTGGTCTTGAGTCGTGATACAAAAAATCTGCGGGATCGGAAAAGCAGACATGGCACCTCCCATTCAAAAGCAAAATATCTGGAGGACTATGAAGGCCACAGTCTTGAAATTTAGTGTGGAAATATGAATTGCTGAGCTAAGTAGTTAAGTAAAACATAAGCGTGGTGGATCAAGTAAGAGTGGTACCCCCCATACAAACTATAAATTCAATGTCACATGATCATGGCAATTTGTTTGCAAATTAAATTTTAGCCATGACATATCTAGAGTGCGACAGTAAGTGCTTTGAAAATTTGTGCGTGAACATAAGCTGATTTTGTGAGTAGTCGTAGGCACTTCATGTGTGGTAGATCTATTTGATTTATTTTGTACCTATGCGTCTGCTACGTGGCAACTTATTTCCACTTCGATTGACTCATTATACACAATCCCTATCCCAATAACATGGGTACAAATAATTTTAGTTTTACTATAAAGTTTGTAACATAGAGAAATAATTTAGCTAGATACACCTTAAGGTTAATGGACTCAGAATCGCTAGCTGAGTCAATACATTCATGTCTGTCTGTCCTTTTTTCTGCACATCACCGAATTGAATGCCTTAGAGTTTGACCTAGGATAATGAAATTTGGTTGATAGACTCCTTGTCCATGCCTACAAAATTGTAAGTATTTTCATTTCTATTCTTAATCCGCCACTGCAACGTCCACTGTTTAGCAAAATGTTTGTTCAAACCGTAAGAAATTTTTAAAAAAATTGTTGGAGAAAAATATTTTGACATTCTCAATAGCGCTATATTTTATCAATATGAATGTTTTTGCAAACCAACTTTTTGTGGGCTATTTTTGTAAAAAAAGATTTTCGGTTTAATTTTAAAAAAATTCGATTAAAACATTTCCAGAATAATACTATGAACATTTCGCCTCTAATCATTTTAACCCACGCCCACTTTTTACTTGCGAATTTCTATCTAAACGATTTGCAAAGCCTAACCCATAGAAAAACTTCGTATTTTTACGAACCATAATAGTTTTAAAAAGCTGTCTGAACAAGATATGCTGACACTGTCAATTTTTCCCCATTTTCAGTAAAAAAATAATTTCTGTAAAATTTCTATAAACTTCGAAAAGAAAACTTTCTATGTAATAACTTTGTTAGGTAATGTTATAAATTTTCGCCTATAGATCATTTTAACGCACGGCCACTTTTCGGGTGCTTGTTTTTATAAAAATCATCTGTACACCCTACCCAATAGGATATGCAATCGAAAAACCATACACTATAATTCATGCCCACGAGAGCTTAATTTTAAAGATGGGATGGCATCGGATAGGGTGTGCTCAAGCCTCCTCATGTTCTTTTAATATTTAATGGCCTGTAGTTTTTTTTTACAATTTTTAAGAAACTGAACAATATAAGTACGAAAAGGTAATTTTGCATTAATTTAAACTATATAGACGCCTTCCAATGTTCTCTGTTTTCATCAGTAATGTTTTAACCAATTTTATGATAAATGTAGAGCACTGGGTTACTGCTAGTATTTTATATTTTATAACAAAGAGTTTCAAATAATTCACGCAAAATTTCGCGCCATTTAATGTAACTGAGTTGTCAACGGAAAAAGAAATGAAAATGTGTCAGCTGACAGTTGGTTATTATTAAAAACGGAGCGCTGTACAATAGAGCAACGCATTTTCATTGTTGAGCAATAGTTTAATTTAGTTTCCTCAGCTATAGTCCGCCATTTTCGTACAAAATACGGCCGTCATAGTGATTAAAACCGTCATATGTGAAAAGCATCTAGTGAGACTGAATGTATTAGTGATCCTAGACGCTCTGGGTGTCGTGTCACAAGTCGTTGAACAGAAAACTCGAAACAGTTAGAAAGAGTGTTGCTAACAGCCCAGGAACGTCATTGCGTAGTCAAGAATTGGGCATTTTGGGAAGCTCTTTACAGCGAATTCTCATGAATGATGTGAAGCTTACAATGTTCGAATGATTCAAGACTCAAGATATACAAAAAAGTTTCGTTTTTGAAAGTTTTAAGGATGAATTGGATAAACAAATTCTTATATGGATATCTGCTTAAATTTGAGTGCTTATTTCTTTCAAGTTTGTAAAAATAAACTTTTTAAAGCAAATCGAGCTTAAAAAGTAGTGAAGCTCTTAAAAAGCAGCTTTTCGAGAAGGCAAAAAAATACCCCAACCTTAAAAATATAAATA
The DNA here is from genome assembly GCA_949824845.1 of Rhingia rostrata. Lineage (NCBI taxonomy): Eukaryota > Metazoa > Arthropoda > Insecta > Diptera > Syrphidae > Rhingia > Rhingia rostrata. The sequence continues at coordinate 2,066,222 of OX463759.1, forward strand.
TAAATTAAATCGAATACGCGGGTTTTGTGAAAAATCAAATTATGCGTCAAATTAATGTGTCCGTAGCGATTAAATTTGTTCGAAGCATGTCGAGTTTAAAAAGCATGGAAGCTCTTAGTAAGCATCCCCTTTGAAGCGCCTAAAAATTTCCTTACTTAAAATATTATATTCAATCGAATAAGCAGATTTGGTGAAAATGAAAAATATTTCTTTTTGGTTGCTAGCGCTCACTAGAGGCGTCTTATTAATGTGTCCTTCGCGATTAAATCTGTTTGATACAGATCGAGTTTAAAAAGCATTGACGCTGTTAAAAATCAATCTGTTCGAGTATTTCCAAAAATGCCATAACTTTAAAAAAATTGAAAATAAATCGAATATTCAGGTTTTTTGAAAAATAAACGCTCACTATAGGCGCCACATTAATGTGTTCTAGAGAATAAATCTGTTTTAAGCAAATCGCGCTTAAAAAGCATAGAAGCTCTTAAAAAGCAGCCCCTTTGAGGCACCCAAAAATGTCCATACTTCCAAAACTATAATAAATCGAATACTTAGATTTAGTATAAAAGAACATACTGACAATAGAAGTTAGAAAAAAACAGCAAGAGGATACTGATTTTGCGAACTAACTCACCTTCAGATGTCAAGCCCATTGTCATCTTGATGGCTTCGTTAATCGTCAAAATTGTCAAATTTCGGCGGTGTATTATTGAAATTCAGCTAGATTTATACGAAACAGTCATAGAAAACTCAAAAAAACAGTCCGTACTTGCCAGCAAAGCCTTGGCAGCAGATTTTTGGAAAATTGTGCCTCTGGCGTTGGCTCGTGAATTTTGCACAATCATCTCAAGAATCAGATGGAAGAAGTCACATGACAGCACATCACCTTGCCTAAATCCTTTTTTGGTATCCAATGTGTCAGTGAGGTCGTTTCTGACCCTGATGGAGCAGCGAGAATTCTCCATCGTCATCCTACACAAACGGACGAGTTTGGGCGGTATACCAAAACTAGACATGGCTCTGTATAGTTCGTCTCTATAAATGCTGTCGTATGCGGCTTTGAAATCGATGAATAGGTGGTGGGTATCGATTTGGACTTCTTGGGTTTTTTCCAGGATCTGCCGAAGTGTGAAGATTTGATAGGTTGTGGACTTTCCTGGCCTAATACCACACTGATAAGGGCCGATCAGGTTGTTGGTTAACGGTTTCAGGCGTTCACATATTTGCGGCAGATAGGATCTTGTAGGCGATGTTGAGGAGACTTATGCCTCTGTAGATGGCGCAGCTTAGAGGGTCTCCTTTTTTGTTAATCGGACAAACGATGGTGAGGTTCCATTCTTCAGTCATACTTTCTTCCGACCAGATGCGGCTTATGAGTTGGTGGATGCTACTTAGCAAGTCATCTCCGCCGGCTTTATAAAGCTCGGCGGGTAGGCCGTCATTTCCGGCAGACCTATTAAGCTTCAGTTTGGATATTGCTATCCTCACTTCACTCAGGTCGGGTGGTTGGCAGTTCTCGCTGTCGTTGCCAATATTGAAGGGTTCTGACAGCGGAATGTTGTTCGTCATCGCCGTTTAACAGTCGGCAGAAGTGGTCCTTCCATATCCTCAGCACCGACTGTGTCTCAAGTACGATATTTTCTTGTTCATCTCGACAGAATTCTGGTCGAGCCTTGTATCCTTGGCTTTGACGTTTTACACTTTGGTAAAACTTGCGAACATCGTTCCTGGAGTGGCACCTCTCTATATCCTCGATCGCGCGCTTTTCTTGCTCTTTTTTCTGCTTTCTGAAAAGCCGGTGTTCTTCCCTTCTTCTCTGCCTATAGAGCTGTCGTCTTCACCTGCAGCTTAGCCTTGTAGGCCTTGTTCGTGGCTGCGAGCATCTGTCGTACTTAACATCGTACTTCGGCAGTCGCTGTTACGTTTTGTCAAGGAGCTCATAGAAGAAATCCTTAGCTATATCATCTTTTTCCTCGGTTCGGGCGTGAGCACATATAAGGCTTATGTTGGCGAATTCGGCCTTGATGCGGATTGTTACAGTGCGTTCGCTAATGTCTTGGAAACATAAGACTTCTTGCCTAAGTCTGGCACTTATAACAAATCCGCATCCGAATTTCTCGCTGTTTCTGCTCACTATTACACGGTCCGTAGTAGATGTTACAGTTCTTCACCCTCTTTTTGCCCGGCCCATCCCATCGTATTTCCTACATGGCAGTAATGTCTGCTTTGTAGCAGATTAGGGCTTCCGCTAGTTTTTCGCTTGCACCTCTCCTGTTTAATGTTCTCACATTCCAGTTGCAGATGTGAAAAGAGGGAACAAAGGGATTTTAGGAGAATAAGAGAGTGACCCTTGTTGCGGTAAAATTTATCGTAACGCCAGCGACATGAATAGGTTTATTAAAATTCTAACGTGGATTGCCAATGGCCTTTGGCAAAAACTTGGAGAACTTGAATTTTATATACAAGAAAATAATATCGACATCTGTTTAATATCCGAAACTCATGCAAAGAGTCATTCGAAATTAAAGATTAAGGGTTAACTCGGATATCATGCTCTACATCCATCGAATAAGGCTAGAGGTGGAGCCTCACTATATATGAAAAGAGTGCATCGAACATTCGATTGATTTTAAATTAGAAATCGAAAAAATGCAACTTAGCTCTATACAATTCAGAAACAGACAATCCTCTCTGAAGATACCTTCTGTTTACTACACACCGCGATGCAAGATTGCGAAAATTGACTTTGAAAACTTGCTTAGTTCCATTGGACAGCGTGCGGGTATGTAAAACATACATTCTGGGTATCTAGATGCATATAACAGAAAGGTAGGATGATTTACGAAGTATGTAGAAAGTAAAATACCTGATTTCATCGATTTTTTCAAAGTAAAAGGTGTACCGTCCAATCGAATCAAAGTTAACGAATGCTTTGATCTTTTCTCTGATCATTCTAACAACGAGCGAGTCAATCATTAGAAATGAAAACCCACCCAGACTAACAAACTGGAAAACCAACTGGGAAGGCTTCAAAAACGACATTGAAAATAATATTCGACTGGGTGTATCGCTTAGATCCCCATTGGAACTTGAGGTCGTGGTTGACTACTTTATCGATATTGGCGCAACAGGCTCGTTAGTACCCAGGGCCGAGCTTTCTCACAACCATTCATGTGTGCGTGTGTACTTCTTGCACGATGGCGGGAAACTCTGTTTTATGCCGACTCCGAACTGCGAATTTGAGACCACCACGAGAGGAGGGCCAGTGAAAAATCATTTTAGGTGTTGCTACGGCTGGGAATCGAACACAAACCTTCTGCGCAGCAGTTCAACATACTAACCATCGCTCCACTGAGCTCTCCGTAGCTTGGAATAATACTCCTCAACAACGCAAAATAGGGACCTATAGTAATAGCAAGTACCCATGGGAAATAAAAGATTTCATCAGAAAAGCTCGAAAAAGATGGCACCAAACTCGTGCCCGCAAGATAATCGGTTGAGTAACATGCTATCTAATTCAAAACAAACCCTAACCGCTGGAAAAGAATCGAATTATTTACTTTGGAAAGCAATTAAAGTCATAAAATGGCCAAAAACGCTGTGCCACCAATTAGGGTAACTCAAGGCGTTTGGGCAAAAAGCGATAAAGAAAAAGCAGACGTTTTTGCCGCACATATTGAGGAAACATTCAAACATCTTGAGGAAACATTCAAACATCTTGAGGAAACATTCAAACATTCTTGAGGCAACATGTCGCAAGCTTTTGACAAAGTTTGGCATAGAGGCCTTCAACGCAAGCTAAGTCAAGTTCTGCCTGAAAATTTATATAAAATCCTCGTGTCGTATCTTGAGGAAAGACTTTTCCGTGTGAAACTTGAAAACGAACATTCGCATTTCAAAGAAAAATTAAGAGGAGTACCCCAACGAAGCGTCCTTGGACCACTTTTGTACCTCCTATTTACACGTGATATCCCACAAACAAACGATACGATAGTTGCCACTTTTGCTGACGATACTGCCATACTAGCAGTTGGCACAACAACAGAGGAAACAAATATGAAATTACAAAACGCTTTTAACGAAGTTAATGAATGGACAAAGTCCTGGCGGATTGCACTTAACGAGAGCAAATCGATTCATGTAGATTTTTCGTATAAACGGACAAACAATTTGTCAGTATTTCTCAATACCGTTCGAGTCCCATTTGCAAATGAAGCGAAATATCTCGGATTGACACTCGATGCAAAATTAAAATGGAAGTCGCATGTAAAAAAGGAATGCGAAGAACTCAAAACTAAATACAGATAACTGTACTGGTTACTCGGAAAATACTCGAAGCTTAACCTTGGTAACAAGCTGCTATTATACAAGCAAGTGCTAAAGCCGGTCTGGACATACAGAATATAACTATGGGGTTGTACCAGTGAAATGAATCTAAATATTTTACAAACTTTTGAAAATACAATGTTGAGGACATTCGTCAATGCGCCGTGGTATATAAGGGATGAAGATGGGTATTCCCGCGGTTAAAGATGAGACGATGCACGCAAACATAAAAAAAGGTTTATTGTGACAAGTTAACACAACGGTCCTCCCAATTCTTGTGGAAACAAATTTATTGCAGCGCCTTCAAAGAACTAAGCCCTTAGATTTGGCCCGATAATAACAAACCGGGTTATAAATTGTGGAGAGAGCAGGAACTCTCACAGGAAAGTTGCCTGCCAAACATTCATTACTCGTGATAACAAAATTGCTAGGTATGTCGTATAATTAGTTGCAATACAAATACAAAAAGGGGGGGTGGTTTTAGTGGGTTAAAGTCCCACTTTGGCAAGTGCTCATCGTGTCTCTTGAGAATTCCACCAGCCTACAAAAAAATTTGAGTTAAATGTTAGGATAGATCGGGGAAATATTTTCTTGGTATAAGCCATATCTGGAGCTGATGGCTTAAGGCTATTTTTCCTATTCGTTGCAGATGCAGAGATCCGTCTGACTCCCACCTGATGATTGACATTTTCAAAAATCATGTGGATTGCTGTGTGGGGTATGGTGCGCTGTTTCAAATCACGAAAGTGACAACACCTAATATTTTTCCTTCTTCATCTCTTGCGAAAGACTGACGAACATCCATGACTAACACTGGCATGAGAATCAACAAAAATTGTCCGTTCCGATGCGTTGTAAAACAGGAGAGCCACTGTATATGCCAAAAATAATAAAAAAAATAGGGAGAAGCTAGGTTTGAGACACCATATGGTCCATACATTACATGTGGATTGCTGTTGTTTTTGCATTCCCTAAATGTTTTTGTCATTTAACATGCGAGTTGTCAGGTGCTGATAGAAATTTTCTGGAATTGGCTTAGATTCTTCAATAACAGCCATTTGTCCTCCTATTGTTGGTTTATGTATACGCAGATTCGTTGTTGATGAATGAAAGAGCAACATTTCTGCCTGGGGGATTTTAGTTTGACGGATGAAAAGCAAAACTGCTCATGCATGCCAATGACGTTGTCAATCTATGGGAACGGCCATCCATGATGCAGAACTTGATCAATAATATTGCAGCTTTTAGCGCTTACAAATGGACACCAATAAGTCCAGAATAGTGGTCTTCCGGAATCGATTTGGTGGGTTTGCAAGGTTTGTAAAATACACAGTTCAAGGAAAGATCTACAGAAGGTAAAGAAGAACAGCTGCATTGGTTTTCCTATTCAAATGGGACTGGCAGCATCACATGCGCCTTCAAATACGATTTGTCTATGAATGCTCTGGACTATGTTACCAATAGCTTGCTATGCAAAAGCACGGAAAGCACTTACACAAGAATAATTGATGGGAATCCCTTGCCCCAAACAGAGTGATAGCCCGGCAAATACCTTGGTCAATAGAATTGCTTTTAAGAGCAAACCAGCATGCATAATTTATCGAGAGTATTCAAGACTGGAGCGGACTGTTCTCGCTGTAATCTACAACCTGTCGTAGAAGTAAATCATTTATTCACTTATTGTGTCCGATATTGAAGGCGGTTAGAAGCCAACAACAAGCCAAGTCATTTCAAACCTAAATGGCGAATAGCGGGAGCTAGAAAGTCCTTACTCAAATATAATGGCTGAACGAATACATATGTATGTCGTTGATGGGCCATCTAGCGGCTTCTCGTTAAATCACAGTTTATTTTGAAACTGACACCTGTTTCCCACTCGAAATCATACCTCCGTGGAACAAAATAAATCACTTAATGCTTGAACAACTCATTTCCAAAGTAAGTCCAAACAGCGCGTTATTTGAAAATCAGTTTTGACTCAAATCAAGCACCCACCGCGTCTTCTGTACGAAAGTTTGTGAGACTTGTATTCCAGAGGCCAACACTGATGGTCCCAGTCGGTCATCGTACTGTTTGCACAGGCAAAAATATGGTTGGCTGCTCCAGACGAGAGTGTGAAAATCAATTCATTCACATCAACTCGATATCGATCTCAACAGCTCAACATTTCATACACTAGTTCGAGGAGAATTTTGCGCACAGATCTCGAATTATTCGCGTACAAGGTCAAATTGGTCCAATCGTTATCGCTTCGCAGTTTGGGTCTTAGACCAGCTTGAATTCGACACTGATTTTGGGCGCAATAAATCATCTTACCCAACGAGGAGCATTTCTGTATCGGCGGCAACGTTGACAAATAAATTATCGCATCTGGGGTTCGGAAAACTCACACGTTATTGTCGAGACGCCGATGCGTTCGCCCACAGAGAGTGATAGTTAGTAGTGACCTGTCTTGCAAGCTCATTCGGTTTACAGTTCCCTGGTATGTCTCTGTCTCTGGAATGCTCTGTGTAATCTCATGAAGAGCTAGTCGCCATTCGTGGGCTGATGCCGATTTGAACGAGATAGATTCAAGGGACTTGATTTCAGCTTGGCTGTCACCAATGATGTTAATATTCCTCGTGGACATTACACTCCTTCTCAGCCAAGAAAAGGCTGCTTGAATTGCCACGATTTCCGCTCGGAAAATGCGAAGGGATATGCTTAGGTTACGCATCTCGGAGAATCAAGCTATTGATTCCAATCATCCGACTCCTATTCAAGGCAGCTGGGAATGGTTGACCTGATGTTATACTCAAACCTGATATGGGTAGTGGTGTGTCGGTGTTTTGTGACGAGGCTCTCAAGCTGCGGACTGTTGGCCTTAAATATCTGGAGGCACTAAATGAATTACAGCATCTAGGGCTGCATCAAGTTGAAACACACTTTTCATCAACTTCAAGGCTGTGTCGTCTTGCACCAGAGGACACGCTATGCAACGTTCAGTTTAGAAACAGCGCAACTGAAAATGTCCAACGGTTTGCTTCTGTCTGTATTCGTATAAGTAGAGGATCGGGCGTTGCGTTACGGAACTACATTGCAAGTGAACAACGTTATCAAAGTTGTCGCGTTTTAATACAAAACAAGTCGATGCGTTGATATTATATTTTGTAGGTTCAGAATGATTGCAAATATTCCGTTGTTCGTATTTTATAGCATCTCAGGCCATATGCGTGAACAGAAACATCCCAGTCCACATCGACATTTTAAACAGAAATCGTATAGCAGCCATCATTTTCACAATCCGGAGTCACTATTGTTGGGTGGCAATGCTATGTCTACCCACTTGACAGTATTAGCCAATCCACAGACAACATGATGCAACTGTCATCAATCTTATATGCAGATGCACCATGCACCAGCAATGCTTCTGCAATACACTTTGTATAGCTCGAGGCTTAATCTTAGTCTTCAATCGGGTTCCAAGAGTTTTCGAAGAATTTTTCTCTCAAGACGAGCACTTTATATATGGTTCTGGCTTCATCATCGTAAAGCAGGACTGGGATTATTATGGTGTTACATTGGATCAGTCACCAAGAGATAATCGCTTTATATCAATTGAGTGAATGTGAATTTTGTGAAATGTGTAAAGAAGCAGAAAACTCGAGCTTGCGGAATTTGGCCCCAAGGCACTTGAATTCCATATTACATTCTTTTGAGGCACCTTGTGTTTGCTAACTTTCTTGTACTGCAAATTAGCCAACAAAGCCCTATTTTGTTCAAAGCAGTTAGGGCTTTCATCCTACTCCGTAAGTGTACCATTGAATTGTAGAAGCTTATGAAAAACGTTTCCGAAAGGCCCCTAAAGCTACTTCCACAAAGGATGTGGTAACCCAATCGAGTAATTTGCTATAAATTGCAATTTTTGCAAGATTTGTTTTTTTTGACGGATTAATTGTCACAATTCTGTTGCAGAAGTGTACATGTGTGTGTTTTTGTTTAGCAAAAAGATTTCATATATAAATTGCAAGTGCGTCATCGATTACCTAAAGTTGTGAAGCGACGCAAACGATGACTTCCCACAAATATACATCCGTTATATATATATATATATGAAATGCTATTCTGTTTCAATACTTTCTGCAGCCATATCAGAAAAAGGAATATTCTTCTACGCGTTTCCTGTTTTATCCGTAAACAGATTCAGTTTCGCATTGTAAGCAACTTGCTAATTTCAACATACCCCCAGTCCCGCTTCCCACTTCATGATCATCACTCGCTACTGTTCATAGAATCGATGGAATTGTTTATGTTTATTGTCCCCAAATCGAATTTGTTTACATGATACTCACACCAACATATCAATTTTGTAAACAAATTCAACGACAACTGCGGATCGCATAACAACCGACATAGAATTTCTGAGTCACCACTATCAAAACTTCGAAAACTTTCCACCCCTTCTATCCGCTAATGGTCTTAGTCTAACTAGGCCAATGTCTATTTGCAAATCAAAAGCAACACTCGGCAAAAATTGCCCTCTATGGGTCAACTAGATATGGATCATCGGAACGAAAGGTTCCTGGAAACGACATAAGTTGATAGAAATTGCGTACATCCCCACATTGCCAACAATTTCTAGGATGGGACAAGAGGTTCCAAATGCTGATGCTAAAAATGAAGTCAAAAGAGATCGCCAGGCTCAAAATCTCCTCAGAGCGGTGGTAGACCTTGCACTGCATTACGTCTAGTTCGCCTGAGTTAATCGCTCATAGTTGATCACGGAAATGACTTACCATTTTCCTTTAGTACTTCCGATCTTAGTACAACCAGAATCTACGAGATTCGATGTGCCAATATCATGTGGACATTAAGGCGAAAACCAATGGAAGGTTTCAGCTCTTATCAGCTCCTACCTGTACGCTAGCAAAATAAATTAAAACGCTCATTTTTACCCTTTAATCAGTGGGCGTATGTTTTCTTTATTAATTTCAAAATCAATACAGAGTTAGAGGTGAATGCTAATCGGAATCAGAAAAATGCCCATCCATTCCTTTCGTATAAAGCCTTTATATGCTCACATCTGTGACAGTACTGCTTTCCAGCCAGAATGACCGTATAGCATCTCTGACATCGACATGTTACTTGACGGTCTCTGACATACTTTTGACCATCGCCACCCCCTGGTTTTTTCTGGGGTTCTTCGTAGTTGTTGCCCATTTCTAAAATTTTAAAATATTTTATGAATTTCATAAGAAATAACTTTAAAAAAAATTCGTCTTACCTACCTCACTCTATGACTTTCTGATGTAGACTGTCACTCAACTCACCAATAACTACACCGAGGTTTCCTAAAAACTTCAAACAATGGAGGGAATCGGGAATCACAACGAAAGTCAGTTTCGATAAGTAATATCACCACGAGTGAATGCATTCAGCGAAAAAATTGCATCAGGTGTAATACGTTAAAACACTTTTTTTATGCAAAAGATTCAAAATATTTAATTTTTTTGTTTGATATGTAGGTGAGGATATTAACAAAATTAAAAAAAAATTTCATGGCGTTTTCAATTGGTAAATCTAGGTGTGCTATCTATCTATTGTGCTACCAATGGAAAGATCGTTTTTTTTATCTCTGTTTTGTTGTAATATCGTTTCTGTGAAATAAGTGTAGATGTAGCTGTCAAGTTTCAACTCACACAAGTTGTTTGCTTATCATTAAATTATAGTACCATCCAACTGCTACACTTTTATGGATTAATAATAGATTTTCACAACCGAAATAAAAATAAATCAAAACGAATATCACTCTAGCCAAACTGACAGCTACCATTTTTATGAGAGTTTTAGCAAGTAGCGGTAAATCCACCGAAAAATCCAGATTTGCCAAATTGATCTGAGATAAAAAAAAATCAATTTTTCGCCCAATTAAACACAACATCTGTCAAAATCGGCCTTCTGACAATTCTAGATCAAACAAACAGCTGATTTTCTTGCAATTGGGAAACGTCATTAGGAATAGTAGGGAAATGTTTGGTTTTAGCAGTTAATGCCATCAAATTGACACCAACGTATCGGAATTTGTATGCTTGTTTGTTTGAAGTCTATAGCTGGACCGATTTTCTTGACATTTTCACAGAACCTAGGTGATTGTTAAAAAGAAGTAACAGTCACGTCACGTTGCCGCATAGTGATCATAGAACGTCTAATATTTAGTAAATATTGACACTAAATTAGTAACGGTTTTGAATTTTTGTCCAGGCATATTGGTTTTGGTCTTGAGTCGTGATACAAAAAATCTGCGGGATCGGAAAAGCAGACATGACACCTCCCATACAAAAGCAAAATATCTGGAGGACTATGAAGGCCACAGTTTTGAAATTTAGTGTGGTAATATGAATTGCTGAGCTAAGTAGTTAAGTAAAACATAAGCGTGGTGGATCAAGTAAGAGTGGTACCCCTCATACTAACTAAATTTTCGATCCCAGATATCTGGAATAGCATGCTAGTCAGAGCTTTAACATCTATAAGCATCTTAACATAGAATGGACGTGATCATATCATTGATCATGGCAATTTGTTTGCAAATTAAATTTTAGCCATGACATATCTAGAGTACGACAGTAAGTGTTTTGAAAATTTGTGCGTGAACATAAGCTGTTTTTGTGAGTAGTCGTAGGCACTTCATGTGTGGTAGATCTATTTGATTTATTTTGTACCTATGCGTCTGCTACGTGGCAACTTATTTCCACTTCGATTGACTCATTATACACAATCCCTATCCCAATAACATGGGTACAAATAATGTTAGTTTTACTATAAAGTTTGTAACATAGAGAAATAATTTAGCTAGATATACCTTAAGGTTAATGGACTCAGAATCGCTAGCTGAGTCAATTCATTCATGTCTGTCTGTCTTTTTTTCTGCACATCACCGAATTGAAGGCCTTAGATTTTGACCTAGCATAATCAAATTTGGTAGATAGACTCCTTGTCCATGCCTACAAAAGTGTAAACATTTTCATTTCTATTAAAAACCGGCCACTGAAACGTCCACTGTTTAGCAAAATGTTTGTTCAAACCGTAAGAAATTTTTAAAAAAATTGTTGGAGAAAAATATTTTGACATTCTCAATAGCTATATTTTATCAATATGAATGTTTTTGCAAACCAACTTTTTGTGGGCTATTTTTGTAAAAAAAGATTTTCGGTTTAATTTTAAAAAAAATTCGATTAAAACATTTCCAGAATAATACTATGAACATTTCGGCTCTTATCATTTTAACCCACGCCCACTTTTTACTTGCGAATTTCTATCTAAACGATTTGCAAAGCCTAACCCATAGAAAAACTTCGTATTTTTACGAACCATAACAGTTTTAAAAAAACTGTCTGAACAAGATATGCTGACACTGACAATTTTTCCCCATTTTCAGTAAAAAAATAATTTCTGTAAAATTTCCATAAACTTCGAAAAGAAAACTTTCTATGTAATAACTTTGTTAGGTAATGTTATAAATTTTCGCCTATAGATCATTTTAACGCACGGCCACTTTTCGGGTGCTTGTTTTTATAAAAATCATCTGTACACCCTACCCAATAGGATATGCAATCGAAAAACCATACACTATAATTCATGCCCACGAGAGCTTAATTTTAAAGATGGGATGGCATCGGATAGGGTGTGCTCAAGCCTCCTCATGTTCTTTTAATATTTAATGGCCTGTAGTTTTTTTTTTACAATTTTTAAGAAACTGAACAATATAAGTACGAAAAGGTAATTTTGCATTAATTTAAACTATATAGACGCCTTCCAATGTTCTCTGTTTTCATCAGTAATGTTTTAACCAATTTTATGATAAATGTAGAGCACTGGGTTACTGCTAGTATTTTATATTTTATAACAAAGAGTTTCAAATAATTCACGCAAAATTTCGCGCCATTTAATGTAACTGAGTTGTCAACGGAAAAAGAAATAAAAATGTGTCAGCTGACAGTTGGTTATTATTAAAAACGGAGCGCTGTACAATAGAGCAACGCATTTTCATTGTTGAGCAATAGTTTAATTTAGTTTCCTCAGCTATAGTCCGCCATTTTCGTACAAAATACGGCCGTCATAGTGATTAAAACCGTCATATGTGAAAAGCATCTAGTGAGACTGAATGTATTAGTGATCCTAGACGCTCTGGGTGTCGTGTCACAAGTCGTTGAACAGAAAACTCGAAACAGTTAGAAAGAGTGTTGCTAACAGCCCAGGAACGTCATTGCGTAGTCAAGAATTGGGCATTTTGGGAAGCTCTTTACAGCGAATTCTCATGAATGATGTGAAGCTTACAATGTTCGAATGATTCAAGACTCAAGATATACAAAAAAGTTTCGTTTTTGAAAGTTTTAAGGATGAATTGGATAAACAAATTCTTATATGGATATCTGCTTAAATTTGAGTGCTTATTTCTTTCAAGTTTGTAAAAATAAACTTTTTAAAGCAAATCGAGCTTAAAAAGTAGTGAAGCTCTTAAAAAGCAGCTTTTCGAGAAGGCAAAAAAATACCCCAACCTTAAAAATATAAATATAAATTAAATCGAATACGCGGGTTTTGTGAAAAATCAAATTATGCGTCAAATTAATGTGTCCGTAGCGATTAAATTTGTTCGAAGCATGTCGAGTTTAAAAAGCATGGAAGCTCTTAGTAAGCATCCCCTTTGAAGCGCCTAAAAATTTCCTTACTTAAAATATTATATTCAATCGAATAAGCAGATTTGGTGAAAATGAAAAATATTTCTTTTTGGTTGCTAGCGCTCACTAGAGGCGTCTTATTAATGTGTCCTTCGCGATTAAATCTGTTTGATACAGATCGAGTTTAAAAAGCATTGACGCTGTTAAAAATCAATCTGTTCGAGTATTTCCAAAAATGCCATAACTTTAAAAAAATTGAAAATAAATCGAATATTCAGGTTTTTTGAAAAATAAACGCTCACTATAGGCGCCACATTAATGTGTTCTAGAGAATAAATCTGTTTTAAGCAAATCGCGCTTAAAAAGCATAGAAGCTCTTAAAAAGCAGCCCCTTTGAGGCACCCAAAAATGTCCATACTTCCAAAACTATAATAAATCGAATACTTAGATTTAGTATAAAAGGTTGTGGACTTTCCTGGCCTAATACCACACTGATAAGGGCCGATCAGGTTGTTGGTTAACGGTTTCAGGCGTTCACATATTTGCGGCAGATAGGATCTTGTAGGCGATGTTGAGGAGACTTATGCCTCTGTAGATGGCGCAGCTTAGAGGGTCTCCTTTTTTGTTAATCGGACAAACGATGGTGAGGTTCCATTCTTCAGTCATACTTTCTTCCGACCAGATGCGGCTTATGAGTTGGTGGATGCTACTTAGCAAGTCATCTCCGCCGGCTTTATAAAGCTCGGCGGGTAGGCCGTCATTTCCGGCAGACCTATTAAGCTTCAGTTTGGATATTGCTATTCTCACTTCACTCAGGTCGGGTGGTTGGCAGCTCTCGCTGTCGTTGCCAATATTGAAGGGTTCTGACAGCGGAATGTTGTTCGTCATCGCCGTTTAGCAGTCGGCAGAAGTGGTCCTTCCATATCCTCAGCACCGACTGTGTCTCAAGTACGATATTTTATTGTTCATCTCGACAGAATTCTGGTCGAGCCTTGTATCCTTGGCTTTGACGTTTTACACTTTGGTAAAACTTGCGAACATCGTTCCTGGAGTGGCACCTCTCTATATCCTCGATCGCGCGCTTTTCTTGCTCTTTTTTCTGCTTTCCGAAAAGCCGGTGTTCTTCCCTTCTTCTCTGCCTATAGAGCTGTCGTCTTCACCTGCAGCTTAGCCTTGTAGGCCTTGTTCGTGGCTGCGAGCATCTGTCGTACTTAACATCGTACTTCGGCAGTCGCTGTTACGTTTTGTCAAGGAGCTCATAGAAGAAATCCTTAGCTATATCATCTTTTTCCTCCGTTCGGGCGTGAGCGCATATAAGGCTTATGTTGGCGAATTCGGCCTTGATGCGGATTGTTACAGTGCGTTCGCTAATGTCTTGGAAACATAAGACTTCTTGCCTAAGTCTGGCACTTATAACAAATCCGCATCTGAATTTCTCGCTGTTTCTGCTCACTATTACACGGTCCGTAGTAGATGTCACAGTTCTTCACCCTCTTTTTGCCCGGCCCATCCCATCGTATTTCCTACATGGCAGTAATGTCTGCTTTGTAGCAGATTAGGGCTTCCGCTAGTTTTTCGCTTGCACCTCTCCTGTTTAATGTTCTCACATTCCAGTTGCAGATGTGAAAAGAGGGAACAAAGGGATTTTAGGAGAATAAGAGAGTGACCCTTGGTGCGGTAAAATTTATCGTAACGCCAGCGACATGAATAGGTTTATTAAAATTCTAACGTGGATTGCCAATTCTAACTTGGAGAACTTGAATTTTATATACAAGAAAATAATATCGACATCTGTTTAATATCCGAAACTCATGCAAAGAGTCATTCGAAATTAAAGATTAAGGGTTAACTCGGATATCATGCTCTACAACCATCGAATAAGGCTAGAGGTGGAGCCTCACTATATATAAAAAGAGTGCATCGAACATTCGATTGATTTTAAATTAGAAATCGAAAAAATGCAACTTAGCTCTATACAATTCAGAAACAGACAATCCTCTCTGAAGATACCTTCTGTTTACTACACACCGCGATGCAAGATTGCGAAAATTGACTTTGAAAACTTGCTTAGTTCCATTGGACAGCGTGCGGGTATGTAAAACATACATTCTGGGTATCTAGATGCATATAACAGAAAGGTAGGATGATTTACGAAGTATGTAGAAAGTAAAATACCTGATTTCATCGATTTTTTCAAAGTAAAAGGTGTACCGTCCAATCGAATCAAAGTTAACGAATGCTTTGATCTTTTCTCTGATCATTCTAACAACGAGCGAGTCAATCATTAGAAATGAAAACCCACCCAGACTAACAAACTGGAAAACCAACTGGGAAGGCTTCAAAAACGACATTGAAAATAATATTCGACTGGGTGTATCGCTTAGATCCCCATTGGAACTTGAGGTCGTGGTTGACTACTTTATCGATATTGGCGCAACAGGCTCGTTAGTACCCAGGGCCGAGCTTTCTCACAACCATTCATGTGTGCGTGTGTACTTCTTGCACGATGGCGGGAAACTCTGTTTTATGCCGACTCCGAACTGCGAATTTGAGACCACCACGAGAGGAGGGCCAGTGAAAAATCATTTTAGGTGTTGCTACGGCTGGGAATCGAACACAAACCTTCTGCGCAGCAGTTCAACATACTAACCATCGCTCCACTGAGCTCTCCGTAGCTTGGAATAATACTCCTCAACAACGCAAAATAGGGACCTATAGTAATAGCAAGTACCCATGGGAAATAAAAGATTTCATCAGAAAAGCTCGAAAAAGATGGCACCAAACTCGTGCCCCGCAAGATAATCGGTTGAGTAACATGCTATCTAATTCAAAACAAACCCTAACCGCTGGAAAAGAATCGAATTATTTACTTTGGAAAGCAATTAAAGTCATAAAATGGCCAAAAACGCTGTGCCACCAATTAGGGTAACTCAAGGCGTTTGGGCAAAAAGCGATAAAGAAAAAGCAGACGTTTTTGCCGCACATCTTGAGGAAACATTCAAACCATTTGATGGTCCAGAAAACATTAATTTATTCGAGACTACAACCAATAGTAATCTATTTAGATATGCAAGTATTGCGGAGCTTAAACAGGAAATACAGAAATTTAAGCCTAAAAAAGGTCCGGGTTGTGACCTAGTTACAGGAAAACTTCTTAAAATGTCGCCTCGAAAAGCACTAACTAAACTCCTCGACATTGTAAATGCAGCAATTAGATAAGAATACATACCAAGGCAGTGGAAAGTTGCAGAAGTGATTATGGTTCTCAAACCAGGAAAATCACCGAATGAAATAAAATCTGACAGACCCATTTCACTTCTTCCAATAATTTGAAAAGTTTTTGAAAGGATATTCCTCGGTCGCTTACACGCTATTATCGATCAGAAATGCATTTTACCTGACCACCAATTTGGGTTTAGAAGTAAACATTCGACTGTGGACCAAGTTCATCGAATTATTTATGTAATTGAGAAATCTTTCGAAGAGAAGAAAATTTGCTCAGCCGTATGTCTTGACGTGTCGCAAGCTTTTGACAAAGTTTGGCATAGAGGCCTTCAACGCAAGCTAAGTCAAGTTCTGCCTGAAAATTTATATAAAATCCTCGTGTCGTATCTTGAGGAAAGACTTTTCCGTGTGAAACTTGAAAACGAACATTCGCATTTCAAAGAAAAATTAAGAGGAGTACCCCAACGAAGCGTCCTTGGACCACTTTTGTACCTCCTATTTACACGTGATATCCCACAAACAAACGATACGATAGTTGCCACTTTTGCTGACGATACTGCCATACTAGCAGTTGGCACAACAACAGAGGAAACAAATATGAAATTACAAAACGCTTTTAACGAAGTTAATGAATGGACAAAGTCCTGGCGGATTGCACTTAACGAGAGCAAATCGATTCATCTAGATTTTTCGTATAAACGGACAAACAATTTGCCAGTATTTCTCAATACGGTTCATCTCCCTTTTGCAAATGAAGCAAAATATCTCGGAATGACACTCGATGCAAAATTAAAATAGAAGTCGCATGTAAAAAAGGAATGCGAAGAACTCAAAACTAAATACAGATAACTGTACTGGTTACTCGGAAAATACTCGAAGCTTAACCTTGGTAACAAGCTGCTATTATACAAGCAAGTGCTAAAGCCGGTCTGGACATACAGAATATAACTATGGGGTTGTACCAGTGAAATGAATCTAAATATTTTACAAACTTTTGAAAATACAATGTTGAGGACATTCGTCAATGCGCCGTGGTATATAAGGGATGAAGATGGGTATTCCCGCGGTTAAAGATGAGACGAAAAATTATGCACGCAAACATAAAAAAAGGTTTATTGTGACAAGTTAACACAACGGTCCTCCCAATTCTTGTGGAAACAAATTTATTGCAGCGCCTTCAAAGAACTAAGCCCTTAGATTTGGCCCGATAACAACAAACCGCGTTATAAATTGTGGAGAGAGCAGGAACTCTCACAGGAAAGTTGCCTGCCAAACATTCATTACTCGTGATAACAAAATTGCTAGGTATGTCGTATAATTAGTTGCAATACAAATACAAAAAGGGGGGGTGGTTTTAGTGGGTTAAAGTCCCACTTTGGGCAAGTGCTCATCGTGACTCTTGAGAATTCCACCAGCCTACAAAAAAAAAATTTGAGTTAAATGTTAGGATAGATCGGGCAAATATTTTCTTGGTATAAGCCATATCTGGAGCTGATGGCTTAAGGCTTTTTTTCCTATTCGTTGCAGATGCAGAGATCCGTCTGACTCCCACCTGATGATTGACATTTTCAAAAATCATGTGGATTGCTGTGTGGGGTATGGTGCGCTGTTTCAAATCACGAAAGTGACAACACCTAATATTTTTCCTGCTTCACCTCTTGCGAAAGACTGACGAACATCCATGACTAACACTGGCGTGAGAATCAACAAAAATTGTCCGTTCCGATGCGGTGTAAAACAGGAGAGCCACTGAGAGCTAGGTTTGAGACACCATATGGTCCATACATTACATGTGGATTGCTGTTGTTTTTGCATTCCCTAAATGTTTTTGTCATTTAACATGCGAGTTGTCAGGTGCTGATAGAAATTTTCTGGAATTGGCTTAGATTCTTCAATAACAGCCATTTGTCCTCCTATTGTTGGTTTATGTATACGCAGATTCGTTGTTGATGAATGAGCAACATTTCTGCCTGGGGGATTTTAGTTTGACGGATGAAAAGCAAAACTGCTCATGCATGCCAATGACGTTGTCACTCTATGGGAACGGCCAACCATGATGCAGAACTTGATCAATAATATTGCAGCTTTTAGCGCTTACAAATGGACACCAATAAGTTCAGAATAGTGGTCTTCCGGAATCGATTTGGTGGGTTTGCAAGGTTTGTAAAATACACAGGTCAAGGAAAGATCTACAGAAGGTAAAGAAGAACAGGTGCATTGGTTTTCCTATTCAACTGGGTCTGGCGGTATCACATGCGCCTTTAAATACGATTTGTCTATGAATGCTCTGGACTATGTTACCAATAGCTTGCTATGCAAAAGCACGGAAAGCAGTTACACAAGAATAATTGATGGGAATCCCTTGCCCCAAAAAGAGTGATAGCCCGGCAAATACCTTGGTCAATAGAATTGCTTTTAAGAGCAAACCAGCATGCATAATTTATCGAGAGTATTCAAGACTGGAGCGGACTGTTCTCGCTGTAATCTACAACCTGTCGTAGAAGTAAATCATTTATTCACTTATTGTGTCCGATATTGAAGGCGGTTAGAAGCCAACAACAAGCCAAGTCATTTCAAACCTAAATGGCGAATAGCGGGAGCTAGAAAGTCCTTACTCAAATATAATGGCTGAACGAATACATATGTATGTCGTTGATGGGCCATCTAGCGGCTTCTCGTTAAATCACAGTTTATTTTGAAACTGACACCTGTTTCCCACTCGAAATCATACCTCCGTGGAACAAAATAAATCACTTAATGCTTGAACAACTCATTTCCAAAGTAAGCCCAAACAGCGCGTTATTTGAAAATCGGTTTTGACTCAAATCAAGCACCCACCGCGTCTTCTGTACGAAAGTTTGTGAGACTTGTATTCCAGAGGCCAACACTGATGGTCCCAGTCGGTCATCGTACTGTTTGCACAGGCAAAAATATGGTTGGCTGCTCCAGACGAGAGTGTGAAAATCAATTCATTCACATCAACTCGATATCGATCTCAACAGCTCAACAGCTCAACATTTCATACACTAGTTCGAGGAGAATTTTGCGCACAGATCTCAAATTATTCGCCTACAAGGTCAAATTGGTCCAATCGTTATCGCTTCACAGCTTGGGCCTTAGAGAAGCTTGAATTCGACACTGATTTTGGGCGCAATAAATCATCTTACCCAACGAGGAGCATTTCTGTATCGGCGGCAACGTTGACAAATAAATTATCGCATCTGGGGTTCGGAAAACTCACACGTTATTGTCGAGACGCCGATGCGTTCGCCCACAGAGAGTGATAGTTAGTAGTGACCTGTCTTGCAAGCTCATTCGGTTTACAGTTCCCTGGTATGTCTCTGTCTCTGGAATGCTCTGTGTAATCTCATGAAGAGCTAGTCGCCATTCGTGGGCTGATGCCGATTTGAACGAGATAGATTCAAGGGACTTGATTTCAGCTTGGCTGTCACCAATGATGTTAATATTCCTCGTGGACATTACACTCCTTCTCAGCCAAGAAAAGGCTGCTTGAATTGCCACGATTTCCGCTCGGAAAATGCGAAGGGATATGCTTAGGTTACGCATCTCGGAGAAAACACCTCCACTCCAGATTCTGTTTTAAGCCCATTCGTGTGGATGTGAATCAAGTTATTGATTCCGATCATCCGACTCCAATTCAAGGCAGCTGGGAATGGTTGACCCATTGTTATGCTCAAACCTGATATGGGTAGTGGTGGGGTTGGTGTTTTGTGTTATGTTAAAGTGACTTAGAATCTTTGTGGGTTCACTTTGAGCGAGTGCCCAATGTGACGAGGCTCTCAAGCTGCGGACTGTTGGCCTTAAATATCTGGAGGCACTAAATGAATCACAGCATCTAGGGCTGCATCAAGTTGAAACACACTTTTCATCAACTTCAAGGCTGTGTCGTCTTGCACCAGAGGACACGCTATGCAACGTTCAGTTTAGAAACAGCGCAACTGAAAATGTCCAACGGTTTGCTTCTGTCTGTATTCGTATAAGTAGAGGATCGGGCGTTGCGTTACGGAACTACATTGCAAGTGAACAACGTTATCAAAGTTGTCGCGTTTTTCTTGGATGACATTCATGTTGATTCGGAAAAGTTAATACAAAACAAGTGGATGCGTTGATATAATATTTTGTAGGTTCAGAATGATTGCAAATATTCCGTTGTTCGTATTTTATAGCATCTCAGGCCATATGCGTGAACAGAAACATCCCAGTCCACATCGACATTGTAAGCAGAAATCCTATAACCGCCATCATTTCCATAATCCGGAGTCACTATTGTTGGGTGGCAATGCTATGTCTACCCACTTGACAGTATTAGCCAATCCACAGACAACATGATGCAACTGTCATCAATCTTATATGCAGATGCACCATGCACCAGCAATGCTTCTGCATGTCAATGGCGAAACTGCAATCCGAATCCACACAGCTGAATAAATACTGCAATCAAGCAATTTTCCGGTTTAGTGAATTTAAATTGTGAATTCATAGGTTTGGCTTACGTCGTGTTTGGGAGTGGCTAAGCGCTTTATAAAATATTATCTCGGAAGAGGGAAGACAGCTTAACTGACAGAGATACTTGAAGAAGCAACTTTCCTTGTCATACACCTGTTGTAGGTTCGGTACGATTCCAGGTATTCTGTGCAGGTGGTGTGATCAGGTTTCCGAATACCTGTACATGTTCAGGTTGACCGCACTCTTTACAGGCATTCGTTTTTTTCCTTATTCTCTTTCCACGGTATCGTCACTGGTCAACACATGAATGCGCCACGACTTAATGGATACACCCATTCCCATGATAGGGAGAAGTATTTGAGTATCTGCATTGAATCGGAATCGGAATCTGGCTTTAATTCGTAAGGTAGTATGATGGAATTTAGGCACACATTTTTGTTAGTACTGGGCAGAAATCGCAAGCATTCCACCTTAAGCATATGTATATATACCTCAAGCTGCGCTTTCTCGCTCTACATGTCCTTGTCATCAAAATTGTCCGCAATACACTTTGTATAGCTCGAGGCTTAATCTTAGTCTTCAATCGGGTTCCAAGAGTTTTCGAAGAATTTTTCTCTCAAGACGAGCACTTTATATATGGTTCTGGCTGCATCATCGTAAAGCAGGACTGGGATTATTATGGTGTTACATTGGATCAGTCACCAAGAGATAATCGCTTTATATCAATTGAGTGAATGTGAATTTTGTGAAATGTGTAAAGAAGCAGAAAACTCGAGCTTGCGGAATTTGGCCCCAAGGCACTTGAATTCCATATTACATTCTTTTGAGGCACCTTGTGTTTGCTAACTTTCTTGTACTGCAAATTAGCCAACAAAGCCCTATTTTGTT
Source organism: Rhingia rostrata (assembly GCA_949824845.1). Classification (NCBI taxonomy): domain Eukaryota; kingdom Metazoa; phylum Arthropoda; class Insecta; order Diptera; family Syrphidae; genus Rhingia; species Rhingia rostrata. The sequence continues at coordinate 2,087,779 of OX463759.1, forward strand.
CAAAGCAGTTAGGGCTTTCATCCTACTCCTTATGAAAAACGTTTCCGAAAGGCCCCTAAAGCTACTTCCACAAAGGATGTGGTAACCCAATCGAATAATTTGCTATAAATTGCAATTTTTCCGTTTATTTAGTTTTTGGTAATTTATTTCAGAATACTCGCTACTGTTCATAGAATCGATGGAATTGTTTATGTTTATTGTCCCCAAATCGAATTTGTTTACATGATACTCACACCAACATATCAATTTTGTAAACAAATTCAACGACAACTGCGGATCGCATAACAACCGACATAGAATTTCTGAGTCACCACTATCAAAACTTCGAAAACTTTCCACCCCTTCTATCCGCTAATGGTCTTAGTCTAACTAGGCCAATGTCTATTTGCAAATCAAAAGCAACACTCGGCAAAAATTGCCCTCTATGGGTCAACTAGATATGGATCATCGGAACGAAAGGTTCCTGGAAACGACATAAGTTGATAGAAATTGCGTACATCCCCACATTGCCAACAATTTCTAGGATGGGACAAGAGGTTCCAAATGCTGATGCTAAAAATGAAGTCAAAAGAGATCGCCAGGCTCAAAATCTCCTCAGAGCGGTGGTAGTCCTTGCACTGCATTACGTCTAGTTCGCCTGAGGTAATCGCTCATAGTTGATCCTGGAAATGACTTACCATTTTCCTTTAGTACTTCCGATCTTAGTACAACCAGAATCTACGAGATTCGATGTGCCAATATCATGTGGACATTAAGGCGAAAACCAATGGAAGGTTTCAGCTCTTATCAGCTCCTACCTGTACGCTAGCAAAATAAATTAAAACGCTCATTTTTACCCTTTAATCAGCGGGCGTATGTTTTCTTTATTAATTTCAAAATCAATACAGAGTTAGAGGTGAATTGTAATCGGAATCAGTTAAATTTCCATCCATTCATTTCGTATACATCCTTTATACCCTTACATCTGCGACAGTACTGCTTTCCAGAATGAATGGCTGTAAAGCATCTCCGACATGTTCCTTGACGGTCTTTGACAGACTTTTGACCCTCGGCACCCTTTGAGTGTTGTAACGGGGTTTTATTGCCATTGTCGCCCATTTCTAAAATATTAAAATATTTTATGAATTTCATAAGAAATAACTTTTAAAAAAATTCGTCTTACCTACCTCACTCTATGACTTTCTGATGTAGACTGTCACTCAACTCACCAATAACTACACCGAGGTTTCCTAAAATCTTCAAACAATGGAGGGAATCGGGAATCACAACGAAAGTCAGTTTCGATAAGTAATATCACCACGAGTGAATGCATTCAGCGAAAAAATTGCATCAGGTGTAATACGTTAAAACACTTTTTTTATGCAAAAAATTCAAAATATTTAATTTTTTTTGTTTGATATGTAAGTGAGGATATTAACAAAATTAAAAAAAAATTTCATGGCGTTTTCAATTGGTAAATCTAGATGTGCTATCTGTCTATTGTGCTACCAATGGAAAGATCGTTTTTTTTTATCTCTGTTTTGTTGTAATATCGTTTCTGTGAAGTTAGTGTAGATGTAGCCGTCAAGTTTCAACTCATACAAGTTGTTTGCTTATCATTAAATTAAAGTACCATCCAACTGCTACACTTTTATGGATTAATAATAGATTTTCACAACCGAAATAAAAATAAATCAAAACGAATATCACTCTAGCCAAACTGACAGCTACCATTTTTATGAGAGTTTTAGCAAGTAGCGGTAAATCCACCGAAAAATCCAGATTTGCCAAATTGATCTGAGATAAAAAAAAATCAATTTTTCGCCCAATTAAACACAACATCTGTCAAAATCGGCCTTCTGACAATTCTAGATCAAACAAACAGCTGATTTTCTTGCAATTGGGAAACGTCATTAGGAATAGTAGGGAAATGTTTGGTTTTAGCAGTTAATGCCATCAAATTGACACCAACGTATCGGAATTTGTATGCTTGTTTGTTTGAAGTCTATAGCTGGACCGATTTTCTTGACATTTTCACAGAACCTAGGTGATTGTTAAAAAGAAGTAACAGTCACGTCACGTTGCCGCATAGTGATCATAGAACGTCTAATATTTAGTAAATATTGACACTAAATTAGTAACGGTTTTGAATTTTTGTCCAGGCATATTGGTTTTGGTCTTGAGTCGTGATACAAAAAATCTGCGGGATCGGAAAAGCAGACATGACACCTCCCATACAAAAGCAAAATATCTGGAGGACTATGAAGGCCACAGTTTTGAAATTTAGTGTGGTAATATGAATTGCTGAGCTAAGTAGTTAAGTAAAACATAAGCGTGGTGGATCAAGTAAGAGTGGTACCCCTCATACTAACTAAATTTTCGATCCCAGATATCTGGAATAGCATGCTAGTCAGAGCTTTAACATCTATAAGCATCTTAACATAGAATGGACGTGATCATATCATTGATCATGGCAATTTGTTTGCAAATTAAATTTTAGCCATGACATATCTAGAGTACGACAGTAAGTGTTTTGAAAATTTGTGCGTGAACATAAGCTGTTTTTGTGAGTAGTCGTAGGCACTTCATGTGTGGTAGATCTATTTGATTTATTTTGTACCTATGCGTCTGCTACGTGGCAACTTATTTCCACTTCGATTGACTCATTATACACAATCCCTATCCCAATAACATGGGTACAAATAATGTTAGTTTTACTATAAAGTTTGTAACATAGAGAAATAATTTAGCTAGATATACCTTAAGGTTAATGGACTCAGAATCGCTAGCTGAGTCAATTCATTCATGTCTGTCTGTCTTTTTTTCTGCACATCACCGAATTGAAGGCCTTAGATTTTGACCTAGCATAATCAAATTTGGTAGATAGACTCCTTGTCCATGCCTACAAAAGTGTAAACATTTTCATTTCTATTAAAAACCGGCCACTGAAACGTCCACTGTTTAGCAAAATGTTTGTTCAAACCGTAAGAAATTTTTAAAAAAATTGTTGGAGAAAAATATTTTGACATTCTCAATAGCTATATTTTATCAATATGAATGTTTTTGCAAACCAACTTTTTGTGGGCTATTTTTGTAAAAAAAGATTTTCGGTTTAATTTTAAAAAAAATTCGATTAAAACATTTCCAGAATAATACTATGAACATTTCGGCTCTTATCATTTTAACCCACGCCCACTTTTTACTTGCGAATTTCTATCTAAACGATTTGCAAAGCCTAACCCATAGAAAAACTTCGTATTTTTACGAACCATAACAGTTTTAAAAAAACTGTCTGAACAAGATATGCTGACACTGACAATTTTTCCCCATTTTCAGTAAAAAAATAATTTCTGTAAAATTTCCATAAACTTCGAAAAGAAAACTTTCTATGTAATAACTTTGTTAGGTAATGTTATAAATTTTCGCCTATAGATCATTTTAACGCACGGCCACTTTTCGGGTGCTTGTTTTTATAAAAATCATCTGTACACCCTACCCAATAGGATATGCAATCGAAAAACCATACACTATAATTCATGCCCACGAGAGCTTAATTTTAAAGATGGGATGGCATCGGATAGGGTGTGCTCAAGCCTCCTCATGTTCTTTTAATATTTAATGGCCTGTAGTTTTTTTTTTACAATTTTTAAGAAACTGAACAATATAAGTACGAAAAGGTAATTTTGCATTAATTTAAACTATATAGACGCCTTCCAATGTTCTCTGTTTTCATCAGTAATGTTTTAACCAATTTTATGATAAATGTAGAGCACTGGGTTACTGCTAGTATTTTATATTTTATAACAAAGAGTTTCAAATAATTCACGCAAAATTTCGCGCCATTTAATGTAACTGAGTTGTCAACGGAAAAAGAAATAAAAATGTGTCAGCTGACAGTTGGTTATTATTAAAAACGGAGCGCTGTACAATAGAGCAACGCATTTTCATTGTTGAGCAATAGTTTAATTTAGTTTCCTCAGCTATAGTCCGCCATTTTCGTACAAAATACGGCCGTCATAGTGATTAAAACCGTCATATGTGAAAAGCATCTAGGGAGACTGAATGTATTAGTGATCCTAGACGCTCTGGGTGTCGTGTCACAAGTCGTTGAACAGAAAACTCGAAACAGTTAGAAAGAGTGTTGCTAACAGCCCAGGAACGTCATTGCGTAGTCAAGAATTGGGCATTTTGGGAAGCTCTTTACAGCGAATTCTCATGAATGATGTGAAGCTTACAATGTTCGAATGATTCAAGACTCAAGATATACAAAAAAGTTTCGTTTTTGAAAGTTTTAAGGATGAATTGGATAAACAAATTCTTATATGGATATCTGCTTAAATTTGAGTGCTTATTTCTTTCAAGTTTGTAAAAATAAACTTTTTAAAGCAAATCGAGCTTAAAAAGTAGTGAAGCTCTTAAAAAGCAGCTTTTCGAGAAGGCAAAAAAATACCCCAACCTTAAAAATATAAATATAAATTAAATCGAATACGCGGGTTTTGTGAAAAATTAAATTATGCGTCAAATTAATGTGTCCTTCGCGATTAAATCTGTTTGATACAGATCGAGTTTAAAAAGCATTGACGCTGTTAAAAATCAATCTGTTCGAGTATTTCCAAAAATGCCATAACTTTAAAAAAATTGAAAATAAATCGAATATTCAGGTTTTTTGAAAAATAAACGCTCACTATAGGCGCCACATTGATGTGTCCTTAGAGAATAAATTTGTTTTAAGCAAACCCCGCTTAAACAGCATTGAGGCTGTTAAAATTCAGTCTGTTTGAGAATTCCTAAAAATGCTATAACTTCAAAAAAAATTATAATAAATCGAAGAGGCAGATTTTGTGAAAAATAAAATAAGGCGGCAGATTAATATGTCTTTAGCGAATTAATCTGTTTTAAGCAAATCGCGCTTAAAAAGCATAGAAGCTCTTAAAAAGCAGCCCCTTTGAGGCACCCAAAAATGTCCATACTTCCAAAACTATAATAAATCGAATACTTAGATTTAGTATAAAAAAACATACTGACAATAGAAGTTAGAAAAAAACAGCAAGAGGATACTGATTTTGCGAACAAACTCACCTTCAGATGTCAAGCCCATTGTCATCTTGATGGCTTCGTTAATCGTCAAAATTGTCGAATTTCGGCGGTGTATTATTGAAATTCAGCTAGATTTATACGAAACAGTCATAGAAAACTCAAAAAAACAGTCCGTACTTGCCAGCAAAGCCTTGGCAGCAGATTTTTGGAAAATTGTGCCTCTGGCGTTGGCTCGTGAATTTTGCACAATCATCTCAAGAATCAGATGGAAGAAGTCACATGACAGCACATCACCTTGCCTAAATCCTTTTTTGGTATCCAATGTGTCAGTGAGGTCGTTTCTGACCCTGATGGAGCAGCGAGAATTCTCCATCGTCATCCTACACAAACGGACGAGTTTGGGCGGTATACCAAAACTAGACATGGCTCTGTATAGTTCGTCTCTATAAATGCTGTCGTATGCGGCTTTGAAATCGATGAATAGGTGGTGGGTATCGATTTGGACTTCTTGGGTTTTTTCCAGGATCTGCCGAAGTGTGAAGATTTGATAGGTTGTGGACTTTCCTGGCCTAAAACCACACTGATAAGGGCCGATCAGGTTGTTGGTTAACGGTTTCAGGCGTTCACATATTTGCGGCAGATAGGATCTTGTAGGCGATGTTGAGGAGACTTATGCCTCTGTAGATGACGTAGCTTAGAGGGTCTCCTTTTTTGTTAATCGGACAAACGATGGTGAGGTTCCATTCTTCAGTCATACTTTCTTCCGACCAGATGCGGCTTATGAGTTGGTGGATGCTACTTACCAAGTCATCTCCGCCGGCTTTATAAAGCTCGGCGGGAAGGCCGTCATTTCCGGCAGACCTATTAAGCTTCAGTTTGGATATTGCTATTCTCACTTCACTCAGGTCGGGTGGTTGGCAGCTCTCGCTGTCGTTGCCAATATTGAAGGGTTCTGACAGCGGAATGTTGTTCGTCATCGCCGTTTTGCAGTCGGCAGAAGTGGTCCTTCCATATCCTCAGCACCGACTGTGTCTCAAGTACGATATTTTCTTGTTCATCTCGACAGAATTCTGGTCGAGCCTTGTATCCTTGGCTTTGACGTTTTACACTTTGGTAAAACTTGCGAACATCGTTCCTGGAGTGGCACCTCTCTATATCCTCGATCGCGCGCTTTTCTTGCTCTTTTTTCTGCTTTCCGAAAAGCCGGTGTTCTTCCCTTCTTCTCTGCCTATAGAGCTGTCGTCTTCACCTGCAGCTTAGCCTTGTAGGCCTTGTTCGTGGCTGCGAGCATCTGTCGTACTTAACATCGTACTTCGGCAGTCGCTGTTACGTTTTGCCAAGGAGCTCATAGAAGAAATCCTTAGCTATATCATCTTTTTCCTCCGTTCGGGCGTGAGCGCATATAAGGCTTATGTTGGCGAATTCGGCCTTGATGCGGATTGTTACAGTGCGTTCGCTAATGTCTTGGAAACATAAGACTTCTTGCCTAAGTCTGGCACTTATAACAAATCCGCATCCGAATTTCTCGCTGTTTCTGCTCACTATTACACGGTCCGTAGTAGATGTCACAGTTCTTCACCCTCTTTTTGCCCGGCCCATCCCATCGTATTTCCTACATGGCAGTAATGTCTGCTTTGTAGCAGATTAGGGCTTCCGCTAGTTTTTCGCTTGCACCTCTCCTGTTTAATGTTCTCACATTCCAGGTGCAGATGTGAAAAGAGGGAACAAAGGGATTTTAGGGGAATAAGAGAGTGACCCTTGTTGCGGTAAAATTTATCGTAACGCCAGCGACATGAATAGGTTTATTAAAATTCTAACGTGGATTGCCAATGGCCTTTGGCAAAAACTTGGAGAACTTGAATTTTATATACAAGAAAATAATATCGACATCTGTTTAATATCCGAAACTCATGCAAAGAGTCATTCGAAATTAAAGATTAAGGGTTAACTCGGATATCATGCTCTACATCCATCGAATAAGGCTAGAGGTGGAGCCTCACTACATATAAAAAGAGTGCATCGAACATTCGATTGATTTTAAATTAGAAATCGAAAAAATGCAACTTAGCTCTATACAATTCAGAAACAGACAATCCTCTCTGAAGATACCTTCTGTTTACTACACACCGCGTTGCAAGATTGCGAAAATTGACTTTGAAAACTTGCTTAGTTCCATTGGACAGCGTGCGGGTATGTAAAACATACATTCTGGGTATCTGGCATATAACAGAAAGGTAGGATGATTTACGAAGTACGTAGAAAGTAAAATACCTGATTTGATCGATTTTTTCAAAGTAAAAGGTGTACCGTCCAATCGAATCAAAGTTAACGAATGCTTTGATCTTTTCTCTGATCATTCTAACAACGAGCGAGTCAATCATTAGAAATGAAAACCCACCCAGACTAACAAACTGGAAAACCAACTGGGAAGGCTTCAAAAACGACATTGAAAATAATATTCGACTGGGTGTATCGCTTAGATCCCCATTGGAACTTGAGGTCGTGGTTGACTACTTTATCGATATTGGCGCAACAGGCTCGTTAGTACTCAGGGCCGAGCTTTCTCACAACCATTCATGTGTGCGTGTGTACTTCTTGCACGATGGCGGGAAACTCTGTTTTATGCCGACTCCGAACTGCGAATTTGAGACCACCACGAGAGGAGGGCCAGTGAAAAATCATTTTAGGTGTTGCTACGGCTGGGAATCGAACACAAACCTTCTGCGCAGCAGTTCAACATACTAACCATCGCTCCACTGAGCTCTCCGTAGCTTGGAATAATACTCCTCAACAACGCAAAATAGGGACCTATAGTAATAGCAAGTACCCATGGGAAATAAAAGATTTCATCAGAAAAGCTCGAAAAAGATGGCACCAAACTCGTGCCCCGCAAGATAATCGGTTGAGTAACATGCTATCTAATTCAAAACAAACCCTAACCGCTGGAAAAGAATCGAATTATTTACTTTGGAAAGCAATTAAAGTCATAAAATGGCCAAAAACGCTGTGCCACCAATTAGGGTAACTCAAGGCGTTTGGGCAAAAAGCGATAAAGAAAAAGCAGACGTTTTTGCCGCACATCTTGAGGAAACATTCAAACCATTTGATGGTCCAGAAAACATTAATTTATTCGAGACTACAACCAATAGTAATCTATTTAGATATGCAAGTATTGCGGAGCTTAAACAGGAAATACAGAAATTTAAGCCTAAAAAAGGTCCGGGTTGTGACCTAGTTACAGGAAAACTTCTTAAAATGTCGCCTCGAAAAGCACTAACTAAACTCCTCGACATTGTAAATGCAGCAATTAGATAAGAATACATACCAAGGCAGTGGAAAGTTGCAGAAGTGATTATGGTTCTCAAACCAGGAAAATCACCGAATGAAATAAAATCTGACAGACCCATTTCACTTCTTCCAATAATTTGAAAAGTTTTTGAAAGGATATTCCTCGGTCGCTTACACGCTATTATCGATCAGAAATGCATTTTACCTGACCACCAATTTGGGTTTAGAAGTAAACATTCGACTGTGGACCAAGTTCATCGAATTATTTATGTAATTGAGAAATCTTTCGAAGAGAAGAAAATTTGCTCAGCCGTATGTCTTGACGTGTCGCAAGCTTTTGACAAAGTTTGGCATAGAGGCCTTCAACGCAAGCTAAGTCAAGTTCTGCCTGAAAATTTATATAAAATCCTCGTGTCGTATCTTGAGGAAAGACTTTTCCGTGTGAAACTTGAAAACGAACATTCGCATTTCAAAGAAAAATTAAGAGGAGTACCCCAACGAAGCGTCCTTGGACCACTTTTGTACCTCCTATTTACACGTGATATCCCACAAACAAACGATACGATAGTTGCCACTTTTGCTGACGATACTGCCATACTAGCAGTTGGCACAACAACAGAGGAAACAAATATGAAATTACAAAACGCTTTTAACGAAGTTAATGAATGGACAAAGTCCTGGCGGATTGCACTTAACGAGAGCAAATCGATTCATCTAGATTTTTCGTATAAACGGACAAACAATTTGCCAGTATTTCTCAATACGGTTCATCTCCCTTTTGCAAATGAAGCAAAATATCTCGGAATGACACTCGATGCAAAATTAAAATAGAAGTCGCATGTAAAAAAGGAATGCGAAGAACTCAAAACTAAATACAGATAACTGTACTGGTTACTCGGAAAATACTCGAAGCTTAACCTTGGTAACAAGCTGCTATTATACAAGCAAGTGCTAAAGCCGGTCTGGACATACAGAATATAACTATGGGGTTGTACCAGTGAAATGAATCTAAATATTTTACAAACTTTTGAAAATACAATGTTGAGGACATTCGTCAATGCGCCGTGGTATATAAGGGATGAAGATGGGTATTCCCGCGGTTAAAGATGAGACGAAAAATTATGCACGCAAACATAAAAAAAGGTTTATTGTGACAAGTTAACACAACGGTCCTCCCAATTCTTGTGGAAACAAATTTATTGCAGCGCCTTCAAAGAACTAAGCCCTTAGATTTGGCCCGATAACAACAAACCGCGTTATAAATTGTGGAGAGAGCAGGAACTCTCACAGGAAAGTTGCCTGCCAAACATTCATTACTCGTGATAACAAAATTGCTAGGTATGTCGTATAATTAGTTGCAATACAAATACAAAAAGGGGGGGTGGTTTTAGTGGGTTAAAGTCCCACTTTGGGCAAGTGCTCATCGTGACTCTTGAGAATTCCACCAGCCTACAAAAAAAAAATTTGAGTTAAATGTTAGGATAGATCGGGCAAATATTTTCTTGGTATAAGCCATATCTGGAGCTGATGGCTTAAGGCTTTTTTTCCTATTCGTTGCAGATGCAGAGATCCGTCTGACTCCCACCTGATGATTGACATTTTCAAAAATCATGTGGATTGCTGTGTGGGGTATGGTGCGCTGTTTCAAATCACGAAAGTGACAACACCTAATATTTTTCCTGCTTCACCTCTTGCGAAAGACTGACGAACATCCATGACTAACACTGGCGTGAGAATCAACAAAAATTGTCCGTTCCGATGCGGTGTAAAACAGGAGAGCCACTGAGAGCTAGGTTTGAGACACCATATGGTCCATACATTACATGTGGATTGCTGTTGTTTTTGCATTCCCTAAATGTTTTTGTCATTTAACATGCGAGTTGTCAGGTGCTGATAGAAATTTTCTGGAATTGGCTTAGATTCTTCAATAACAGCCATTTGTCCTCCTATTGTTGGTTTATGTATACGCAGATTCGTTGTTGATGAATGAGCAACATTTCTGCCTGGGGGATTTTAGTTTGACGGATGAAAAGCAAAACTGCTCATGCATGCCAATGACGTTGTCAATCTATGGGAACGGCCAACCATGATGCAGAACTTGATCAATAATATTGCAGCTTTTAGCGCTTACAAATGGACACCAATAAGTCCAGAATAGTGGTCTTCCGGAATCGATTTGGTGGGTTTGCAAGGTTTGTATAATAAACAGGTCAAGGAAAGATCTACAGAAGGTAAAGAAGAACAGGTGCATTGGTTTTCCTATTCAAATGGGACTGGCGGCATCACATGCGCCTTCAAATACGATTTGTCTATGAATGCTCTGGACTATGTTACCAATAGCTTGCTATGCAAAAGCACGGAAAGCAGTTACACAAGAATAATTGATGGGAATCCCTTGCCCCAAACAGAGTGATAGCCCGGCAAATACCTTGGTCAATAGAATTGCTTTTAAGAGCAAACCAGCATGCATAATTTATCGAGAGTATTCAAGACTGGAGCGGACTGTTCTCGCTGTAATCTACAACCTGTCGTAGAAGTAAATCATTTATTCACTTATTGTGTCCGATATTGAAGGCGGTTAGAAGCCAACAACAAGCCAAGTCATTTCAAACCTAAATGGCGAATAGCGGGAGCTAGAAAGTCCTTACTCAAATATAATGGCTGAACGAATACATATGTATGTCGTTGATGGGCCATCTAGCGGCTTCTCGTTAAATCACAGTTTATTTTGAAACTGACACCTGTTTCCCACTCGAAATCATACCTCCGTGGAACAAAATAAATCACTTAATGCTTGAACAACTCATTTCCAAAGTAAGCCCAAACAGCGCGTTATTTGAAAATCAGTTTTGACTCAAATCAAGCACCCACCGCGTCTTCTGTACGAAAGTTTGTGAGACTTGTATTCCAGAGGCCAACACTGATGGTCCCAGTCGGTCATCGTACTGTTTGCACAGGCAAAAATATGGTTGGCTGCTCCAGACAAGAGTGTGAAAATCAATTCATTCACATCAACTCGATATCGATCTCAACAGCTCAACATTTCATACACTAGTTCGAGGAGAATTTTGCGCACAGATCTCGAATTATTCGCGTACAAGGTCAAATTGGTCCAATCGTTATCGCTTCGCAGTTTGGGTCTTAGACCAGCTTGAATTCGACACTGATTTTGGGCGCAATAAATCATCTTACCCAACGAGGAGCATTTCTGTATCGGCGGCAACGTTGACAAATAAATTATCGCATCTGGGGTTCGGAAAACTCACACGTTATTGTCGCGACGCCGATGCGTTCGCCCACAGAGAGTGATAGTTAGTAGTGACCTGTCTTGCAAGCTCATTCGGTTTACAGTTCCCTGGTATGTCTCTGTCTCTGGAATGCTCTGTGTAATCTCATGAAGAGCTAGTCGCCATTCGTGGGCTGATGCCGATTTGAACGAGATAGATTCAAGGGACTTGATTTCAGCTTGGCTGTCACCAATGATGTTAATATTCCTCGTGGACATTACACTCCTTCTCAGCCAAGAAAATTCTGCTTGAATTGCCACGATTTCCGCTCGGAAAATGCGAAGGGATATGCTTAGGTTACGCATCTCGGAGAAAGCACCTCCACTCCAGATTCTGTTTTAAACCCATTCGTGTGGATGTGAATCGAGTTATTGATTCCGATCATCCGACTCCTATTCAAGGCAGCTGGGAATGGTTGACCTGATGTTATGCTCAAACCTGATATGGGTAGTGGTGTGTCGGTGTTTTGTGTTATGTTAAAGTTACTTAGAATCTTTGTGGGTTCACTTTGAGCGAGTGCCCAATGTGACGAGGCTCTCAAGCTGCGGACTGTTGGCCTTAACTATCTGGAGGCACTAAATGAATCACAGCATCTAGGGCTGCATCAAGTTGAAACACACTTTTCATCAACTTCAAGGCTGTGTCGTCTTGCACCAGAGGACACGCTATGCAACGTTCAGTTTAGAAACAGAGCATCTGAAAATGTCCAACGGTTTGCTTCTGTCTGTATCCGTATAATTAGTGGATCGCGCTTAGCGTTACGGAACTACATTGCTAGTGAAACACGTTATCAATTTAGTCGCGTTTTTCTTGGTTGACATTCATATTGATTCGGAAGAAGGAATACAAAACAAGTGTTGATATTATATTTTCTAGGTTCAGAATGATTGCAAATATTCCGTTGTTCCAAACATCCCAGTCCACATCGACATTTTAAACAGAAATCGTATAGCCGCCATCATTTTCACAATCCGGAGTCACTATTGTTGGGTGGCAATGCTATGTCTACCCACTTGACAGTATAAGCCAATCCACAGACAACATGATGCAACTGCCATCAATCTTATATGCAGATGCACCATGCACCAGCAAAGCTTCTGCAATACACTTTGTATAGCTCGAGGCTTAATCTTAGTCTTCAATCGGGTTCCAAGAGTTTTCGAAGAATTTTTCTCTCAAGACGAGCACTTTATATATGGTTCTGGCTGCATCATCGTAAAGCAGGACTGGGATTATTATGGTGTTACATTGGATCAGTCACCAAGAGGTAATCGCTTTATATCAATTGAGTGAATGTGAATTTTGTGAAATGTGTAAAGAAGCAGAAAACTCGAGCTTGCGGAATTTAGCCCCAAGGCACTTGAATTCCATATTACATTCTTTTGAGGCACCTTGTGTTTGCTAACTTTCTTGTACTGCAAATTAGCCAACAAAGCCCTATTTTGTTCAAAGCAGTTAGGGCTTTCATCCTACTCCGTAAGTGTACCATTGAATTGTAGAAGCTTATGAAAAACGTTTCCGAAAGGCCCCTAAAGCTACTTCCACAAAGGATGTGGTAACCCAATCGAATAATTTGCTATAAATTGCAATTTTTGCAAGATTTGTTTTTTTTGACGGATTAATTGTCACAATTCTGTTGCAGAAGTGTACATGTGTGTGTTTTTGTTAAGCAAAAAGATTTCATATATAAATTGCAAGTGCGTCATCGATTACCTAAAGTTGTGAAGCGACGCAAACGATGACTTCCCACAAATATACATCCGTTATATATATATATATGAAATGCTATTCTGTTTCAATACTTTCTGCAGCCATATCAGAAAAAGGAATATTCTTCTACGCGTTTCCTGTTTTATCCGTAAACAGATTCAGTTTCGCATTGTAAGCAACTTGCTAATTTCAACATACCCCCAGTCTCGCTTCCCACTTCATGATCATCACTCGCTACTGTTCATAGAATCGATGGAATTGTTTATGTTTATTGTCCCCAAATCGAATTTGTTTACATGATACTCACACCAACATATCAATTTCGTAAACAAATTCAACGACAACTGCGGATTGCATAACAACCGACATAGAATTTCTGAGTCACCACTATCAAAACTTCGAAAACTTTCCACCCCTTCTATCCGCTAATGGTCTTAGTCTAACTAGGCCAATGTCTATTTGCAAATCAAAAGCAACACTCGGCAAAAATTGCCCTCTATGGGTCAACTAGATATGGAACATCGGAACGAAAGGTTCCCGGAAACGACATAAGTTGATAGAAATTGCGTACATCCCCACATTGCCAACAATTTCTAGGATGGGACAAGAGGTTCCAAATGCTGATGCTAAAAATGAAGTCAAAAGAGATCGCCAGGCTCAAAATCTCCTCAGAGCGGTGGTAGTCCTTGCACTGCATTACGTCTAGTTCGCCTGAGGGAATCGCTCATAGTTGATCACGGAAATGACTTACCATTTTCCTTTAGTACTTCCGATCTTAGTACAACCAGAATCTACGAGATTCGATGTGCCAATATCATGTGGACATTAAGGCGAAAACCAATGGAAGGTTTCAGCTCTTATCAGCTCCTACCTGTACGCTAGCAAAATAAATTAAAACGCTCATTTTTACCCTTTAATCAGTGGGCGTATGTTTTCTTTATTAATTTCAAAATCAATACAGAGTTAGAGGTGAATTGTAATCGGAATCAGTTAAATTTCCATCCATTCATTTCGTATACATCCTTTATACCCTTACATCTGCGACAGTACTGCTTTCCAGAATGAATGGCTGTATAGCTTCTCCGACATGTTCCTTGACGGTCTCTGACATACTTTTGACCATCGCCACCCCCTGGTTTTTTCTGGGGTTCTTCGTAGTTGTTGCCCATTTCTAAAATATTAAAATATTTTATGAATTTCATAAGAAATAACTTTAAAAAAAATTCGTCTTACCTACCTCACTCTATGACTTTCTGATGTAGACTGTCCAATAACTACACCGAGGTTTCCTAAAAACTTCAAACAATGGAGGGAATCGGGAATCACAACGAAAGTCAGTTTCGATAAGTAATATCACCACGAGTGAATGCATTCAGCGAAAAAATTGCATCAGGTGTAATACGTTAAAACATTTTTTTTATGCAAAAGATTCAAAATATTTAATTTTTTTGTTTGATATGTAGGTGAGGATATTAACAAAATTAAAAAAAAATTTCATGGCGTTTTCAATTGGTAAATCTAGGTGTGCTATCTATCTATTGTGCTACCAATGGAAAGATCGTTTTTTTTATCTCTGTTTTGTTGTAATATCGTTTCTGTGAAATAAGTGTAGATGTAGCTGTCAAGTTTCAACTCACACAAGTTGTTTGCTTATCATTAAATTATAGTACCATCCAACTGCTACAGTTTTATGGATTAATAATAGATTTTCACAACCGAAATAAAAATAAATCAAAACGAATATCACTCTAGCCAAGCTGACAGCTACCATTTTTATGAGAGTTTTAGCAAGTAGCGGTAAATCCACCGAAAAATCCAGATTTGCCAAATTGATCTGAGGTAAAAAAATCAATTTTTCATCCAATTAAACACAACATCTGTCAAAATCGGCCTTCTGACAATTCTAGATCAAACAAACAGCTGATTTTCTTGCAATTGGGAAACGTCATTAGGAATAGTAGGGAAATGCTTGGTTTTAGCAGTTAATGCCATCAAATTGACGCAAAAGTATCGGAATTTGTATGCTTTTCACATTTTCACATTTTCACAGAACCTAAGTGATTGTTAAAAAGAAGTAACAGTCACGTCACGTTGCCGCATAGTGATCATAGAACGTCTAATATTTAGTAAATATTGACACTAAATTAGTAACGGTTTTGAATTTTTGTCCAGGCATATTGGTTTTGGTCTTGAGTAGTGATACAAAAAATCTGCGTGATCGGAAAAGCAGACATGGCACCTCCCATTCAAAAGCAAAATATCTATGAAGGCCACAGTTTTGAAATTTAGTGTGGTAATATGAATTGCTGAGCTAAGTAGTTAAGTAAAACATAAGCGTGGTGGATCAAGTAAGAGTGGTACCCCTCATACTAACTAAATTTTCGATCCCACATATCTGGAATAGCATGCTAGTCAGAGCTTTAACATCTATAAGCATCTTAACATAGAATGGACGTGATCATATCATTGATCATGGCAATTTGTTTGCAAATTAAATTTTAGCCATTACATATCTAGAGTACGACAGTAAGTGCTTTGAAAATTTGTGCGTGAACATAAGCTGATTTTGTGAGTAGTCGTAGGCACTTCATGTGTGGTAGATCTATTTGATTTATTTTGTACCTATGCGTCTGCTACCTGGCAACTTATTTCCACTTCGATTGACTCATTATACACAATCCCTATCCCAATAACATGGGTACAAATAATGTTAGTTTTACTATAAAGTTTGTAACATAGAGAAATAATTTAGCTAGATATACCTTAAGGTTAATGGACTCAGAATCGCTAGCTGAGTCAATACATTCATGTCTGTCTGTCCTTTTTTCTGCACATCACCGAATTGAATGCCTTAGAGTTTGACCTAGGATAATGAAATTTGGTTGATAGACTCCTTGTCCATGCCTACAAAAGTGTAAGTATTTTCATTTCTATTCTTAATCCGCCACTGCAACGTCCACTGTTTAGCAAAATGTTTGTTCAAACCGTAAGAAATTTTTAAAAAAATTGTTGGAGAAAAAGATTTTGACATTCTCAATAGCTATATTTTATCAATATGAATGTTTCTGCAAACCAACTTTTTGTGGGCTATTTTTGTAAAAAAAGATTTTCGGTTTAATTTTAAAAAAATTCGATTAAAACATTTCCAGAATAATACTATGAACATTTCGCCTCTAATCATTTTAACCCACGCCCACTTTTTACTTGCGAATTTCTATCTAAACGATTTGCAAAGCCTAACCCATAGAAAAACTTCGTATTTTTACGAACCATAATAGTTTTAAAAAAACTGTCTGAACAGATATGCTGACACTGTCAATTTTTCCCCATTTTCAGTAAAAAAATAATTTCTGTAAAATTTCTATAAACTTCGAAAAGAAAACTTTCTATGTAATAACTTTGTTAGGTAAATGTTATAAATTTTCGCCTTATATTTTATAACAAAGAGTTTCAAATAATTCACGCAAAATTTCGCGCCATTTAATGTAACTGAGTTGTCAACGGAAAAAGAAATAAAAATGTGTCAGCTGACAGTTGGTTATTATTAAAAACGGAGCGCTGTACAATAGAGCAACGCATTTTCATTGTTGAGCAATAGTTTAATTTAGTTTCCTCAGCTATAGTCCGCCATTTTCGTACAAAATACGGCCGTCATAGTGATTAAAACCGTCATATGTGAAAAGCATCTAGGGAGACTGAATGTATTAGTGATCCTAGACGCTCTGGGTGTCGTGTCACAAGTCGTTGAACAGAAAACTCGAAACAGTTAGAAAGAGTGTTGCTAACAGCCCAGGAACGTCATTGCGTAGTCAAGAATTGGGCATTTTGGGAAGCTCTTTACAGCGAATTCTCATGAATGATGTGAAGCTTACAATGTTCGAATGATTCAAGACTCAAGATATACAAAAAAGTTTCGTTTTTGAAAGTTTTAAGGATGAATTGGATAAACAAATTCTTATATGGATATCTGCTTAAATTTGAGTGCTTATTTCTTTCAAGTTTGTAAAAATAAACTTTTTAAAGCAAATCGAGCTTAAAAAGTAGTGAAGCTCTTAAAAAGCAGCCCCTTTGAGGCACCCAAAAATGTCCATACTTCCAAAACTATAATAAATCGAATACTTAGATTTAGTATAAAAGGACATACTGACAATAGAAGTTAGAAAAAAACAGCAAGAGGATACTGATTTTGCGAACAAACTCACCTTCAGATGTCAAGCCCATTGTCATCTTGATGGCTTCGTTAATCGTCAAAATTGTCGAATTTCGGCGGTGTATTATTGAAATTCAGCTAGATTTATACGAAACAGTCATAGAAAACTCAAAAAAACAGTCCGTACTTGCCAGCAAAGCCTTGGCAGCAGATTTTTGGAAAATTGTGCCTCTGGCGTTGGCTCGTGAATTTTGCACAATCATCTCAAGAATCAGATGGAAGAAGTCACATGACAGCACATCACCTTGCCTAAATCCTTTTTTGGTATCCAATGTGTCAGTGAGGTCGTTTCTGACCCTGATGGAGCAGCGAGAATTCTCCATCGTCATCCTACACAAACGGGCGAGTATGGGCGGTATACCAAAACTAGACATGGCTCTGTATAGTTCGTCTCTATAAATGCTGTCGTATGCGGCTTTGAAATCGATGAATAGGTGGTGGGTATCGATTTGGACTTCTTGGGTTTTTTCCAGGATCTGCCGAAGTGTGAAGATTTGATAGGTTGTGGACTTTCCTGGCCTAAAACCACACTGATAAGGGCCGATCAGGTTGTTGGTTAACGGTTTCAGGCGTTCACATATTTGCGGCAGATAGGATCTTGTAGGCGATGTTGAGGAGACTTATGCCTCTGTAGATGGCGCAGCTTAGAGGGTCTCCTTTTTTGTTAATCGGACAAACGATGGTGAGGTTCCATTCTTAAGTCATACTTTCTTCCGACCAGATGCGGCTTATGAGTTGGTGGATGCTACTTACCAAGTCATCTCCGCCGGCTTTATAAAGCTCGGCGGGTAGGCCGTCATTTCCGGCAGACCTATTAAGCTTCAGTTTGGATATTGCTATCCTCACTTCACTCAGGTCGGGTGGTTGGCAGTTCTCGCTGTCGTTGCCAATATTGAAGGGTTCTGACAGCGGAATGTTGTTCGTCATCGCCGTTTAACAGTCGGCAGAAGTGGTCCTTCCATATCCTCAGCACCGACTGTGTCTCAAGTACGATATTTTCTTGTTCATCTCGACAGAATTCTGGTCGAGCCTTGTATCCTTGGCTTTGACGTTTTACACTTTGGTAAAACTTGCGAACATCGTTCCTGGAGTGGCACCTCTATATCCTCGATCGCGCGCTTTTCTTGCTCTTTTTTCTGCTTTCTGAAAAGCCGGTGTTCTTCCCTTCTTCTCTGCCTATAGAGCTGTCGTTGGGATCTATGTTGGCGAATTCGGCCTTGATGCGGATTGTTACAGTGCGTTCGCTAATGTCTTGGAAACATAAGACTTCTTGCCTAAGTCTGGCACTTATAACAAATCCGCATCCGAATTTCTCGCTGTTTCTGCTCACTATTACACGGTCCGTAGTAGATGTCACAGTTCTTCACCCTCTTTTTGCCCGGCCCATCCCATCGTATTTCCTACATGGCAGTAATGTCTGCTTTGTAGCAGATTAGGGCTTCCGCTAGTTTTTCGCTTGCACCTCTCCTGTTTAATGTTCTCACATTCCAGGTGCAGATGTGAAAAGAGGGAACAAAGGGATTTTAGGGGAATAAGAGAGTGACCCTTGTTGCGGTAAAATTTATCGTAACGCCAGCGACATGAATAGGTTTATTAAAATTCTAACGTGGATTGCCAATGGCCTTTGGCAAAAACTTGGAGAACTTGAATTTTATATACAAGAAAATAATATCGACATCTGTTTAATATCCGAAACTCATGCAAAGAGTCATTCGAAATTAAAGATTAAGGGTTAACTCGGATATCATGCTCTACATCCATCGAATAAGGCTAGAGGTGGAGCCTCGCTATATATAAAAAGAGTGCATCGAACATTCGATTGATTTTAAATTAGAAATCGAAAAAATGCAACTTAGCTCTATACAATTCAGAAACAGACAATCCTCTCTGAAGATACCTTCTGTTTACTACACACCGCGATGCAAGATTGCGAAAATTGACTTTGAAAACTTGCTTAGTTCCATTGGACAGCGTGCGTGTATGTAAAACATACATTCTGGGTATCTAGATGCATATAACAGAAAGGTAGGATGATTTACGAAGTATGTAGAAAGTAAAATACCTGATTTCATCGATTTTTACAAAGTAAAAGGTGTACCGTCCAATCGAATCAAAGTTAACGAATGCTTTGATCCTTTCTCTGATCATTCTAACAACGAGCGAGTCAATCATTAGAAATGAAAACCCACCCAGACTAACAAACTGGAAAACCAACTGGGAAGGCTTCAAAAACGACATTGAAAATAATATTCGACTGGGTGTATCGCTTAGATCCCCATTGGAACTTGAGGTCGTGGTTGACTACTTTATCGATATTGGCGCAACAGGCTCGTTAGTACCCAGGGCCGAGCTTTCTCACAACCATTCATGTGTGCGTGTGTACTTCTTGCACGATGGCGGGAAACTCTGTTTTATGCCGACTCCGAACTGCGAATTTGAGACCATCACGAGAGGAGGGCCAGTGAAAAATCATTTTAGGTGTTGCTACGGCTGGGAATCGAACACAAACCTTCTGCGCAGCAGTTCAACATACTAACCATCGCTCCACTGAGCTCTCCGTAGCTTGGAATAATACTCCTCAACAACGCAAAATAGGGACCTATAGTAATAGCAAGTACCCATGGGAAACAAAAGATTTCATCAGAAAAGCTCGAAAAAGATGGCACCAAATCGTGCCCCGCAAGATAATCGGTTGAGTAACATACTATCTAATTCAAAACAAACCCTAACCGCTGGAAAAGAATCGAATTATTTACTTTGGAAAGCAATTAAAGTCATAAAATGGCCAAAAACGCTGTGCCACCAATTAGGGTAACTCAAGGCGTTTGGGCAAAAAAGCGATAAAGAAAAAGCAGACGTTTTTGCCGCACATCTTGAGTAAACATTCAAACCATTTGATGGTCCAGAAAACATTAATTTATTCGAGACTACAACCAATAGTAATCTATTTAGATATGCAAGTATTGCGGAGCTTAAACAGGAAATACAGAAATTTAAGCCTAAAAAAGGTCCGGGTTGTGACCTAGTTACAGGAAAACTTCTTAAAATGTCGCCTCGAAAAGCACTAACTAAACTCCTCGACATTGTAAATGCAGCAATTAGATAAGAATACATACCAAGGCAGTGGAAAGTTGCAGAAGTGATTATGGTTCTCAAACCAGGAAAATCACCGAATGAAATAAAATCTGACAGACCTATTTCACTTCTTCCAATAATTTGAAAAGTTTTTGAAAGGATATTCCTCGGTCGCTTACACGCTATTATCGATCAGAAATGCATTTTACCTGACCATCAATTTAGGTTTAGAAGTAAACATTCGACTGTGGACCAAGTTCATCGAATTATTTATGTAATTGAGAAATCTTTCGAAGAGAAGAAAATTTGCTCAGCCGTATGTCTTGACGTGTCGCAAGCTTTTGACAAAGTTTGGCATAGAGGCCTTCAACGCAAGCTAAGTCAAGTTCTGCCTGAAAATTTATATAAAATCCTCGTGTCGTATCTTGAGGAAAGACTTTTCCGTGTGAAACTTGAAAACGAACATTCGCATTTCAAAGAAAAATTAAGAGGAGTACCCCAACGAAGCGTCCTTGGACCACTTTTGTACCTCCTATTTACACGTGATATCCCACAAACAAACGATACGATAGTTGCCACTTTTGCTGACGATACTGCCATACTAGCAGTTGGCACAACAACAGAGGAAACAAATATGAAATTACAAAACGCTTTTAACGAAGTTAATGAATGGACAAAGTCCTGGCGGATTGCACTTAACGAGAGCAAATCGATTCATGTAGATTTTTCGTATAAACGGACAAACAATTTGTCAGTATTTCTCAATACCGTTCGAGTCCCATTTGCAAATGAAGCGAAATATCTCGGATTGACACTCGATGCAAAATTAAAATGGAAGTCGCATGTAAAAAAGGAATGCGAAGAACTCAAAACTAAATACAGATAACTGTACTGGTTACTCGGAAAATACTCGAAGCTTAACCTTGGTAACAAGCTGCTATTATACAAGCAAGTGCTAAAGCCGGTCTGGACATACAGAATATAACTATGGGGTTGTACCAGTGAAATGAATCTAAATATTTTACAAACTTTTGAAAATACAATGTTGAGGACATTCGTCAATGCGCCGTGGTATATAAGGGATGAAGATGGGTATTCCCGCGGTTAAAGATGAGACGAAAAATTATGCACGCAAACATAAAAAAAGGTTTATTGTGACAAGTTAACACAACGGTCCTCCCAATTCTTGTGGAAACAAATTTATTGCAGCGCCTTCAAAGAACTAAGCCCTTAGATTTGGCCCGATAACAACAAACCGCGTTATAAATTGTGGAGAGAGCAGGAACTCTCACAGGAACTCTCACAGGAAAGTTGCCTGCCAAACATTCATTACTCGTGATAACAAAATTGCTAGGTATGTCGTATAATTAGTTGCAATACAAATACAAAAAGGGGGGGTGGTTTTAGTGGGTTAAAGTCCCACTTTGGGCAAGTGCTCATCGTGTCTCTTGAGAATTCCACCAGGCTACAAAAAAAAAAAAAATTACATGCTGCAAGGAAGAAATTTGAGTTAAATGTTAGGATAGATCGGGGAAATATTTTCTTGGTATAAGCCATATCTGGAGCTGATGGCTTAAGGCTTTTTTTCCTATTCGTTGCAGATGCAGAGATCCGTCTGACTCCCACCTGATGATTGACATTTTCAAAAATCATGTGGATTGCTGTGTGGGGTATGGTGCGCTGTTTCAAATCACGAAAGTGACAACACCTAATATTTTTCCTGCTTCACCTCTTGCGAAAGACTGACGAACATCCATGACTAACACTGGCATGAGAATCAACAAAAATTGTCCGTTCCGATGCGGTGTAAAACAGGAGAGCCACTGTATATGCCAAAAATAATAAAAAAAATAGGGAGAAGCTAGGTTTGAGACACCATATGGTCCATACATTACATGTGGATTGCTGTTGTTTTTGCATTCCCTAAATGTTTTTGTCATTTAACATGCGAGTTGTCAGGTGCTGATAGAAATTTTCTGGAATTGGCTTAGATTCTTCAATAACAGCCATTTGTCCTCCTATTGTTGGTTTATGTATACGCAGATTCGTTGTTGATGAATGAAAGAGCAACATTTTTGCTTGGGGGATTTTAGTTTGACGGATTAAAAGCATAACTGCTAATACATGCCAATGACGTTGTCAATCTATGGGAACGGCCAACCATGATGCAGAACTTGATCAATAATATTGCAGCTTCTAGCGCTTACAAATGGACACCAAAAAGTCCAGAATAGTGGTCTTCCGGAATCGATTTGGTGGGTTTGCAAGGTTTGTATAATACACAGGTCAAGGAAAGATCTACAGAAGGTAAGGAAGAACAGGTGCATTGGTTTTCCTATTCAAATGGGACTGGTGGCATCACATGCGCCTTCAAATACGATTTGTCTATGAATGCTCTGGACTATGTTACCAATAGCACGGAAAGCAGTTACACAAGAATAATTGATGGGAATCCCTTGCCCCAAACAGAGTGATAGCCCGGCAAATACCTTGGTCAATAGAATTGCTTTTAAGAGCAAACCAGCATGCATAATTTATCGAGAGTATTCAAGACTGGAGCGGACTGTTCTCGCTGTAATCTACAACCTGTCGTAGAAGTAAATCATTTATTCACTTATTGTGTCCGATATTGAAGGCGGTTAGAAGCCAACAACAAGCCAAGTCATTTCAAACCTAAATGGCGAATAGCGGGAGCTAGAAAGTCCTTACTCAAATATAATGGCTGAACGAATACATATGTATGTCGTTGATGGGCCATCTAGCGGCTTCTCGTTAAATCACAGTTTATTTTGAAACTGACACCTGTTTCCCACTCGAAATCATACTTTCGTGGAACAAAATAAATCACTTAATGCTTGAACAACTCATTTCCAAAGTAAGCCCAAACAGCGCGTTATTTGAAAATCAGTTTTGACTCAAATCAAGCACCCACCGCGTCTTCTGTACGAAAGTTTGTGAGACTTGTATTCCAGAGGCCAACACTGATGGTCCCAGTCGGTCATCGTACTGTTTGCACAGGCAAAAATATGGTTGGCTGCTCCAGACGAGAGTGTGAAAATCAATTCATTCACATCAACTCGATATCGATCTCAACAGCTCAACATTTCATACACTAGTTCGAGGAGAATTTTGCGCACAGATCTCGAATTATTCGCGTACAAGGTCAAATTGGTCCAATCGTTATCGCTTCGCAGTTTGGGTCTTAGACCAGCTTGAATTCGACACTGATTTTGGGCGCAATAAATCATCTTACCCAACGAGGAGCATTTCTGTATCGGCGGCAACGTTGACAAATAAATTATCGCATCTGGGGTTCGGAAAACTCACACGTTATTGTCGAGACGCCGATGCGTTCGCCCACAGAGAGTGATAGTTAGTAGTGACCTGTCTTGCAAGCTCATTCGGTTTACAGTTCCCTGGTATGTCTCTGTGGCCCGGCAC
This sequence comes from Rhingia rostrata, assembly GCA_949824845.1. NCBI lineage: Eukaryota > Metazoa > Arthropoda > Insecta > Diptera > Syrphidae > Rhingia > Rhingia rostrata. Next base: position 2,111,806 of record OX463759.1, read on the forward strand.
ACATATAGAATGATTGGTGGAATGCTCTGTGTAATCTCATGAAGAGCTAGTCGCCATTCGTGGGCTGATGCCGATTTGAACGAGATAGATTCAAGGGACTTGATTTCAGCTTGGCTGTCACCAATGATGTTAATATTCCTCGTGGACATTACACTCCTTCTCAGCCAAGAAAAGGCTGCTTGAATTGCCACGATTTCCGCTCGGAAAATGAGAAGGGATATGCTTAGGTTACGCATCTCGGAGAAAACACCTCCACTCCAGATTCTGTTTTAAACCCATTCGTGTGGATGTGAATCAAGTTATTGATTCCGATCATCCGACTCCAATTCAAGGCAGCTGGGAATGGTTGACCCATTGCTATGCTCAAACCTGATATGGGTAGTGGTGGGGTTGGTGTTTTGTGTTATGTTAAAGTGAATCTTTGTGGGTTCACTTTGAGCGAGTGCCCAATGTGACGAGGCTCTCAAGCTGCGGACTGTTGGCCTTAAATATCTGGAGGCACTAAATGAATCACAGCATCTAGGGCTGCATCAAGTTGAAACACACTTTTCATCAACTTCAAGGCTGTGTCGTCTTGCACCAGAGGACACGCTATGCAACGTTCAGTTTAGAAACAGCGCAACTGAAAATGTCCAACGGTTTGCTTCTGTCTGTTTTCGTATAAGTAGAGGATCGGGCGTTGCGTTACGGAACTACATTGCAAGTGAACAACGTTATCAAAGTTGTCGCGTTTTTCTTGGATGACATTCATGTTGATTCGGAAAAGTTAATACAAAACAAGTCGATGCGTTGATATTATATTTTGTAGGTTCAGAATGATTGCAAATATTCCGTTGTTCGTATTTTATAGCATCTCAGGCCATATGCGTGAACAGAAACATCCCAGTCCACATCGACATTGTAAGCAGAAATCGTATAGCCGCCATCATTTTCACAATCCAGAGTCACTATTGTTGGGTGGCAATGCTATGTCTACCCACTTGACAGTATTAGCCAATCCACAGACAACATGATGCAACTGCCATCAATCTTATATGCAGATGCACCATGCACCAGCAATGCTTCTGCATGTCAATGGCGAAACTGCAATCCGAATCCACACAGCTGAATAAATACTGCAATCAAGCAATTTTCCGGTTTAGTGAATTTAAATTGTGAATTCCTAGGGTTGGCTTACGTCGTGTTTGGGAGTGGCTAAGCGCTTTATAAAATATTATCTCGGAAGAGGGAAGACAGCTTAACTGACAGAGATACTTGAAGAAGCAACTTTCCTTGTCATACACCTGTTGTAGGTTCGGTACGATTCCAGGTATTCTGTGCAGGTGCTGTAATCAGGTTTCCGAATACCTGTACATGTTCAAGTTGACCGCACTCTTTACAGGCATTCGTTTTTTTCCTTATTCTCTTTCCACGGCATCGTCACTGGTCAACACTTGAATGCGCCACGACTTAATGGACGACTTAATGGAACGACTAACACACATTTTTGTTAGTACTGGGCAGAAATCGCAAGCATTCCACCTTAAGCATATATATACCTCAAGCTGCGCTTTCTCGCTCTACATGTCCTTGTCATCAAAATTGTCCGCAATACACTTTGTATAGCTCGAGGCTTAATCTTAGTCTTCAATCGGGTTCCAAGAGTTTTCGAAGAATTTTTCTCTCAAGACGAGCACTTTATATATGGTTCTGGCTGCATCATCGTAAAGCAGGACTGGGATTATTATGGTGTTACATTGGATCAGTCACCAAGAGATAATCGCTTTATATCAATTGAGTGAATGTGAATTTTGTGAAATGTGTAAAGAAGCAGAAAACTCGAGCTTGCGGAATTTGGCCCCAAGGCACTTGAATTCCATATTAAATTCTTTTGAGGCACCTTGTGTTTGCTAACTTTCTTGTACTGCAAATTAGCCAACAAAGCCCTATTTTGTTCAAAGCAGTTAGGGCTTTCATCCTACTCCGTAAGTGTACCATTGAATTGTAGAAGCTTATGAAAAACGTTTCCGAAAGGCTCCTAAAGCTACTTCCACAAAGGATGTGGTAACCCAATCGAGTAATTTGCTATAAATTGCAATTTTTGCAAGATTTGTTTTTTTTGACGGATTAATTGTCACAATTCTGTTGCAGAAGTGTACATGTGTGTGTTTTTGTTTAGCAAAAAGATTTCATATATAAATTGCAAGTGCGTCATCGATTACCTAAAGTTGTGAAGCGACGCAAACGATGACTTCCCACAAATATACATCCGTTATATATATATATATGAAATGCTATTCTGTTTCAATACTTTCTGCAGCCATATCAGAAAAAGGAATATTCTTCTACGCGTTTCCTGTTTTATCCGTAAACAGATTCAGTTTCGCATTGTAAGCAACTTGCTAATTTCAACATACCCCCAGTCCCGCTTCCCACTTCATGATCATCACTCGCTACTGTTCATAGAATCGATGGAATTGTTTATGTTTATTGTCCCCAAATCGAATTTGTTTACATGATACTCACACCAACATATCAATTTCGTAAACAAATTCAACGACAACTGCGGATTGCATAACAACCGACATAGAATTTCTGAGTCACCACTATCAAAACTTCGAAAACTTTCCACCCCTTCTATCCGCTAATGGTCTTTCTAACTAGGCCAATGTCTATTTGCAAATCAAAAGCAACACTCGGCAAAAATTGCCCTCTATGGGTCAACTAGATATGGCTCATCGGAACGAAAGGTTCCTGGAAACGACACAAGTTGATAGAAATTGCGTACATCCCCACATTGCCAACAATTTCTAGGATGGGACAAGAGGTTCCAAATGCTGATGCTAAAAATGAAGTCAAAAGAGATCGCAAGGCTCAAAATCTCCTCAGAGCGGTGGTAGTCCTTGCACTGCATTACGTCTAGTTCGCTTGAGGTAATCGCTCATAGTTGATCCCGGAAATGACTTACCATTTTCCTTTAGTACTTCCGATCTTAGTACAACCAGAATCTACGAGATTCGATGTGCCAATATCATGTGGACATTAAGGCGAAAACCAATGGAAGGTTTCAGCTCTTATCAGCTCCTACCTGTACGCTAGCAAAATAAATTAAAACGCGCATTTTTACCCTTTAATCAGTGGGCGTATGTTTTCTTTATTAATTTCAAAATCAATACAGAGTTAGAGGTGAATGCTAATCAGAATCAGAAAAATGCCCATCCATTCCTTTCGTATAAAGCCTTTATATGCTCACATCTGTGACAGTACTGCTTTCCAGCCAGAATGACCGTATAGCATCTCTGACATCGACATGTTACTTGACGGTCTCTGACATACTTTTGACCATCGCCACCCCCTGGTTTTTTCTGGGGTTCTTCGTAGTTGTTGCCCATTTCTAAAATATTAAAATATTTTATGAATTTCATAAGAAATAACTTTAAAAAAAATTCGTCTTACCTACCTCACTCTATGACTTTCTGATGTAGACTGTCCAATAACTACACCGAGGTTTCCTAAAAACTTCAAACAATGGAGGGAATCGGGAATCACAACGAAAGTCAGTTTCGATAAGTAATATCACCACGAGTGAATGCATTCAGCGAAAAAATTGCATCAGGTGTAATACGTTAAAACATTTTTTTTATGCAAAAGATTCAAAATATTTAATTTTTTTGTTTGATATGTAGGTGAGGATATTAACAAAATTAAAAAAAAATTTCATGGCGTTTTCAATTGGTAAATCTAGGTGTGCTATCTATCTATTGTGCTACCAATGGAAAGATCGTTTTTTTTTGGCTCTGTTTTGTTGTAATATCGTGTCTGTGAAGTTAGTGTAGATGTAGCTGTCAAGTTTCAACTCACACAAGTTGTTTGCTTATCATTAAATTATAGTACCATCCAACTGCTACAGTTTTATGGATTAATAATAGATTTTCACAACCGAAATAAAAATAAATCAAAACGAATATCACTCTAGCCAAACTGACAGCTACCATTTTTATGAGAGTTTTAGCAAGTAGCGGTAAATCCACCGAAAAATCCAGATTTGCCAAATTGATCTGAGGTAAAAAAATCAATTTTTCGCCCAATTAAACACAACATCTGTCAAAATCGGCCTTCTGACAATTCTAGATCAAACAAACAGCTGATTTTCTTGCAATTGGGAAACGTCATTAGGAATAGTAGGGAAATGTTTGGTTTTAGCAGTTAATGCCATCAAATTGACACCAACGTATCGGAATTTGTATGCTTGTTTGTTTGAAGTCTATAGCTGGACCGATTTTCTTGACATTTTCACAGAACCTAGGTGATTGTTAAAAAGAAGTAACAGTCACGTCACGTTGCCGCATAGTGATCATAGAACGTCTAATATTTAGTAAATATTGACACTAAATTAGTAACGGTTTTGAATTTTTGTCCAGGCATATTGGTTTTGGTCTTGAGTCGTGATACAAAAAATCTGCGGGATCGGAAAAGCAGACATGGCACCTCCCATTCAAAATCAAAATATCTGGGGGACTATGAAGGCCACAGTTTTGAAATTTAGTGTGGAAATATGAATTGCTGAGCTAAGTAGTTAAGTAAAACATAAGCGTGGTGGATCAAGTAAGAGTGGTACCCCCCATACAAACTATAAATTCAATGTCACATGATCTTGAAAATTGTGCTTTGAAAATTTGTGCGTGAACATAAGCTGATTTTGTGAGTAGTCGTAGGCACTTCATGTGTGGTAGATCTATTTGATTTATTTTGTACCTATGCGTCTGCTACGTGGCAACTTATTTCCACTTCGATTGACTCATTATACACAATCCCTATCCCAATAACATGGGTACAAATAATTTTAGTTTTACTATAAAGTTTGTAACATAGAGAAATAATTTAGCTAGATATACCTTAAGGTTAATGGACTCAGAATCGCTAGCTGAGTCAATACATTCATGTCGGTCTGTCTTTTTTTCTGCACATCACTGAATTGAAGGCCTTAGAGTTTGACCTAGCATAATCAAATTCGGTAGATAGACTCCTTGTCCATGCCTACAAAAGTTTCATTTCTATTCAAAATCCGCCACTCCGTCTACTGTTTAGCAAAATGTTTGTTCAAACCGTAAGAAATTTAAAAAAAAATTGTTGGAGAAAAATATTTTGACATTCTCAATAGCTATATTTTATCAATATGAATGTTTTTGCAAACCAACTTTTTGTGGGCTATTTTTGTAAAAAAAGATTTTCGGTTTAATTTTAAAAAAATTCGATTAAAACATTTCCAGAATAATACTATGAACATTTCGCCTCTAATCATTTTAACCCACGCCCACTTTTTACTTGCGAATTTCTATCTAAACGATTTGCAAAGCCTAACCCATAGAAAAACTTCGTATTTTTACGAACCATAATAGTTTTAAAAAAAACTGTCTGAACAAGATATGCTGACACTGTCAATTTTTCCCCATTTTCACTGCACTGGGTTACTGCTAGTATTTTATATTTTATAACAAAGAGTTTCAAATAATTCACGCAAAATTTCGCGCCATTTAATGTAACTGAGTTGTCAACGGAAAAAGAAATAAAAATGTGTCAGCTGACAGTTGGTTATTATTAAAAACGGAGCGCTGTACAATAGAGCAACGCATTTTCATTGTTGAGCAATAGTTTAATTTAGTTTCCTCAGCTATAGTCCGCCATTTTCGTACAAAATACCGTCATATGTGAAAAGCATCTAGGGAGACTGAATGTATTAGTGATCCTAGACGCTCTGGGTGTCGTGTCACAAGTCGTTGAACAGAAAACTCGAAACAGTTAGAAAGAGTGTTGCTAACAGCCCAGGAACGTCATTGCGTAGTCAAGAATTGGGCATTTTGGGAAGCTCTTTACAGCGAATTCTCATGAATGATGTGAAGCTTACAATGTTCGAATGATTCAAGACTCAAGATATACAAAAAAGTTTCGTTTTTGAAAGTTTTAAGGATGAATTGGATAAACAAATTCTTATATGGATATCTGCTTAAATTTGAGTGCTTATTTCTTTCAAGTTTGTAAAAATAAACTTTTTAAAGCAAATCGAGCTTAAAAAGTAGTGAAGCTCTTAAAAAGCAGCCCCTTTGAGGCACCCAAAAATGTCCATACTTCCAAAACTATAATAAATCGAATACTTAGATTTAGTATAAAAGGACATACTGACAATAGAAGTTAGAAAAAAACAGCAAGAGGATACTGATTTTGCGAACAAACTCACCTTCAGATGTCAAGCCCATTGTCATCTTGATGGCTTCGTTAATCGTCAAAATTGTCGAATTTCGGCGGTGTATTATTGAAATTCAGCTAGATTTATACGAAACAGTCATAGAAAACTCAAAAAAACAGTCCGTACTTGCCAGCAAAGCCTTGGCAGCAGATTTTTGGAAAATTGTGCCTCTGGCGTTGGCTCGTGAATTTTGCACAATCATCTCAAGAATCAGATGGAAGAAGTCACATGACAGCACATCACCTTGCCTAAATCCTTTTTTGGTATCCAATGTGTCAGTGAGGTCGTTTCTGACCCTGATGGAGCAGCGAGAATTCTCCATCGTCATCCTACACAAACGGGCGAGTATGGGCGGTATACCAAAACTAGACATGGCTCTGTATAGTTCGTCTCTATAAATGCTGTCGTATGCGGCTTTGAAATCGATGAATAGGTGGTGGGTATCGATTTGGACTTCTTGGGTTTTTTCCAGGATCTGCCGAAGTGTGAAGATTTGATAGGTTGTGGACTTTCCTGGCCTAAAACCACACTGATAAGGGCCGATCAGGTTGTTGGTTAACGGTTTCAGGCGTTCACATATTTGCGGCAGATAGGATCTTGTAGGCGATGTTGAGGAGACTTATGCCTCTGTAGATGGCGCAGCTTAGAGGGTCTCCTTTTTTGTTAATCGGACAAACGATGGTGAGGTTCCATTCTTAAGTCATACTTTCTTCCGACCAGATGCGGCTTATGAGTTGGTGGATGCTACTTACCAAGTCATCTCCGCCGGCTTTATAAAGCTCGGCGGGTAGGCCGTCATTTCCGGCAGACCTATTAAGCTTCAGTTTGGATATTGCTATCCTCACTTCACTCAGGTCGGGTGGTTGGCAGTTCTCGCTGTCGTTGCCAATATTGAAGGGTTCTGACAGCGGAATGTTGTTCGTCATCGCCGTTTAACAGTCGGCAGAAGTGGTCCTTCCATATCCTCAGCACCGACTGTGTCTCAAGTACGATATTTTCTTGTTCATCTCGACAGAATTCTGGTCGAGCCTTGTATCCTTGGCTTTGACGTTTTACACTTTGGTAAAACTTGCGAACATCGTTCCTGGAGTGGCACCTCTATATCCTCGATCGCGCGCTTTTCTTGCTCTTTTTTCTGCTTTCTGAAAAGCCGGTGTTCTTCCCTTCTTCTCTGCCTATAGAGCTGTCGTTGGGATCTATGTTGGCGAATTCGGCCTTGATGCGGATTGTTACAGTGCGTTCGCTAATGTCTTGGAAACATAAGACTTCTTGCCTAAGTCTGGCACTTATAACAAATCCGCATCCGAATTTCTCGCTGTTTCTGCTCACTATTACACGGTCCGTAGTAGATGTCACAGTTCTTCACCCTCTTTTTGCCCGGCCCATCCCATCGTATTTCCTACATGGCAGTAATGTCTGCTTTGTAGCAGATTAGGGCTTCCGCTAGTTTTTCGCTTGCACCTCTCCTGTTTAATGTTCTCACATTCCAGGTGCAGATGTGAAAAGAGGGAACAAAGGGATTTTAGGGGAATAAGAGAGTGACCCTTGTTGCGGTAAAATTTATCGTAACGCCAGCGACATGAATAGGTTTATTAAAATTCTAACGTGGATTGCCAATGGCCTTTGGCAAAAACTTGGAGAACTTGAATTTTATATACAAGAAAATAATATCGACATCTGTTTAATATCCGAAACTCATGCAAAGAGTCATTCGAAATTAAAGATTAAGGGTTAACTCGGATATCATGCTCTACATCCATCGAATAAGGCTAGAGGTGGAGCCTCGCTATATATAAAAAGAGTGCATCGAACATTCGATTGATTTTAAATTAGAAATCGAAAAAATGCAACTTAGCTCTATACAATTCAGAAACAGACAATCCTCTCTGAAGATACCTTCTGTTTACTACACACCGCGATGCAAGATTGCGAAAATTGACTTTGAAAACTTGCTTAGTTCCATTGGACAGCGTGCGTGTATGTAAAACATACATTCTGGGTATCTAGATGCATATAACAGAAAGGTAGGATGATTTACGAAGTATGTAGAAAGTAAAATACCTGATTTCATCGATTTTTACAAAGTAAAAGGTGTACCGTCCAATCGAATCAAAGTTAACGAATGCTTTGATCCTTTCTCTGATCATTCTAACAACGAGCGAGTCAATCATTAGAAATGAAAACCCACCCAGACTAACAAACTGGAAAACCAACTGGGAAGGCTTCAAAAACGACATTGAAAATAATATTCGACTGGGTGTATCGCTTAGATCCCCATTGGAACTTGAGGTCGTGGTTGACTACTTTATCGATATTGGCGCAACAGGCTCGTTAGTACCCAGGGCCGAGCTTTCTCACAACCATTCATGTGTGCGTGTGTACTTCTTGCACGATGGCGGGAAACTCTGTTTTATGCCGACTCCGAACTGCGAATTTGAGACCATCACGAGAGGAGGGCCAGTGAAAAATCATTTTAGGTGTTGCTACGGCTGGGAATCGAACACAAACCTTCTGCGCAGCAGTTCAACATACTAACCATCGCTCCACTGAGCTCTCCGTAGCTTGGAATAATACTCCTCAACAACGCAAAATAGGGACCTATAGTAATAGCAAGTACCCATGGGAAACAAAAGATTTCATCAGAAAAGCTCGAAAAAGATGGCACCAAACTCGTGCCCCGCAAGATAATCGGTTGAGTAACATGCTATCTAATTCAAAACAAACCCTAACCGCTGGAAAAGAATCGAATTATTTACTTTGGAAAGCAATTAAAGTCATAAAATGGCCAAAAACGCTGTGCCACCAATTAGGGTAACTCAAGGCGTTTGGGCAAAAAGCGATAAAGAAAAGGCAGACGTTTTTGCCGCACATCATGAGGAAACATTCAAACATCTTGAGGAAACATTCAAACATTCTTGAGGAAACATGTCGCAAGCTTTTGACAAAGTTTGGCATAGAGGCCTTCAACGCAAGCTAAGTCAAGTTCTGCCTGAAAATTTATATAAAATCCTCGTGTCGTATCTTGAGGAAAGACTTTTCCGTGTGAAACTTGAAAACGAACATTCGCATTTCAAAGAAAAATTAAGAGGAGTACCCCAACGAAGCGTCCTTGGACCACTTTTGTACCTCCTATTTACACGTGATATCCCACAAACAAACGATACGATAGTTGCCACTTTTGCTGACGATACTGCCATACTAGCAGTTGGCACAACAACAGAGGAAACAAATATGAAATTACAAAACGCTTTTAACGATGTTAATGAATGGACAAAGTCCTGGCGGATTGCACTTAACGAGAGCAAATCGATTCATGTAGATTTTTCGTATAAACGGACAAACAATTTGTCAGTATTTCTCAATACCGTTCGAGTCCCATTTGCAAATGAAGCGAAATATCTCGGATTGACACTCGATGCAAAATTAAAATGGAAGTCGCATGTAAAAAAGAAATGCGAAGAACATAAAAACAAATCAGATAACTGTACTGGTTACTCGGAAAATACTCGAAGCTTAACCTTGGTAACAAGCTGCTATTATACAAGCAAGTGCTAAAGCCGGTCTGGACATACAGAATATAACTATGGGGTTGTACCAGTGAAATGAATCTAAATATTTTACAAACTTTTGAAAATACAATGTTGAGGACATTCGTCAATGCGCCGTGGTATATAAGGGATGAAGATGGGTATTCCCGCGGTTTAAGATGAGACGAAAAATTATGCACGCAAACATAAAAAAAGGTTTATTGTGACAAGTTAACACAACGGTCCTCCCAATTCTTGTGGAAACAAATTTATTGCAGCGCCTTCAAAGAACTAAGCCCTTAGATTTGGCCCGATAACAACAAACCGCGTTATAAATTGTGGAGAGAGCAGGAACTCTCACAGGAAAGTTGCCTGCCAAACATTCATTACTCGTGATAACAAAATTGCTAGGTATGTCGTATAATTAGTTGCAATACAAATACAAAAAGGGGGGGTGGTTTTAGTGGGTTAAAGTCCCACTTTGGGCAAGTGCTCATCGTGTCTCTTGAGAATTCCACCAGCCTACAAAAAAAAAATTTGAGTTAAATGTTAGGATAGATCGGGGAAATATTTTCTTGGTATAAGCCATATCTGGAGCTGATGGCTTAAGGCTATTTTTCCTATTCGTTGCAGATGCAGAGATCCGTCTGACTCCCACCTGATGATTGACATTTTTAAAAATCATGTGGATTGCTGTGTGGTAGGTATGGGGCGCTGTCTCAAATCACGAGAGGGACAACACCTAATATTTTTCCTTCTTCATCTCTTGCGAAAGACTGACGAACATCCATGACTAACACTGGCATGAGAATCAACAAAAATTGTCCATTCGGATGCGGTGTTAAACAGGAGAGCCACTGTATGTGCCGAAAATAATAAAAACAAGGAGAAGCTAGGTTTGAGCCCATTTATGGTCCATTCATGTTTCATTTCATGTGGATTGCTGTTATTTTTGCATTCCCTAACTGTTTTTGTCATTTAACATGCGAGTTGTCAGGTGCTGATAGAAATTTTCTGGAATTGGCTTAGATTCTTCAATAACAGCCATTTGTGCTCCTATTGTTGGTTTATGTATACGCAGATTCGTTGTTGAATGAAAGAGCAACATTTCTGCCTGGGGGATTTTAGTTTGACGGATGAAAAGCAAAACTGCTCATGCATGCCAATGACGTTGTCAATCTGTGGGAACGGCCAACCATGATGCAGAACTTCATTAATAATATTGCAGCTTCTAGCGCTTACAAATGGACACCAATAAGTCCAGAATAGTGGTCTTCCGGAATCGATTTGGTGGGTTTGCAAGGTTTGTATAATATACAGGACAAGGAAAGATCTATAGAATGGAGAGAAGTACAGGTGCATTACTTTTTCTATTTTAATAGAACTGGCGGCATCACATACGCCTTCAAATACGATTTGTCTATGAATGCCTTGGACTATCTAACCAATAGCTTGCTATGCAAAAGCACGAAAAGCAGATCCAGAAGAATAATTGATAGGGATCCCTGGCGCCAAACAGAGTGATAGCCCGGCAAATACCTTGGTCAATAGAATTGCTTTTAAAAGCTTTTAAGAGCGGACGAGAAGGCAGACTGTTCTCGCTGTAATCTGCAACCTATCGAAGAAGTTAATCATTAGATGCCAACAACAAGCCAAGTTATTTCAGTCCTAAATGGCAAATAGTGGAGTTCACTGTCAAGGGAGCTAGAAAATCAATATAATGGCTGAACAATTACATATGTATGTACAGGGTGGGTCATCTAGCGGTTTCTCGTTAAATCATAGGTTATTTTGAAACGGACACTTGTTTGTCGCTTAGCGCTTCCAAAGTGAGCCCAAACAGTGCTATGTTTGAAAATTAGTTTTGACCCAAATCAAGCACCCACCGCGCCAGGCAAAAATATGGCTTGGATTCGATATTTTGGGAGCAATAAATCGTCTTAACCAACGAGGAGCATTTCTGTATCGGAGGCAACGTTGGCAAATAAATTATCGCATCTGGGGCTCGGAAAACTCACACGTTATTGTCGAGACACCGATGCGTCCATAGAGAGTGACAGTTTAGTGCGGATTGTGGAGTAGTTGCATCATTGGTCCATTTTTCCTCAAAAATGAGGCTGGAAACAATGTTTCTATCAACGGTGGGTGCTACAAAGCTATGTTAGTCGACTTTTTTAATGCAATTGAAGACATGAAATGGGACGACCTCTAGTTAAAGCAGGAAGGCGCTCTATGCCACACAGCCCATTCCTCAATCGAACCAGTTTTCCGAATCGTGTTATCAGCCGTCTTTACGATGTCAATCGGCTTCCTCGAATCTGTGATTTCACCCCTTTGAACTTGTTTTGTGGTAAACCTTGCATTGCCGATGTTATGCCAACATTCCGGAAACGATGCTTGCACACAGCCACCTATTATTTTTGATAAGAAAATGTCCAAGATTAAGCTTCATCTCTTTCAAAAATTCGGTGTATGCTAATCAGACCTGTCTCTCAGAAAATTAGGCTGTCAGCAAAGATGTTAATACTCCTCGTGGACATTACACTCCTTCTCAGCCAAGAAAAGGCTGCTTGAATTGTCACGATTTCCGCTCGGAAAATGCGAAGGGATATGCTTAGGTTACGCATCTCGGAGAAAGCACCTCCACTCCAGATTCTGTTTTAAACCCATTCGTGTGGATGTGAATCGAGTTATTGATTCCGATCATCCGACTCCTATTCAAGGCAGCTGGGAATGGTTGACCTGATGTTATGCTCAAACCTGATATGGGTAGTGGTGTGTCGGTGTTTTGTGTTATGTTAAAGTGACTTAGAATCTTTGTGGGTTCACTTTGAGCGAGTGCCCAATGTGACGAGGCTCTCAAGCTGCGGACTGTTGGCCTTAAATATCTGGAGGCACTAAATGAATCACAGCATCTAGGGCTGCATCAAGTTGAAACACACTTTTCATCAACTTCAAGGCTGTGTCGTCTTGCACCAGAGGACACGCTATGCAACGTTCAGTTTAGAAACAGCGCAACTGAAAATGTCCAACGGTTTGCTTCTGTCTGTATTCGTATAAGTAGAGGATCGGGCGTTGCGTTACGGAACTACATTGCTAGTGAAACACGTTATCAATTTAGTCGCGTTTTTCTTGGTTGACATTCATATTGATTCGGAAAAGTTAATACAAAACAAGTCGATGCGTTGATATTATATTTTGTAGGTTCAGAATGATTGCAAATATTCCGTTGTTCGTATTTTATAGCATCTCAGGCCATATGCGTGAACAGAAACATCCCAGTCCACATCGACATTTTAAACAGAAATCGTATAGCCGCCATCATTTTCACAATCCGGAGTCACTATTGTTGGGTGGCAATGCTATGTCTACCCACTCGACAGTATTAACCAATCCACAGACAACATGATGCAACTGTCATCAATCTTATATGCAGATGCACCATGCACCAGCAATGCTTCTGCATGTCAATGGCGAAACTGCAATCCGAATCCACACAGCTGAATAAATACTGCAATCAAGCAATTTTCCGGTTTAGTGAATTTAAATTGTGAATTCATAGGGTTGGCTTACGTCGTGTTTGGGAGTGGCTAAGCGCTTTATAAAATATTATCTCGGAAGAGGGAAGACAGCTTAACTGACAGAGATACTTGAAGAAGCAACTTTCCTTGTCATACACCTGTTGTAGGTTCGGTACGATTCCAGGTATTCTGTGCAGGTGCTGTGATCAGGTTTCCGAATACCTGTACATGTTCAGGTTGACCGCACTCTTTACAGGCATTCGTTTTTTTCCTTATTCTCTTTCCACGGCATCGTCACTGGTCAACACATGAATGCGCCACGACTTAATGGATACACCCATTCCTATGATAGGGAGAAGTATTTGAGTATCTGCATTGAATCGGAATCGGAATCTGGCTTTAATTCGTAAGGTAGTATGATGGAATTTAGGCACACATTTTTGTTAGTACTGGGCAGAAATCGCAAGCATTCCACCTTAAGCATATACATATATACCTCAAGCTGCGCTTTCTCGCTCTACATGTCCTTGTCATCAAAATTGTTCGCAAGGGGGTGGGATTATTATGGTGTTACATTGGATCAGTCACCAAGAGATAATCGCTTTATATCAATTGAGTTAATGTGAATTTTGTGAAATGTGTAAAGAAGCAGAAAACTCGAGCTTGCGGAATTTGGCCCCAAGGCACTTGAATTCTATATTACATTCTTTTGAGGCACCTTGTGTTTGCTAACTTTCTTGTACTGCAAATTAGCCAACAAAGCCCTATTTTGTTCAAAGCAGTTAGGGCTTTCATCCTACTCCTTATGAAAAACGTTTCCGAAAGGCCCCTAAAGCTACTTCCACAAAGGATGTGGTAACCCAATCGAATAATTTGCTATAAATTGCAATTTTTCCGTTTATTTAGTTTTTGGTAATTTATTTCAGAATACTCGCTACTGTTCATAGAATCGATGGAATTGTTTATGTTTATTGTCCCCAAATCGAATTTGTTTACATGATACTCACACCAACATATCAATTTTGTAAACAAATTCAACGACAACTGCGGATCGCATAACAACCGACATAGAATTTCTGAGTCACCACTATCAAAACTTCGAAAACTTTCCACCCCTTCTATCCGCTAATGGTCTTAGTCTAACTAGGCCAATGTCTATTTGCAAATCAAAAGCAACACTCGGCAAAAATTGCCCTCTATGGGTCAACTAGATATGGATCATCGGAACGAAAGGTTCCTGGAAACGACATAAGTTGATAGAAATTGCGTACATCCCCACATTGCCAACAATTTCTAGGATGGGACAAGAGGTTCCAAATGCTGATGCTAAAAATGAAGTCAAAAGAGATCGCCAGGCTCAAAATCTCCTCAGAGCGGTGGTAGTCCTTGCACTGCATTACGTCTAGTTCGCCTGAGGGAATCGCTCATAGTTGATCACGGAAATGACTTACCATTTTCCTTTAGTACTTCCGATCTTAGTACAACCAGAATCTACGAGATTCGATGTGCCAATGTCATGTGGACATTGAGGTGAAAACCAGTCTAAGGTTCAGCTCCTACCTGTACGCTAGCAAAATAAATTAAAACGCTCATTTTTACCCTTTAATCAGTGGGCGTATGTTTTCTTTATTAATTTCAAAATCAATACAGAGTTAGAGGTGAATGCTAATCGGAATCAGAAAAATGCCCATCCATTCCTTTCGTATAAAGCCTTTATAGCCTTACATCTGCGACAATACTGCTCTCCAGCCTGAATGTATATATAGCATCTCCGACATCGACATATTTCTTGACGGTCTCTGACAAACTTATGACAATCGCCACCCCCTGGTTGTTTCTGGGTTTCTTTGTAGTTGTTGCCCATTTCTAAAATATTAAAATATTTTATGAATTTCATAAGAAATAACTTTAAAAAAAATTCGTTTTACCTACCTCACTCTATGACTTTCTGATGTAGACTGTCCAATAACTACACCGAGGTTTCCTAAAAACTTCAAACAATGGAGGGAATCGGGAATCACAACGAAAGTCAGTTTCGATAAGTAATATCACCACTAGTGAATGCATTCAGCGAAAAAATTGCATTGTACGGACTGTTTTTTTGAGTTTTCTATGACTGTTTCGTATAAATCTAGCTGAATTTCAATAATACACCGCCGAAATTCGACAATTTTGACGATTAACGAAGCCATCAAGATGACAATGGGCTTGACATCTGAAGGTGAGTTTGTTCGCAAAATCAGTATCCTCTTGCTGTTTTTTTCTAACTTCTATTGTCAGCATGTTCTTTTATACTAAATCTAAGTATTCGATTTATTATAGTTTTGGAAGTATGGACATTTTTGGGTGCCTCAAAGGGGCTGCTTTTTAAGAGCTTCTATGCTTTTTAAGCGCGATTTGCTTAAAACAGATTTATTCTCTAAGGACACATTAATGTGGCGCCTATAGTGAGCGTTTATTTTTCAAAAACCTGAATATTCGATTTATTTTCAATTTTTTTTAAAGTTATGGCATTTTTGGAAATACTCGAACAGATTGATTTTTAACAGCGTCAATGCTTTTTAAACTCGATCTGTATCAAACAGATTTAATCGCGAAGGACACATTAATGAGACGCCTCTAGTGAGCGCTAGCAACCAAAAAGAAATATTTTTCATTTTCACCAAATCTGCTTATTCGATTGAATATAATATTTTAAGTAAGGAAATTTTTAGGCGCTTTAAAGGAGCTGCTTCCTAAGAGCTTCCATGCTTTTTAAACTCGACATGCTTCAAACAAATTTAATCGCTACGGACACATTAATTTGACGCATAATTTAATTTTTCACAAAACCCGCGTATTCGATTTAATTTATATTTTTATATTTTTAAGGTTGGGGTATTTTTTTGCCTTCTCGAAAAGCTGCTTTTTAAGAGCTTCACTACTTTTTAAGCTCGATTTGCTTTAAAAAGTTTATTTTTACAAACTTGAAAGAAATAAGCACTCAAATTTAAGCAGATTTCCTTAAAACTTTCAAAAACGAAACTTTTTTGTATATCTTGAGTCTTGAATCATTCGAACATTGTAAGCATCATGAGAATTCGCTGTAAAGAGCTTCCCAAAATGCCCAATTCTTGACTACGCAATGACGTTCCTGGGCTGTTAGCAACACTCTTTCTAACTGTTTCGAGTTTTCTGTTCAACGACTTGTGACACGACACCCAGAGCGTCTAGGATCACTAATACATTCAGTCTCCCTAGATGCTTTTCACATATGACGGTTTTAATCACTATGACGGCCGTATTTTGTACGAAAATGGCGGACTATAGCTGAGGAAACTAAATTAAACTATTGCTCAACAATGAAAATGCGTTGCTCTATTGTACAGCGCTCCGTTTTTAATAATAACCAACTGTCAGCTGACACATTTTTATTTCTTTTTCCGTTGACAACTCAGTTACATTAAATGGCGCGAAATTTTGCTTGAATTATTTGAAACTCTTTGTTATAAAATATAAAATACTAGCAGTAACCCAGTGCTCTACATTTATCATAAAATTGGTTAAAACATTACTGATGAAAACAGAGAACATTGGAAGGCGTCTATATAGTTTAAATTAATGCAAAATTACCTTTTCCTACTTATATTGTTCACTTTCTTAAAAATTGTTAAAAAAAAAAACTACAGGCCATTAAATATTAAAAGAACATGAGGAGGCTTGAGCACACCATATCCGATGCCATCCCATCTTTAAAATTAAGCTCTCGTGGGCATGAATTATAGTGTATGGTTTTTCGATTGCATATCCTATTGGGTAGGGTGTACAGATGATTTTTATAAAAACAAGCACCCGAAAAGTGGCCGTGCGTTAAAATGATCTATAGGCGAAAATTTATAACATTTACCTAACAAAGTTATTACATAGAAAGTTTATAGAAATTTTACAGAAATTATTTTTTTACTGAAAATGGGGAAAAATTGACAGTGTCAGCATTTCTTGTTCAGACAGTTTTTTTAAAACTGTTATGGTTCGTAAAAATACGAAGTTTTTCTATGGGTTAGGCTTTGCAAATCGTTTAGATAGAAATTCGCAAGTAAAAAGTGGGCGTGGGTTAAAATGATTAGAGGCGAAATGTTCATAGTATTATTCTGGAAATGTTTTAATCGAATTTTTTTAAAATTAAACCGAAAATCTTTTTTTACAAAAATAGCCCACAAAAAGTTGGTTTGCAGAAACATTCATATTGATAAAATATAGCTATTGAGAATGTCAAAATCTTTTTCTCCAACAATTTTTTTAAAAATTTCTTACGGTTTGAACAAACATTTTGCTAAACAGTGGACGTTGCAGTGGCGGATTAAGAATAGAAATGAAAATACTTACACTTTTGTAGGCATGGACAAGGAGTCTATCTACCAAATTTCATTATCCTAGGTCAAACTCTAAGGCATTCAATTCGGTGATGTGCAGAAAAAAGGACAGACCGACATGACTGTATTGACCCAGCTAACGATTCTGAGTCCATTAACCTTAAGGTATATCTAGCTAAATTATTTCTCTATGTTACAAACTTTATAGTAAAACTAACATTATTTGTACCCATGTTATTGGGATAGGGATTGTGTATAATGAGTCAATCGAAGTGGAAATAAGTTGCCACGTAGCAGACGCATAGGTACAAAATAAATCAAATAGATCTAGCACACATGAAGTGCCTACGACTACTCACAAAATCAGCTTATGTTCACGCACAAATTTTCAAAACACTTACTGTCGTACTCTAGATATGTCATGGCTAAAATTTAATTTGCAAACAAATTGCCATGATCATGTGACATTGAATTTATAGTTTGTATGGGGGGTACCACTCCTACCACGCTTATGTTTTACTTAACTACTTAGCTCAGCAATTCATATTACCACACTAAATTTCAAAACTGTGGCCTTCATAGTCCTCCAGATATTTTGCTTTTGAATGGGAGGTGCCATGTCTGCTTTTCCGATCCCGCAGATTTTTTGTATCACGACTCAAGACCAAAACCAATATGCCTGGACAAAAATTCAAAACCGTTACTAATTTAGTGTCAATATTTACTAAATATTAGACGTTCTATGATCACTATGCGGCAACGTGACGTGACTGTTACTTCTTTTTAACAATCACTTAGGTTCTGTGAAAATGTGAAAATGTGAAAAGCATACAAATTCCGATACTTTTGCGTCAATTTGATGGCATTAACTGCTAAAACCAAGCATTTCCCTACTATTCCTAATGACGTTTCCCAATTGCAAGAAAATCAGCTGTTTGTTTGATCTAGAATTGTCAGAAGGCCGATTTTGACAGATGTTGTGTTTAATTGGATGAAAAATTGATTTTTTTACCTCAGATCAATTTGGCAAATCTGGATTTTTCGGTGGATTTACCGCTACTTGCTAAAACTCTCATAAAAATGGTAGCTGTCAGTTTGGCTAAAGTGATATTCGTTTTGATTTATTGTTATTTCGGTTGTGAAAATCTATTATTAATCCTTAAAACTGTAGCAGTTGGGTGTGGTACTATAATTTAATGATAAGCAAACAACTTGTGTGAGTTGAAACTTGACAGCTACATCGACACTAACTTCACAGACACGATATTACAACAAAACAGAGATAAAAAAAAACCGATCTTTCCATTGGTAGCACAATAGATAGATAGCACATCTAGATTTACCAATTGAAAACGCCATGAAATTTTTTTTTAATTTTGTTAATATCCTCACCTACATATCAAACAAAAAAAATTAAATATTTTGAATTTTTTGCATAAAAAAAGTGTTTTAACGTATTACACCTGATGCAATTTTTTCGCTGAATGCATTCACTCGTGGTGATATTACTTATCGAAACTGACTTTCGTTGTGATTCCCGATTCCCTCCATTGTTTGAAGATTTTAGGAAACCTCGGTGTAGTTATTGGTGAGTTGAGTGACAGTCTACATCAGAAAGTCATAGAGTGAGGTAGGTAAGACGATTTTTTTAAAAGTTATTTCTTATGAAATTCATAAAATATTTTAATATTTTAGAAATGGGCGACAATGGCAATAAAACCCCGTTACAACACTCAAAGGGTGCCGAGGGTCAAAAGTCTGTCAAAGACCGTCAAGGAACATGTCGGAGATGCTATACAGCCATTCATTCTGGAAAGCAGTACTGTCGCAGATGTAAGGGTATAAAGGATGTATACGAAATGAATGGATGGAAATTTAACTGATTCCGATTACAATTCACCTCTAACTCTGTATTGATTTTGAAATTAATAAAGAAAACATACGCCCACTGATAAAAGGGTAAAAATGCGCGTTTTAATTTATTTTGCTAGCGTACAGGTAGGAGCTGATAAGAGCTGAAACCTTCCACTGGTTTTCACCTCAATGTCCACATGATATTGGCACATCGAATCTCGTAGATTCTGGTTGTACTAAGATCAGAAGTACTAAAGGAAAATGGTAAGTCATTTCCGTGATCAACTATGAGCGATTCCCTCAGGCGAACTAGAAGTAATGCAGTGCAAGGACTACCACCGCTCTGAGGAGATTTTGAGCCTTGCGATCTCTTTTGACTTCATTTTTAGCATCAGCATTTGGAACCTCTTGTCCCATCCTAGAAATTGTTGGCAATGTAGGGATGTACGCAATTTCTATCAACTTATGTCGTTTCCAGGAACCTTTCGTTCCGATGATCCATATCTAGTTGACCCCTAGAGGGCAATTTTTGCCGAGTGTTGCTTTTGATTTGCAAATAGACATTGGCCTAGTTAGACTAAGACCATTAGCGGATAGAAGGGGTGGAAAGTTTTCGAAGTTTTGATAGTGGTGACTCAGAAATTCTATGTCGGTTGTTATGCGATCCGCAGTTGTCGTTGAATTTGTTTACAAAATTGATATGTTGGTGTGAGTATCATGTAAACAAATTCGATTTGGGGACAATAAACATAAACAATTCCATCGATTCTATGAACAGTAGCGAGTGATGATCATGAAGTGGGAAGCGGGACTGGGGGTATGTTGAAATTAGCAAGTTGCTTACAATGCGAAACTGAATCTGTTTACGGATAAAACAGGAAACGCGTAGAAGAATATTCCTTTTTCTGATATGGCTGCAGAAAGTATTGAAACAGAATAGCATTTCATATATATATATATAACGGATGTATATTTGTGGGAAGTCATCGTTTGCGTCGCTTCACAACTTTAGGTAATCGATGACGCACTTGCAATTTGTATATGAAATCTTTTTGCTAAACAAAAACACACACATGTACACTTCTGCAACAGAATTGTGACAATTAATCCGTCAAAAAAAACAAATCTGAAATAAATTACCAAAAACTAAATAAACGGAAAAATTGCAATTTATAGCAAATTATTCGATTGGGTTACCACATCCTTTGTGGAAGTAGCTTTAGGGGCCTTTCGGAAACGTTTTTAATAAGCTTCTACAATTTCTTTCAAATGGTACACTTACGGAGTAGGATGAAAGCCCTAACTGCTTTGAACAAAATAGGGCTTTGTTGGCTAATTTGCAGTACAAGAAAGTTAGCAAACACAAGGTGCCTCAAAAGAATATAATATGGAATTCAAGTGCCTTGGGGCCAAATTCCGCAAGCTCGAGTTTTCTGCTTCTTTACACGTTTCACAAAATTCACATTCACTCAATTGATATAAAGCGATTATCTCTTGGTGACTGATCCAATGTAACACCATAATAATCCCAGTCCTGCTTTACGATGATGCAGCCAGAACCATATATAAAGTGCTCGTCTTGAGAGAAAAATTCTTCGAAAACTCTTGGAACCCGATTAAAGACTAAGGTTAAGCCTCGAGCTATACAAAGTGTATTGCGGACAATTTTGATGACAAGGACATGTAGAGCGAGAAAGCGCAGCTTGAGGTATATATATGCTTAAGGTGGAATGCTTGCGATTTCTGCCCAGTACTAACAAAAATGTGTGCCTAAATTCCATCGGAAACCTGATCACAGCACCTGCACAGAATACCTGGAATCGTACCGAACCTACAACAGGTGTATGACAAGGAAAGTTGCTTCTTCAAGTATCTCTGTCAGTTAAGCTGTCTTCCCTCTTCCGAGATAATATTTTATAAAGCGCTTAGCCACTCCCAAACACGACGTAAGCCAACCCTAGGAATTCACAATTTAAATTCACTAAACCGGAAAATTGCTTGATTGCAGTATTTATTCAGCTGTGTGGATTCGGATTGCAGTTTCGCCATTGACATGCAGAAGCATTGCTGGTGCATGGTGCATCTGCATATAAGATTGATGACAGTTGCATCATGTTGTCTGTGGATTGGTTAATACTGTCGAGTGGGTAGACATAGCATTGCCACCCAACAATAGTGACTCCGGATTGTGAAAATGATGGCGGCTATACGATTTCTGTTTAAAATGTCGATGTGGACTGGGATGTTTCTGTTCACGCATATGGCCTGAGATGCTATAAAATACGAACAACGGAATATTTGCAATCATTCTGAACCTACAAAATATTATATCAACGCATCGACTTGTTTTGTATTAACTTTTCCGAATCAACATGAATGTCATCCAAGAAAAACGCGACAACTTTGATAACGTTGTTCACTTGCAATGTAGTTCCGTAACGCAACGCCCGATCCTCTACTTATACGAATACAGACAGAAGCAAACCGTTGGACATTTTCAGTTGCGCTGTTTCTAAACTGAAAGTTGCATAGCGTGTCCTCTGGTGCAAGACGACACAGCCTTGAAGTTGATGAAAAGTGTGTTTCAACTTGATGCAGCCCTAGATGCTGTGATTCATTTAGTGCCTCCAGATATTTAAGGCCAACAGTCCGCAGCTTGAGAGCCTCGTCACATTGGGCACTCGCTCAAAGTGAACCCACAAAGATTCTAAGTCACTTTAACATAACACAAAACACCGACACACCACTACCCATATCAGGTTTGAGCATAACAATGGGTCAACCATTCCCAGCTGCCTTGAATTGGAGTCGGATGATCGGAATCAATAACTTGATTCACATCCACACGAATGGGCTTAAAACAGAATCTGGAGTGGAGGTGTTTTCTCCGAGATGCGTAACCTAAGCATATCCCTTCGCATTTTCCGAGCGGAAATCGTGGCAATTCAAGCAGCCTTTTCTTGGCTGAGAAGGAGTGTAATGTCCACGAGGAATATTAACATCATTGGTGACAGCCAAGCTGAAATCAAGTCCCTTGAATCTATCTCGTTCAAATCGGCATCAGCCCACGAATGGCGACTAGCTCTTCATGAGATTACACAGAGCATTCCAGAGACAGAGACATACCAGGGAACTGTAAACCGAATGAGCTTGCAAGACAGGTCACTACTAACTATCACTCTCTGTGGGCGAACGCATCGGCGTCTCGACAATAACGTGTGAGTTTTCCGAACCCCAGATGCGATAATTTATTTGTCAACGTTGCCGCCGATACAGAAATGCTCCTCGTTGGGTAAGATGATTTATTGCGCCCAAAATCAGTGTCGAATTCAAGCTGGTCTAAGACCCAAACTGCGAAGCGATAACGATTGGACCAATTTGACCTTGTACGCGAATAATTCGAGTTCTGTGCGCAAAATTCTCCTCGAACTAGTGTATGAAATGTTGAGCTGTTGAGATCGATATCGAGTTGATGTGAATGAATTGATTTTCACACTCTCGTCTGGAGCAGCCAACCATATTTTTGGGACCATCAGTGTTGGCCTCTGGAATACAAGTCTCACAAAGTTTCGTACAGAAGACGCGGTGGGTGCTTGATTTGAGTCAAAACTGATTTTCAAATAACGCGCTGTTTGGGCTTACTTTGGAAATGAGTTGTTCAAGCATTAAGTGATATATTTTGTTCCACGGAGGTATGATTTCGAGTGGGAAACAGGTGTCAGTTTCAAAATAAACTGTGATTTAACGAGAAGCCGCTAGATGGCCCATCAACGACATATATATGTATTCGTTCAGCCATTATATTTGAGTAAGGACTTTCTAGCTCCCGCTATTCGCCATTTAGGTTTGAAATGACTTGGCTTGTTGTTGGCTTCTAACCGCCTTCAATATCGGACACAATAAGTGAATAAATGATTTACTTCTACGACAGGTTGTAGATTACAGCGAGAACAGTCCGCTCCAGTCTTGAATACTCTCGATAAATTATGCATGCTGGTTTGCTCTTAAAAGCAATTCTATTGACCAAGGTATTTGCCGGGCTATCACTCTTTTTGGGGCAAGGGATTCCCATCAATTATTCTTGTGTAACTGCTTTCCGTGCTTTTGCATAGCAAGCTATTGGTAACATAGTCCAGAGCATTCATAGACAAATCGTATTTGAAGGCGCATGTGATACCGCCAGACCCAGTTGAATAGGAAAACCAATGCACCTGTTCTTCTTTACCTTCTGTAGATCTTTCCTTGACCTGTGTATTTTACAAACCTTGCAAACCCACCAAATCGATTCCGGAAGACCACTATTCTGGACTTATTGGTGTCCATTTGTAAGCGCTAAAAGCTGCAATATTATTGATCAAGTTCTGCATCATGGTTGGCCGTTCCCATAGATTGACAACGTCATTGGCATGCATGAGCAGTTTTGCTTTTCATCCGTCAAACTAAAATCCCCCAAGCAGAAATGTTGCTCTTTCATTCATCAACAACGAATCTGCGTATACATAAACCAACAATAGGAGGACAAATGGCTGTTATTGAAGAATCTAAGCCAATTCCAGAAAATTTCTATCAGCACCTGACAACTCGCATGTTAAATGACAAAAACATTTAGGGAATGCAAAAAAAACAGCAATCCACATGTAATGTATGGACCATATGGTGTCTCAAACCTAGCTCTCAGTGGCTCTCCTGTTTTACACCGCATCGGAACGGACAATTTTTGTTGATTCTCACGCCAGTGTTAGTCATGGATGTTCGTCAGTCTTTCGCAAGAGGTGAAGCAGGAAAAATATTAGGTGTTGTCACTTTCGTGATTTGAAACAGCGCACCATACCCCACACAGCAATCCACATGATTTTTGAAAATGTCAATCATCAGGTGGGAGTCAGACGGATCTCTGCATCTGCAACGAATAGGAAAAAAAGCCTTAAGCCATCAGCTCCAGATATGGCTTATACCAAGAAAATATTTGCCCGATCTATCCTAACATTTAACTAGTGGGACTTTAACCCACTAAAACCACCCCCCCTTTTTGTATTTGTATTGCAACTAATTATACGACATACCTAGCAATTTTGTTATCACGAGTAATGAATGTTTGGCAGGCAACTTTCCTGTGAGAGTTCCTGCTCTCTCCACAATTTATAACGCGGTTTGTTGTTATCGGGCCAAATCTAAGGGCTTAGTTCTTTGAAGGCGCTGCAATAAATTTGTTTCCACAAGAATTGGGAGGACCGTTGTGTTAACTTGTCACAATAAACCTTTTTTATGTTTGCGTGCATAATTTTTCGTCTCATCTTTAACCGCGGGAATACCCATCTTCATCCTTTATATACCACGGCGCATTGACGAATGTCCTCAACATTGTATTTTCAAAAGTTTGTAAAATATTTAGATTCATTTCACTGGTACAACCCCATAGTTATATTCTGTATGTCCAGACCGGCTTTAGCACTTGCTTGTATAATAGCAGCTTGTTACCAAGGTTAAGCTTCGAGTATTTTCCGAGTAACCAGTACAGTTATCTGTATTTAGTTTTGAGTTCTTCGCATTCCTTTTTTACATGCGACTTCCATTTTAATTTTGCATCGAGTGTCATTCCGAGATATTTTGCTTCATTTGCAAAAGGGACATGAACGGTATTGAGAAATACTGGCAAATTGTTTGTCCGTTTATACGAAAAATCTAGATGAATCGATTTGCTCTCGTTAAGTGCAATCCGCCAGGACTTTGTCCATTCATTAACTTCGTTAAAAGCGTTTTGTAATTTCATATTTGTTTCCTCTGTTGTTGTGCCAACTGCTAGTATGGCAGTATCGTCAGCAAAAGTGGCAACTATCGTATCGTTTGTTTGTGGCATATCACGTGTAAATAGGAGGTACAAAAGTGGTCCAAGGACGCTTCGTTGGGGTACTCCTCTTAATTTTTCTTTGAAATCCGAATGTTCGTTTTCAAGTTTCACACGGAAAAGTCTTTCCTCAAGATACGACACGAGGATTTTATATAAATTTTCAGGCAGCTTGCGTTGAAGGCCTCTATGCCAAACTTTGTCAAAAGCTTGCGACATGTTTCCTCAAGAATGTTTGAATGTTTCCTCAAGATGTTTGAATGTTTCCTCAAGATGTGCGGCAAAAACGTCTGCTTTTTCTTTATCGCTTTTTGCCCAAACGCCTTGAGTTACCCTAATTTGTGGCACAGCGTTTTTGGCCATTTTATGACTTTAATTGCTTTCCAAAGTAAATAATTCGATTCTTTTCCAGCGGTTAGGGTTTGTTTTGAATTAGATAGCATGTTACTCAACCGATTATCTTGCGGGGCACGAGTTTGGTGCCATCTTTTTCGAGCTTTTCTGATGAAATCTTTTGTTTCCCATGGGTACTTGCTATTACTATAGGTCCCTATTTTGCGTTGTTGAGGAGTATTATTCCAAGCTACGGAGAGCTCAGTGGAGCGATGGTTAGTATGTTGAACTGCTTCGCAGAAGGTTTGTGTTCGATTCCCAGCCGTAGCAACACCTAAAATGATTTTTCACTGGCCCTCCTCTCGTGGTGGTCTCAAATTCGCAGTTCGGAGTCGGCATAAAACAGAGTTTCCCGCCATCGTGCAAGAAGTACACACGCACACATGAATGGTTGTGAGAAAGCTCGGCCCTGGGTACTAACGAGCCTGTTGCGCCAATATCGATAAAGTAGTCAACCACGACCTCAAGTTCCAATGGGGATCTAAGCGATACACCCAGTCGAATATTATTTTCAATGTCGTTTTTGAAGCCTTCCCAGTTGGTTTTCCAGTTTGTTAGTCTGGGTGGGTTTTCATTTCTAATGATTGACTCGCTCGTTGTTAGAATGATCAGAGAAAAGATCAAAGCATTCGCTAACTTTGATTCGATTGATTCGATTACTTTGAAAAAATCGATGAAATCAGGTATTTTACTTTCTACATACTTCGTAAATCATCCTACCTTTCTGTTATATGCATCTAGATACCCAGAATGTATGTTTTACATACCCGCACGCTGTCCAATGGAACTAAGAAAGTTTTCAAAGTCAATTTTCGCAATCTTGCATCGCGGTGTGTAGTAAACAGAAGGTATCTTCAGAGAGGATTGTCTGTTTCTGAATTGTATAGAGCTAAGTTGCATTTTTTCGATTTCTAATTTAAAATCAATCGAATGTTCGATGCACTCTTTTTATATATAGTGAGCTTCCACCTCTAGCCTTATTCGATGGATGTAGAGCATGATATCCCAGTTAACCCTTAATCTTTAATTTCGAATGACTCTTTGCATGAGTTTCGGATATTAAACAGATGTCGATATTATTTTCTTGTATATAAAATTCAAGTTCTCCAAGTTTTTGCCAAAGGCCATTGGCAATCCACGTTAGAATTTTAATAAACCTATTCATGTCGCTGGCGTTACGATAAATTTTACCGCAACAAGGGTCACTCTCTTATTCCCCTAAAATCCCTTTGTTCCCTCTTTTCACATCTGCACCTGGAATGTGAGAACATTAAACAGGAGAGGTGCAAGCGAAAAACTAGCGGAAGCCCTAATCTGCTACAAAGCAGACATTACTGCCATGTAGGAAATACGATGGGATGGGCCGGGCAAAAAGAGGGTGAAGAACTGTGACATCTACTACGGACCGTGTAATAGTGAGCAGAAACAGCGAGAAATTCGGATGCGGATTTGTTATAAGTGCCAGACTTAGGCAAGAAGTCTTATGTTTCCAAGACATTAGCGAACGCACTGTAACAATCCGCATCAAGGCCGAATTCGCCAACATAAGCCTTATATGTGCTCACGCCCGAACCGAGGAAAAAGATGATATAGCTAAGGATTTCTTCTATGAGCTCCTTGACAAAACGTAACAGCGACTGCCGAAGTACGATGTTAAGTACGACAGATGCTCGCAGCCACGAACAAGGTCTACAAGGCTAAGCTGCAGGTGAAGACGACAGCTCTATAGGCAGAGAAGAAGGGAAGAACACCGGCTTTTCAGAAAGCAGAAAAAAGAGCAAGAAAAGCGCGCGATCGAGGATATAGAGAGGTGCCACTCCAGGAACGATGTTCGCAAGTTTTACCAAAGTGTAAAACGTCAAAGCCAAGGATACAAGGCTCGACCAGAATTCTGTCGAGATGAACAAGAAAATATCGTACTTGAGACACAGTCGGTGCTGAGGATATGGAAGGACCACTTCTGCCGACTGTTAAACGGCGATGACGAACAACATTCCGCTGTCAGAACCCTTCAATATTGGCAACGACAGCGAGAACTGCCAACCTCCCGACCTGAGTGAAGTGAGGATAGCAATATCCAAACTGAAGCTTAATAGGTCTGCCGGAAATGACGGCCTTCCCGCCGAGCTTTATAAAGCCGGCGGAGATGACTTGGTAAGTAGCATCCACCAACTCATAAGCCGCATCTGGTCGGAAGAAAGTATGACTGAAGAATGGAACCTCACCATCGTTTGTCCGATTAACAAAAAAGGAGACCCTCTAAGCTGCGCCATCTACAGAGGCATAAGTCTCCTCAACATCGCCTACAAGATCCTATCTGCCGCAAATATGTGAACGCCTGAAACCGTTAACCAACAACCTGATCGGCCCTTATCAGTGTGGTTTTAGGCCAGGAAAGTCCACAACCACAACAACAACACTTCGGCAGATCCTGGAAAAAACCCAAGAAGTCCAAATCGATACCCACCACCTATTCATCGATTTCAAAGCCGCATACGACAGCATTTATAGAGACGAACTATACAGAGCCATGTCTAGTTTTGGTATACCGCCCAAACTCGTCCGTTTGTGTAGGATGACGATGGAGAATTCTCGCTGCTCCATCAGGGTCAGAAACGACCTCACTGACACATTGGATACCAAAAAAGGATTTAGGCAAGGTGATGTGCTGTCATGTGACTTCTTCCATCTGATTCTTGAGATGATTGTGCAAAATTCACGAGCCAACGCCAGAGGCACAATTTTCCAAAAATCTGCTGCCAAGGCTTTGCTGGCAAGTACGGACTGTTTTTTTGAGTTTTCTATGACTGTTTCGTATAAATCTAGCTGAATTTCAATAATACACCGCCGAAATTCGACAATTTTGACGATTAACGAAGCCATCAAGATGACAATGGGCTTGACATCTGAAGGTGAGTTTGTTCGCAAAATCAGTATCCTCTTGCTGTTTCTTTCTAACTTCTATTGTCAGCATGTTCTTTTATACTAAATCTAAGTATTCGATTTATTATAGTTTTGGAAGTATGGACATTTTTGGGTGCCTCAAAGGGGCTGCTTTTTAAGAGCTTCACTACTTTTTAAGCTCGATTTGCTTTAAAAAGTTTATTTTTACAAACTTGAAAGAAATAAGCACTCAAATTTAAGCAGATATCCATATAAGAATTTGTTTATCCAATTCATCCTTAAAACTTTCAAAAACGAAACTTTTTTGTATATCTTGAGTCTTGAATCATTCGAACATTGTAAGCTTCACATCATTCATGAGAATTCGCTGTAAAGAGCTTCCCAAAATGCCCAATTCTTGACTACGCAATGACGTTCCTGGGCTGTTAGCAACACTCTTTCTAACTGTTTCGAGTTTTCTGTTCAACGACTTGTGACACGACACCCAGAGCGTCTAGGATCACTAATACATTCAGTCTCCCTAGATGCTTTTCACATATGACGGTTTTAATCACTATGACGGCCGTATTTTGTACGAAAATGGCGGACTATAGCTGAGGAAACTAAATTAAACTATTGCTCAACAATGAAAATGCGTTGCTCTATTGTACAGCGCTCCGTTTTTAATAATAACCAACTGTCAGCTGACACATTTTTATTTCTTTTTCCGTTGACAACTCAGTTACATTAAATGGCGCGAAATTTTGCGTGAATTATTTGAAACTCTTTGTTATAAAATATAAAATACTAGCAGTAACCCAGTGCTCTACATTTATCATAAAATTGGTTAAAACATTACTGATGAAAACAGAGAACATTGGAAGGCGTCTATATAGTTTAAATTAATGCAAAATTACCTTTTCGTACTTATATTGTTCAGTTTCTTAAAAATTGTAAAAAAAAAACTACAGGCCATTAAATATTAAAAGAACATGAGGAGGCTTGAGCACACCCTATCCGATGCCATCCCATCTTTAAAATTAAGCTCTCGTGGGCATGAATTATAGTGTATGGTTTTTCGATTGCATATCCTATTGGGTAGGGTGTACAGATGATTTTTATAAAAACAAGCACCCGAAAAGTGGCCGTGCGTTAAAATGATCTATAGGCGAAAATTTATAACATTACCTAACAAAGTTATTACATAGAAAGTTTTCTTTTCGAAGTTTATAGAAATTTTACAGAAATTATTTTTTTACTGAAAATGGGGAAAAATTGTCAGTGTCAGCATATCTTGTTCAGACAGTTTTTTTAAAACTATTATGGTTCGTAAAAATACGAAGTTTTTCTATGGGTTAGGCTTTGCAAATCGTTTAGATAGAAATTCGCAAGTAAAAAGTGGGCGTGGGTTATAATGATTAGAGGCGAAATGTTCATAGTATTATTCTGGAAATGTTTTAATCGATTTTTTTTAAAATTAAACCGAAAATCTTTTTTTACAAAAATAGCCCACAAAAAGTTGGTTTGCAAAAACATTCATATTGATAAAATATAGCTATTGAGAATGTCAAAATATTTTTCTCCAACAATTTTTTTAAAAATTTCTTACGGTTTGAACAAACATTTTGCTAAACAGTGGACGTTTCAGTGGCCGGTTTTTAATAGAAATGAAAATACTTACACTTTTGTAGGCATGGACAAAGAGTCTATCTACCAAATTTCATTATCCTAGGTCAAACTCTAAGGCATTCAATTCGGTGATGTGCAGAAAAAAGGACAGACCGACATGACTGTATTGACCCAGCTAACGATTCTGAGTCCATTAACCTTAAGGTATATCTAGCTAAATTATTTCTCTATGTTACAAACTTTATAGTAAAACTAAAATTATTTGTACCCATGTTATTGGGATAGGGATTGTGTATAATGAGTCAATCGAAGTGGAAATAAGTTGCCACGTAGCAGACGCATAGGTACAAAATAAATCAAATAGATCTACCACACATGAAGTGCCTACGACTACTCACAAAATCAGCTTATGTCCACGCACAAATTTTCAAAGCACTTACTGTCGTACTCTAGATATGTCATGGCTAAAATTTAATTTGCAAACAAATTGCCATGATCATGTGACATTGAATTTATAGTTTGTATGGGGGGTACCACTCTTACTTGATCCACCACGCTTATGTTTTACTTAACTACTTAGCTCAGCAATTCATATTACCACACTAAATTTCAAAACTGTGGCCTTCATAGTCCTCCAGATATTTTGCTTTTGAATGGGATGTGCCATGTCTGCTTTTCCGATCACGCAGATTTTTTGTATCACGACTCAAGACCAAAACCAAAATGCCTGGACAAAAATTCAAAACCGTTATTAATTTAGTGTCAATATTTACTAAATATTAGACGTTCTATGATCACTTTGCGGCAACGTGACGTGACTGTTACTTCTTTTTAACAATCACCTAGGTTCTGTGAAAATGTCAAGAAAATCGGTCCAGCTATAGACTTCAAACAAACAAGCATACAAATTCCGATACTTTTGCGTCAATTTGATGGCATTAACTGCTAAAACTAAGCATTTCCCTACTATTCTTAATGACGTTTCCCATTTGTAAGAAAATCAATTTTCGTTTGATCTAGAATTGTCAGAAGGCCGATTTTGACAGATGTTGTGTTTAATTGGATGAAAAATTGATTTTTTTTTTATCTTCGACCAATTTTGCAAATCTGGATTTTTCGATGGATTTACCGCTACTTGCTAAAACTCTCATAAAAATGGTAGCTGTCAGTTTGGCTAGAGTGATATTCGTTTTGATTTATTGTTATTTCGGTTGTGAAAATCTATTATTAATCCTTAAAACTGTAGCAGTTGGGTGTGGTATTATAATTTACCGATCTTTCCATTGGTAGCACAATAGATAGATAGCACATCTAGATTTACCAATTGAAAACGCCATGAAATTTTTTTTTAATTTTGTTAATATCCTCACCTACATATCAAACAAAAAAAAATTAAATATTTTGAATTTTTGCATAAAAAAAGTGTTTTAACGTATTACACGTGATGCAATTTTTTCGCTGAATGCATTCACTCGTGGTGATATTACTTATCGAAACTGACTTTCGTTGTGATTCCCGATTCCCTCCATTGTTTGAAGTTTTTAGGAAACCTCGGTGTAGTTATTGGACAGTCTACATCAGAAAGTCATAGAGTGAGGTAGGTAAGACGAATTTTTTTTAAAGTTATTTCTTATGAAATTCATAAAATATTTTAATATTTTAGAAATGGGCAACAACTACGAAGAACCCCAGAAAAAACCAGGGGGTGGCGATGGTCAAAAGTATGTCAGAGACCGTCAAGTAACATGTCGATGTCAGAGATGCTATACGGTCATTCTGGCTGGAAAGCAGTACTGTCACAGATGTGAGCATATAAAGGCTTTATACGAAAGGAATGGATGGGCATTTTTCTGATTCCGATTAGCATTCACCTCTAACTCATGTATTGATTTTGAAATTAATAAAGAAAACATACGCCCACTGATTAAAGGGTAAAAATGAGCGTTTTAATTTATTTTGCTAGCGTACAGGTAGGAGCTGAACCTTAGACTGGTTTTCACCTCAATGTCCACATGACATTGGCACATCGAATCTCGTAGATTCTGGTTGTACTAAGATCGGAAGTACTAAAGGAAAATGGTAAGTCAGTTCCGTGATCAACTATGAGCGATTCCCTCAGGCGAACTAGACGTAATGCAGTGCAAGGACTACCACCGCTCTGAGGAGATTTTGAGCCTGGCGATCTCTTTTGACTTCATTTTTAGCATCAGCATTTGGAACCTCTTGTCCCATCCTAGAAATTGTTGGCAATGTGGGGATGTACGCAATTTCTATCAACTTGTGTCGTTTCCAGGAACCTTTCGTTCCGATGATCCATATCTAGTTGACCCATAGAGGGCAATTTTTGCCGAGTGTTGCTTTTGATTTGCAAATAGACATTGGCCTAGTTAGACTAAGACCATTAGTGGATAGAAGGGGTGGAAAGTTTTTGAAGTTTTGATAGTGGTGACTCAGAAATTCTATGTCGGTTGTTATGCGATCCGCAGTTGTCGTTGAATTTGTTTACAAAATTGATATGTTGGTGTGAGTATCATGTAAACAAATTCGATATGGGGACAATAAACATAAACAATTCCATCGATTCCATTCCATCGGGACTGGGGGTATGTTGAAATTAGCAAGTTGCTTACAATGCGAAACTGAATCTGTTTACGGATAAAACAGGAAACGCGTAGAAGAATATTCCTTTTTCTGATATGGCTGCAGAAAGTATTGAAACAGAATAGCATTTCATATATATATATATAACGGATGTATATTTGTGGGAAGTCATCGTTTGCGTCCCTTCACAACTTTAGGTAATCGATGACGCACTTGCAATTTATATATGAAAACTTTTTGCTAAACAAAACCACACACATGTACACTTCTGCAACAGAATTGTGACAATTAATCCGTCAAAAAAACAAATCTGAAATAAATTACCAAAAACTAAATAAACGGAAAAATTGCAATTTATAGCAAATTATTCGATTGGGTTACCACATCCTTTGTGGAAGTAGCTTTAGGGGCCTTTCGGAAACGTTTTTCATAAGCTTCTACAATTTCTTTCAAATGGTACACTTACGGAGTAGGATGAAAGCCCTAACTGCTTTGAACAAAATAGGGCTTTGTTGGCTAATTTGCAGTACAAGAAAGTTAGCAAACACAAGGTGCCTCAAAAGAATGTAATATGGAATTCAAGTGCCTTGGGGCCAAATTCCGCAAGCTCGAGTTTTCTGCTTCTTTACACATTTCACAAAATTCACATTCACTCAATTGATATAAAGCGATTACCTCTTGGTGACTGATCCAATATAACACCATAATAATCCCAGTCCTGCTTTACGATGATGCAGCCAGAACCATATATAAAGTGCTTGTCTTGAGAGAAAAATTCTTCGAAAACTCTTGGAACCCGATTGAAGACTAAGATTAAGCCTCGAGCTATACAAAGTGTATTGCGGACAATTTTGATGACAAGGACATGTAGAGCGAGAAAGCGCAGCTTGAGGTATATATATGCTTAAGGTGGAATGCTTGCGATTTCTGCCCAGTACTAACAAAAATGTGTGCCTAAATTCCATCATACTACCTTACGAATTAAAGCCAGATTCCGATTCCGATTCAATGCAGATACTCAAATACTTCTCCCTATCATAGGAATGGGTGTATCCATTAAGTCGTGGCGCATTCATGTGTTGACCAGTGACGATGCCGTGGAAAGAGAATAAGGAAAAAAAACGAATGCCTGTAAAGAGTGCGGTCAACTTGAACATGTACAGGTCGGAAGCCTGATCACAGCACCTGCACAGAATACCTGGAATCGTACCGAACCTACAACAGGTGTATGACAAGGAAAGTTGCTTCTTCAAGTATCTCTGTCAGTTAAGCTGTCTTCCCTCTTCCGAGATAATATTTTATAAAGCGCTTAGCCACTCCCAAACACGACGTAAGCCAACCCTAGGAATTCACAATTTAAATTCACTAAACCGGAAAATTGCTTGATTGCAGTATTTATTCAGCTGTGTGGATTCGGATTGCAGTTTCGCCATTGACATGCAGAAGCATTGCTGGTGCATGGTGCATCTGCATATAAGATTGATGACAGTTGCATCATGTTGTCTGTGGATTGGTTAATACTGTCGAGTGGGTAGACATAGCATTGCCACCCAACAATAGTGACTCCGGATTGTGAAAATGATGGCGGCTATACGATTTCTGTTTAAAATGTCGATGTGGACTGGGATGTTTCTGTTCACGCATATGGCCTGAGATGCTATAAAATACGAACAACGGAATATTTGTAATAATTCTGAACCTAGAAAATATAATATCAACGCATCGACTTGTTTTGTATTAACTTTTCGAATCAACATGAATGTCATCCAAGAAAAACGCGACAACTTTGATAACGTTGTTCACTTGCAATGTAGTTCCGTAACGCAACGCCCGATCCTCTACTTATACGAATACAGACAGAAGCAAACCGTTGGACATTTTCAGTTCAGATAGAAACATTGTTTCCAGCCTCATTTTTGAGGAAAAATGGACCAATGATGCAACTACTCCACAATCCGCACTAAACTGTCACTCTCTATGGACGCATCGGTGTCTCGACAATAACGTGTGAGTTTTCCGAGCCCCAGATGCGATAATTTATTTATCAACGTTGCCGCCGATACAGAAATGCTCCTCGTTGGTTAAGACGATTTATTGCTCCCAAAATATCGAATCCAAGCCATATTTTTGCCTGGCGCGGTGGGTGCTTGATTTGGGTCAAAACTAATTTCCAAACATAGCACTGTTTGGGCTCACTTTGGAAGCGCTAAGCGACAAACAAGTGTCCGTTTCAAAATAACCTATGATTTAACTAGAAACCGCTTGATGACCCACCCTGTACATACATATGTAATCGTTCAGCCATTATATTGATTTTCTAGCTCCCTTGACAGTGAACTCCACTATTTGCCATTTAGGACTGAAATAACTTGGCTTGTTGTTGGCATCTAATGATTAACTTCTTCGATAGGTTGCAGATTACAGCGAGAACAGTCTGCCTTCTCGTCCGCTCTTAAAAGCTTTTAAAAGCAATTCTATTGACCAAGGTATTTGCCGGGCTATCACTCTGTTTGGGGCCAGGGCTCCCCATCAGTTATTCTTGTGGATCTGCTTTCCGTGCTTTTGCATAGCAAGCTATTGGTTAGATAGTCCAGAGCATTCACAAACAAATCGTATTTGAAGGCGTATGTGATGCCGCCAGTTCTATTTAAATAGAAAAAGTAATTCACCTGTACTTCTTTCCTTCTATAGATCTTTCCTTGTCCTGTTTATTATACAAACCTTGCAAACCCACCAAATCGATTCCGGAAGACCACTATTCTGGACTTATTGGTGTCCATTTGTAAGCGCTAGAAGCTGCAATATTATTGATGAAGTTCTGCATCATGGTTGGCCGTTCCCATATATTGACAACGTCATTGGCATGCATGAGCAGTTTTGCTTCTCATCCGTCAAACTAAAATCCCCCAGGCAGAAATGTTGCTCTTTCATTCATCAACAACGAATCTGCGTATACATAAACCAACAATAGGAGGACAAATGGCTGTTATTGAAGAATCTAAGCCAATTCCAGAAAATTTCTATCAGCACCTGACAACTCGCACGTTAAATGACAAAAACATTTAGGGAATGCAAAAACAACAGCAATCCACATGTAAGGTATGGACCATATGGTGTCTCAAACCTAGCTCTCAGTGGCTCTCCTGTTTTACACCGCATCGGAACGGACAATTTTTGTTGATTCTCATGCCAGTGTTAGTCATGGATGTTCGTCAGTCTTTCGCAAGAGGTGAAGCAGGAAAAATATTAGGAGTTGTCACTTTCGTGATTTGAAACAGCGCACCATACCCCACACAGCAATCCACATGATTTTTGAAAATGTCAATCATCAGGTGGGAGTCAGACGGATCTCTGCATCTGCAACGAATAGGAAAAAAAGCCTTAAGCCATCAGCTCCAGATATGGCCTATACCCTAGAAAATATTTCCCTGACCTATCCTAAGACTCATCAGCAAGATATCCCTGGTTTGATGAGGAATGCAGACACTTGCGGCCAAGAACGAGGCCTACAAGGCTAAGCTGCAGGTGAAGACCAGAGCTGCCGTTGAGCTCTATAGGCAGAGAAGAAGGGAAGAACACCAGCTTTTCAGAAGGAAGAAAAAAGAGCAAGAAAAGAGATAGAGATGTGCAACTCCAGGAACGATGTTCGCAAAGTTTTACCAAAGTGTAAAACGTCAAAGCCAAGGATACAAGGCTCGCACAGAATCCAGTCGAGATGAACAAGGAAGTATCGTAGTGAGACAAAGTCAATGCTGAGGATATGGAAGAACCACTTCTGCAGACTGTTGAACGGCGATGACGAACAATGCTGACGATATTGATGTCATAGCCACGTATATAGAGAAGAAATCGGCGAAAATGGGCTTAGCAGTAAATGAGGGCAAGAGAAAGCATATGCTGTCAAACCGAAAGGACACACAACATCGACGAATTGGACAGAACGTCACCATCGAAAGATATAACTTTGTGGAAGTACGGGACTTTATCTCGGCTTCGCTATTACCTCTGACAACATGTCAGAATTAACTCTTGCCAACCGCTGCTTCTTCGGGCTAAGAAGGCACTCGAACTACTAAGGAGATCCTATATAAGACCCTTATCATCCCAGTCTTGCTCTACGGCGCTGAAGCATGAACCGTCTCAAAAGCGGATGAAGAAATCCTTGGTCGATTTGAGAGGAAAATTCTTCGAAAAATCTTCGCTCCCGTTTGCGTTGCCGGGCTATGGAGATGAAGATTCAACCAAGAACTATACAAACTGTACCACGACATGCCCCTGGTCAAAAAAAAACTCTGCATTGGACGTTTAAAATGGCTAGGACATGTAGAACGAATGGACATCAATACTACGGCTCACAGAGTCTTCGATTCCCAGCCAGACGTCGGACGCAGTAGAGGAAGACCTCGTCTTAAGTGGCGCGCACAGGTAGAAACCGACCTCAACCAACTTGGAGTGCGCAACTGTAGGCGGTTTGCTAAGGACCGGGCTAATTGGAGAGGCTTGTTGGCTTAGGCAGAGGTTCATTCCGGACTGTAGCGCCACTTTAGTAAGTAAGTAAGTAATGTGTGCATTGCAGTCGGTTCTGGCTCGTGTGAGGTTTTAATCGGTTTTCTGCAATTGGATTGGTCTTGTAACGGGTGATCCAAGTAGAGATACTTTTTTCAATAGCATCTTTTGACAGATCACGTGTGAGTCGTGTCATGCTGTCATGTTATTTTTGTTTAGTATTGTTTGGCATTTCACAATGGAAAGACTTACGCGTGAACAACGTTTACAAATTGTTCAACTTTACTATGAAAATTCACGTGCTGTGAGGAACGTGTTTCGTGCACTTCGCTCAACTTATGGTCAACATAATCGGCCTACTGAGCGTACTATTCGCAACACCATCACCCATTTTGAGACCCAGCATTCATAACATTCGACCGAGTAGACCACGTCCAGCACGCTGTGAAGAAAATATAGCGGCGGTAGAGAGTCGATTCGGCGCCGTTCGCAGCAACTCGGACTGACGTATGGAACGACTTGGCGCATTTTACGTCAAGATCTTAAATTGAAAGCGTACAAAATACAGCTTGTGCAACAACTGAAGCCGCTCGACCTTCCCAAGCGACATCGCTTCGCTCTATGGGCTCTTGAAAAGTTCCAAGAAAATCCGACGTTTTCGAGCCAAATTTTGTTTAGCGATGAGGCCCATTTCTGGCTCAATGGGTATGTAAACAAACAAAATTGCCGCATTTGGGACGAAGAGCAACCTGAAGAGATTGAAGAACTGCCACTTCATCCAGAAAAAACAACGGTTTGGTGTGGTTTGTGGGCCGGTCGAATCATCGGTCCATATTTCTTTAAAAATTATGCCGGTGTGAACGTAACCATCAATGGCGACCGTTATCGTGCCATGAAATTGAAGCTCGTGATCTCAACGACATTTGGTTTCAGCAAGACGGCGCCACTTCCCACACATCGCATCAATCAATGGACTTATTGAGAGAACATTTCGGTGAGCACATAATTTCACGTTTTGGGCCGGTCGATTGGCCACCAAGATCGTGTGATATCACACCGTTAGACTTTTTCCTGTGGGGATATGTTAAGTCAAAACTTATGCCGACAAACCCGCTTCGATTCAGGCCTTGGAGGAAAACGTCGCGCGTGTCATTCGCCAGTTACCAGTCGAAATGCTCGAACGAGTGATCGAAAATTGGACTCAACGGATGGACCATCTGCGACGTAGCAACGGCCAACATTTGATAGACATAATCTTCAAAAAATAAATGCCAAAGAATGTTCTTTCAAATGATAATAAATTTGAATTTTCTGTGTTTTTTTCTTTAAAAAAGTAGGGAATCTCGAATTGGATCACCCTTTATATTGAAATGGTTGAAGATAAAGCTTAAAAAGTAGCTCTAAGACACAGAGATAGACTTCGCAGCCAAGTTAATTTAGAAATAGCACAGCTTTTGAGAACCGACAATATAGTCAGGAGATTAAGACGGGTTTAACCCCTTGACCTATGTAGCTAAAGACATATATGTATATAAAAAAAAAGAAATACTGAAACTTAAGTACAACTTCAAACAAAACTCATAGAAATCCGACCAACGTCGGAATTTCTTTTAAAATTTATATTTTTATAAAATATAATACATGGGAAAAATAAACTGCTGATTAGTCTAACGACTAGGTGCGATTCCTTGCATCCAAAAGTCAGTCTTCGGAGGGTTTTTTTTAGATCGGGTTAAAGTACCTCACTATTGCAGAAGGTTCCCTCGCGATAAAACCTCTGCAATGTCTTTCGATGATTTTTCCTTCCAGCGAACCCCCACAAAAAAAAAATCAAGTCTTGACCGAAATTAATGTGTTTTGTTATATTTTCAAGCCCTCCGATCACTTGTGAATTAAGCATGATCTCAGAATTAATTTTGTCGTGAAGGTTTCGTTTGTTTGAATTTAATTTGCCAATTTTCCTCTTTAAATCTTCTGGAGTCCTTGTTACCAGTTATCAATTTTATTACTGTACCTAGTCCGTTTACGAGTCCTCTTTTTTTTTGTTCTTGATGTAAGGGTTTCGAGTTTGTTGTGTAGGTCTTTAAGTTTAAATATTGTTACTTCTATTGAGGGTGTTTAACTGTAGATATTTGTAAAGTTAACCCGAATCCGCGTGAACGTTAATTTTTCGAATTCTTCAAAAAAAAAAAATTAGGTGCGATTTTATTAAAAGAAGGATAGATAGACTGCATCAATTATTAATAGAGGTCCTTGTTTTAAATGACCTACATGTCTACATGTCCTGTTGCCATATGGCAACGCCAGAAGTGATAGTGTACATTTTTATTTCCATATGTAAAATTGATGTTTGCCAACCTATTATATAAAACAAGAGCTTATTGAGTAAATAAGAGCATATGGAGTAAAACGGAAATTCATGTGGTTTTTTTTTTAAATATTTGATTGGTTTCATTGGTTTTAACAGTTTGGTATTTGAAATCACAAATCTACAGTATGATAAGGCTTGAAACATTTCAAGCAAAGTCCTATATCACACTTTGAACATGCAGTTCGAC
Organism: Rhingia rostrata; assembly: GCA_949824845.1. Taxonomy (NCBI): domain Eukaryota; kingdom Metazoa; phylum Arthropoda; class Insecta; order Diptera; family Syrphidae; genus Rhingia; species Rhingia rostrata. Next base: position 2,151,698 of record OX463759.1, read on the forward strand.
TAATCGAACAATCGAACTGCACAGGTCTCCTGCATAATGTCTTTTTTTCCAAAGGAACGACCAGGTGATTTGTTTGGTCATAGCGAAGTGTTGTTTCTAATGTACCAGCTTTGGAACGACGTTTTTGACTTATAACACTGCTGTGTGATTTTGGCGGATCACCGAAATGTTTGCAGTAATAAATTGCGATGTCACGTTTGAATCGGTGTTGGAACATACCCGGGTCAACATGCCGATGAAGTTGCCATGCATTTTGGACACATGCAACGATTAGCCATGTAAAAATGCAACTCCACCACTTTTTGCCACGATATGCTATGCGCTACGTAGAAATATTCTTGTCGAGCGATCTACACCACTCATATACTAATTGTATTCCAACACAACACATGGGCGAGTGACTCCCACTTTCTTCCGACCTTCTCTGGAATAGCGCGGTGCAAAGGATATTGGTGTGGAGCCGAAAACAGTTGATACCATGCAGACAACGGAATTGTGAATCCATTTTGTTAGGCGAATTCCAGTCTTATTCATTTTGAACGATTCGTAATAGTCCTAAGTTTCTAATCTTGTCGATGTTTTAAAGCTCATGTTAACAGTGGTGTATCTAATTTAGTATCGTTTTATTCTGGTGTTCCGCAAGGTTCTGTTCTTGGCCCAGTGTTGTATAATATTTTTACATCCGATTATCCAAAATTACATAATTGCAAAGTTGCAATATTCGCAGATGATACTGCCATAGTTTCGTCTCATGAGTTTTCTCTTTCAATTGAGAGAAATTTAAATAATGCGATGAAAATAATTGAAAAATATTACAAAAAATGGAAAATAAAACTGAACGAGCGTAAAATTCAAGCCATTTTTTTCACGCGAAAAAGAAAAGCTTGTTTCGTACCTTATAACCCAATTCAGGTAAATGGAATATACATTCAATGGGAGCATTACGTTAGACATTTAGGTATATACTTGCACTCAAAACTGACCTTCAATGATCATGTTACAAGAACTTTAAAGAAAATATCAATCGCTACTAGAATTCTTTATCCATTCATCAATAAAATTTCGATCTGCTTTCAAAAGAAAATAAAATAAAAATTTTGAACGTCATTTTTCAAGCGATTTTACTTTATGGGTGCCAAGTATGGGGAGACTGTGCAAAGTGTCATATAAAAGAACTGTAAATACCGCAAAATAAAATTTTGAAATTAATGTTAAATTTACCTTGGCACCACTCAACTAGAGAGCTACATAATAAAGCAAATGTTGTAGTGGCAGGGCGTGAAGTGCCTTTGTGTACATTGCTGAGACTGTTTAAGTTCGATATGAAGTTCGTGGTTTAGTAACTGAGAGTATTGAGGTCAGTGATATACCTAGAATTATTTGGAATTCCCTATTTTTTTAATGTTAGTAGTTGTAAGACTTCTTAAGCCGTTACTTAACAATTCTGGGGCTCGGTGTTTGCTGCCCCTAACAGCTTGTGTCTCGTATCTTGTTTAGAATTACAAGGTACACCCTTAACAGGTTTTTCTAATGTTGGTATTCTTAAGCCTTCTTAAGCCGTTACCAAACAGTTCAGGAGCTCGATGTTTGCTGCCCCTAATAGCTTGTCTCTTCTTTATAATCACAAGGTACACCCTTAAAAGTGTTCTCAGTAAGATCCATTCATACCTAACTTAGCTATACTTCATCAGCTTGTTCGTTGCCTGGCATATCTTTTTGGCTTATTACCAGATAAATTTGGTAGTAGGTTGTGGACCAAGAACCTGAAGAATTTCGCGTCGTTGTTAAACATCGATTTTATCACGACAGATAGGCAGTCCGAAATAAAAGTCATAGGAACGTAAGGTGGGCCAAGAGAAGTCATCCGATGTTGTTTGGCTATTCAGAATATCGGTTGCAACGGCACACATTGCACATGGCTCGTGCAGTGTGTGCCATTGCTTCGTCCTGTTAGAAACACATGTCTTCCAGTTCTAATTCGTCCAATTGCGACAAAAAAACTCGGTAAGCATGGCCCTATAGCGCGCACCGTCCACTGTTGTCGTTTGGCGGCGTTCTCGAAAAAATGGACCGATGACTCCTCCAGCGTAAACAGCACACCATGCAGTAACATTGAGCGCGTGTAATGGCTCCTCGTGGATTAGTCGTGGATTTTCGGTGCCTATGAAGCGATAGTTTTGCTTGTTCACGTACCCGAGGCAGAGGTGGAAATGAGCCTCATCGCTCATTATGATTTTTGGTCGAAAAGTCGTCCACTTCGCCCTCGAGATTTAGGATGGCTTGGGTGTCGGTTACAAGCGTTTGGCGGTCGACAGGCAGCAGCTGATGCACGGACTGGACTTTGTACCGGAACGTACGCAAGTCTTTTTTTTTCGCCTTAGGGACAACCGGCTGATGCCTAATTACGAGGCACGGCGTCTGGTCGATGTTTCCGGCGACAGCTCGACATCCTTGGCAAAAGCGGCGATATTCTCGGCATAATTATCATCTCGCAATAGCGAACACCATTCACGGTAACTGCTTGGCCGACCTCATTTTCGAAAAAGCTCGACCCGCCAGCCCATAAACCCCACCAAACAGTCAATCTTTGTGGATGCATCGCCTTTTAAAAAATCACTCGTGGATTCTCATTTGCCCAAATGCGGCAATTCTGCTTGTTAACGAATCCATTGAGGTGAAAGTGTGCCACTTCGCTGAAGATGATTTTCTTTGTATGCTCACCATTGACTTCTGTCTGTTTAACCAACCATTTGGCGTATTGACGAGGCTTGAAATGGTCAGTAGGCTTGAGCTCTTGAGTCAATGGAACCTTGTAAGCGTGGAAATTCAAATCTTTATTCAAAATTCGCATCAGTGATGTTCGTGAGATATTCAATTGTTGGGCACGACGATGAGTCGAGGTTCACGGCCCTTCTGCCACTCTATCTCGAACAACAGGATCTTTTTCCTCCGTTGGGGGGTGAGCGTATATAAGACATTTGTTGGCGAATTTGGCCATGATGCGAATTGTTACAATTTTTTAGATTAGATTTAGATTTATTGTTTTCTTGTTTATAATACAAATAATTTATGTTACAAAAATCATTAAGCATGGCTTTGCCGTCTGCCTGATTGGCATGAGATTAACCATTTAATAACAAGTTTGTTTAAATGTATATTATATTCTTGAATTTAAAAAGATTGAAAAAATATATAAAAAGCAAAACATACTAAAAAGTTAAAAGTTCTCAGATATAATTTTATAACGGTAATTAGTTGCACCTTTATAGAAATAAAAGAGTTGTTTTACATCGCTTTCGCAGTTTAGGTAGGCTATAATTTCTTCCTGAGATTTGACGTCGTTTCCTAGAAAATATCTTCTTATTTCTTTAAGGATGGGACATCTTCCTATAAAATGTAAAACGTCTTCTCTCGCGGATAAGTTGCAAAGACTACAATAAATTGGTAGATCTGGACGATGTGCGATATAATTGAGAGTCGTATTAGTTCGCCTCTCATCTTAAAGAGAGCCGAAATCAGTTCATTGCTGTTGTCATTGTGGAAGTAATTTTTTTCAGACAGATTGTGTTTTAAAACGCTGTATGTAGCTCGGTGAACGGATGATGAAGCCATATTTACGCAATCCGCTCTATATTGTTCATCTACTTTGGCAATAAGATTGCCAATCACATCCTTTTGGTATCTTTCATTTCCATAAGCTAAATTGCATTCGAAACTGCAGTATGTTGCTAGCTCCTCGAGTTTTTTTATACCAGAGCGTATTTCTTTCTACGACCTTCTTGGCAATTATTTTTGGAAGTCTATCGTCCGACAGTTCTAAAACTTTAATTACATAATCTACATGCAATTTCAATGATTTAATGAAAAGCGGTGATAGTCCTGTTTCGATATTAATCATATAGTTTGGTGTTGTGCTTGGTAAGTTAAAGCATCGTTTTATGTAGTATCTAAGGAGTTTCTCTACTGTTTCATATTGACAATATCCCCAAGACTGCGCTGCGTACATCATAACAGATTCTGATACAGCTTGAAAGACCTTGTATTTTACGCTGTTGTCAATTAGTTGATTTGAAAAACATTTTTTCCATGTAGCCGATATGGCACTTTTAGCTTTTATTAGTTTTTCCTTTAGATGTGGTTCCATACTAAGATTACTAGCTATTGTCACCCCGAGATATTTATAGGTTTTCACAATTTCAATGGGCTGTCCGTTGAGGTGCCATTTTTCATCTCTGCACTCTCTACCAGCTCCCTTCTTAAAAATCATAATTTTTGATTTTGTAAGGTTAACCGTAAGATTCCATAATTGGCAGTACAAATCAAGACGGTTAATCATTAATTGTAAGGATTCTGGCGAATTTGCAAATAGAACCACATCGTCTGCAAATAGAAGTGCCTTTATTAAATGTCCCGCGATCTCTATTCCTGTGTAATAGGTGCATCTAGAATTTCATTTTCAATTAATGGGATTGCGTAGTGAATCGGCAGTAAGCTACTTTGTGGGTTCAATAGCGTTTGGAAGTGGTTCATCAGTGTCCTTGCGTCTAGCTGAGTGCCAATTTGGGGTGCTCTGTAGTTGAATTTTTTAATTGCACACCAGAACTCCTTTGTATCTTTACAGTTCACCAATTTTAAAGCTTCGTTTTCAAAAAATCTTTTCTTTTTCTTCATACATATTTGCTTAAAAGCTGTATTTGTTTGGCAGTACATTCTTTTGAAGAAATGATCTCCAACCTTTCGAAAAACTTTTAGCCATCCAAAAGATATTCTTCTCGCTGTTTCACACTCGGTGTCAAACCATTTTTCTTTAAAAAAGTTTCTTTTTTGATGAGCATGTATTTTTGGCGTGTAGGAAATTTTTATTAAATTGTCGATATCCGTTATATCGAGTTGAGTAGTTGTCTGCAAGTTGAGGTCGAGTTTTCGTCTATACTCCGATGCATATGATTGTTTCCACATCAGCTTATGGGGTAGTTGTATCGTTCTTGTATCTTCTCTTTCTGTCGGTGAAGTACCAAACTCGGCAACAATAGGCATATGGTCTGAGAACTGTTGCGTCAAAACTACAAGATCATTTACTAAGGATATCCATAATCCACGTACCAAGCAGTAATCTATGACTGAACATCCTTGTTGTCCTATGAATGTATACTTTCCACTGGAGTCTGAATTGGTTGTACCATTTAATATATGAAATCCGTGAGAATCACATAATTCTAATAATTTCACTCCCTTTGCATTTGTGGTTCCATCTTCTGATTTTCTCACTTTACCTGCGAATCTATTTTCGCTTCCCTCTTCTTTTCCTATTCTGGCATTTAGATCACCTATGATCATCATATCGTCGTCGTATTTACAGTGTTCAATTGCTTCCACTAACGCACCAAAATCTCTTTCCCAGTTGTTACAGTTGATATAAATTGGTAGTGTGTATATAGTTTGTTTGATTCAATTGATATTTTTAAAAGTTTAATTTCATTTACCGATTCAAATTCAAAGGATAAGTTGTGTTTGGAACTATGTTTTTTATATCCAAAGAAGCATCCCCCACTTGCTCTTCCTCTTGTATTTTGTTTTACCGCGGAAATCCAAACAAATTCGAAGCTTTTAAAATGGTTTAAATATAATTTATAATCTTCTTCTACTAAAAATGTTTCATACAGAAAAATAATATCAAATTTATTTATAAATTCATAAAAACCTACTTGTATTGACTTATTAATAAGGCCTTTGATATTATAGCTTAATATTTTCAATTTATTTATTTCTATTAATTTAATTTTATTTTGGCAGACGGCAGTTATACCCTATGACATGATAGATGAATAATTATTTTTATTTATAGTATAATTGGATTGTGTCCGTGCTAAGTTTCCGCTTTGAAATGTAGGTGTCTCTACTGGCTCAGCTCTGTTGTTGACACCTTCTGTCCTCTGTGTTTCCACGTGGTAACCGAGCTGATCGCTGACATTTGTTTTGTAGATTTCATTTAGAACCGAAACCCCATTTTTGTTGTTGTGTAGAAGTCCCAGTGAAGAACTCCAACGAAAAACTTTTCTTTCTACATACATCCTATCATCTCGAACCAATACTTTAATGTTTGTATTCATTCCAACAAGGCTGCTTCTTATCTTTAGAAGTTTATTTCGCTTCTGTCGAATTGCTAAGGGAAGATCTTTTGATATATTGATACCAGTGCCTCGTAGTGATTTTACAGTGATTGTTACAATGCATTCGCTGATGTCTTGGAAACATAAGACTTCTTGCCCAAGTATGGACCTTGTGACAAATCAACATCCGAATATAACGATCGTAGTAGATGTCATAGTTTTTCATTCTCTTTTTGTCCGGTCCATCCCATCGTATTTCCTGGATGGCAGTAATGTCCGCTTTGTAGCAGTTTAATGCTTCCGCTAGTTGTTCGCTTGCACCTCTACTGTTTCATGTTCTCACATTCCAAGTACAGATACGAACGTCGTTGTCCTCTTTTCATTACCAGATATCTCAACAATAAAGTCACTCCATTCGGAGGCTGCTTCGTAAAAAAAGTTTGTTGTTCATTTGTGGGTAGTTAACCCAAAGCACAACCCCCCTCATGGAGGGCCAGTTACAATTTGTTAGATACCTCTAGCAAACGGGGCAATCAGTATCCACTACGGAATTGAGTGCTGCCGTTGGCCATTCGATTTATCTGCCACTAACTAACTAACAATGTAATAGCCGCGAAGCTTTTTATGAGGGATCGGACAATTTTTCGGTATTCGATTCTCACGGATTGTACCGGTTCCATTGTATCCACGTTTTTTTTTTTTAATAAACCCACTAAGCAAATCTCGTAAACAAGTTGTCAAGGTAAAATGAGAACTGCAATTTGTGAAGATTCTCAGAAAAATCGTCAATCATATTCAAGGAGCAGCGCATTTTCCGTATCTTTCTTTATACAACGAGTTTGATCGCGGATTCTTCCCTTGATACACTTCGAAATTAATCATGTACCCGGCGGGAGTACATAACCAAAGCGTATAGGCTTTCATCCGGGCTATCCGAAATAAGCGATCATTCATTCGTCGAAGGATAAATGTTGCTCAGGGTGAAAATATTCCAACATTTTGAATTTTACATGATCAAGTATGGGTCGTAACTTCCATAACTTATCATTCACATTTCGTGGCGAATGCATTTTCGACTCAAAGTGCATATACTGCAAAATATTCTCAAATCGATTTCGACGCATGCTGTTATATACCATTTCATTGCGTAAATCGTTGTCATTACTCCACATGGATCTAAAACTGTTTTGTCCGGTGTAGCCACTGACAAGCAAAATAAAAATAAAAACGCGAAGCACTGAAACAAAAAATAAGTTCTTAGCTGCACTTTAGAGACAAAAAGAAGTAACCGCAAACCTATAACGGTAACCTTCGGAATTTTCTTTCCCATGTAAGTGGCAAATACATCCGAACAATCGCAAATATGCTGAAGCAAGACATCATCTATAAATTTTTCGAGTTGCTCATGTGGTTTCAAATTATGGCAGACCTCATACTTGGGTTGTGGAAGAATTGGTATCATTGTGCAAGATTCATCTTCTGACCAAGAGAACGTGATATTCTTATTCGATGCTGGTAAAGGACAGCTGGGGGTAGATTGCTGAACACGACGCAACCGAAAGGAATTTCAATCATGAGAAGCGCCAACAGCTAGCGAACTAGCCGATAAATTCAGAGATGACTTATCAAAAACATCCACTGAAACACTATCTGCGTGATATTCATCCAAATTCTCTACGAGTGCGTCAAATCATCAATATGTTGGCCATTTTCGAACGCAATTTCACAACCCGATCTCAACTGCGCTGGGCAAACATTGTCTGGAATACCGCTTCGTTGTTCATCAGCATCATCTTCTCCACTCAAATCAACGTCATTCTCTGGTGATTGAATAGATCGGGGTTTTCAACAGGGACGCTACAAAAGTTGAGCGACAGCGACAGCAAACGACGCCATATTTCTTGCCGCTCTTTTGACATTTCTCCTCAATAAGGTTCGCCATTTCATAGTGGGAAAATTTAAATCCACAGGAACAGTACAAAATGTTCCCAGTGAGACAAGGAAGTGCCCGTAGTGTCGAGAATATTGCTGCCGCTGAGGCTTCATTTGAAGAAAGCCAAAATGTGTCTCTCACACGTCGTTCGCAAGCGTTGGGCATCTCTGTGACGTCGTTGTGGCGAATTTCACGAAAAGATCTTGGCCTACATCCTTACAAGATTGAATTGACACAAGAACTGAAGCCGCTTGACCACCAGAAGCGTCGTATGTTCGTGAATTGGGCTGGGCAACAACTTGAAAATGATTCGGATTTTCATCGAAAAATCTTCTTCAGCGATGAGGCTCATTTCTGCCTGAATGGATTCGTCAATAAACAAATTATGCGGTATTGGTCATGCAGCAATTCAAACATACTCCAAGAGTCATCATTGCATCCCGAAAGAATTATGGTTTGGTGTGGTTTATGGGCCGGCGGCGTCATTGGGCCGTACTTCTTCCGTGATGATCAAGACCGGCACGTTACTGTGAATGGGAATCGCTACCTTTCAATGATAACCGAATATATTTGGCCACAATTGGATGATATGGGCTTGGAGGACATGTGGTTCCAACAGGACGGCGCCACAAGCCACACACCGAATGCCACAATCAATTTATTGGAAACCAAGTTTGGAGAACGTGTTATCTCACGAAATGGTCCAGTCGCTTGGCCGCCTCGATCGTGCGATTTGACGCCGTTAGACTCTTTCCTGTGAGGCTACGTCAAGTCTATGGTCTATGCCAACAAGCCAGCGAGGATTGATGAACTTCGTACGAATATCGAACGTGAAATTGCAGCAGTATCGGCCGATTTATGCTTGAAAACCGTCGAAAATTGGTTTCAGCGTCTGGACTTCTGCAAGCGTGCCCGTGGTGGCCATACATCCACCATCGAGTACCATACATAATGTCATCAAACGTACTTTCACAGAAAAAAAAATTTCATTGATATCCAAAACCGTTTTGATTTTATTAAAAAAAAACTTTTGAGGCGCTCTAATTGAAAAACCCTTTACAAGGCGTGGAGGTTGCTTGAAAGACCATTTTCATCGTCTGACGCAGCTCTTCTTTTCTGCAAATCTATTTAAAATAAAAAAATAAGAATATAACACATTTTCCTACAAAAATAATGATGTTTCAGAAAAAAACACCAATAACCTGTACCCTACCGCTCCTGGCGGTGCCATATGGACACGCTGGCAGCAACAGAGGAAAACCGAGCAAAGTTCAAACAAGCCAGAAATGACTGCAATGCCCATTTAAAGCGTGTAAAATTCCTCTATGACCGAACGTTGAGGCAAAAAATTCTACAATGTCCCAGAGGTAGTAAAAATTTTGGTCATTTGTTAAAAATATAAAAAATCGGCATCAGCATCAATTCCGACGCTCATTCACAATGACATTCCAGCTGTCAGCTCTTTAGGCAAAGCCAATCTGCTTGCTGCGCATTTCGCAGCCAATTCTTCATTGCCAGATCGTGCCCAGTCTCCTCCTGTACTTGAGAACGTAGATCATTCTATGGGACAAATTCACTTTCGTACTCGTACAGTTGAAAGAGTTTTATTTGATCTTGACATACATAAATCCGCTGGTCCAGATGGTATATCCCCCATCATTCTTAAGAGGTGTTCTTCTACGCTAGCAAAACCACTGCGTAAGCTTTTCTATCTATCCTACTCATCAGGACTCTTTCCGAGTAGATGGAAAACAGCATTTTTCCAGCCTGTACCAAAAAAAGGCGAATCTTCTTCTCTCTCCAACTACCGACCAATTGCACTTACGTCCCTTCTTTCCAAGGTCATGGAAACGCTGATAAATCGTCAGCTTATGAAATATATTGAATCACGAAGACTTCTGAATGACCTACAATACGGTTTTCATTGAAACAGGTCCACTGGTGATTTGATGACATATCTCACTGAAAAGTGAAACCAATCTATCCACCTCGGTGGCGAAAACAAGATCGTTGCACTTGATATTTCAAAGGCATTTGACAGGGTTTGGCATCAAGCACTTTTGTTGAAAATGCGTGCTTTTGGAATCGATGAAAGTCTTCTTCTATGGATTAGAAACTATCTCTCGAAACGTTCAATTCAGGTTGTTTTGGACGGTTTCAAGTCACGAAATAAATGCTGGTGTTCCCCAGGGTTCTGTTCTGTTTCCGACACTCTTTCTCATTTTTATTAATGACCTCTTGTCTGCAACTTCTAATCCAATCCATTCCTTTGCTGATGACAGCACTCTCAGCTTTCCATATTCATTCTCTAATCCACGCCCTTCATCTTCGGACGTAGAACAGAAACGGCCAAATATGTTAAGCTCATTAAATTCCGATCTTGACAGCATAATTCAATGGGGTAAATCGAATAGAGTGGAATTTAGTGCTTCCAAAACACAATGCTGTCTTATGTCATCTAAGCGAAACCAAAATTTACAGCCAATATCCATGAATGGCGCTTGCATCGCCGAAACCGAAAAACTTTCCATGCTCGGTAGGTGTGTAACGACCTTCGTTGGAACGACAACGTATTCGAAATCGCTAAAAACGCAGCGAAATGTCTAAGTTTCCTTAATCGATGCAAAAAATATTTCTCCCCCTCTGATCTGGCCTCAATATATAAAGCGTATATGCGCCCCAAGCTTGAGTTCAACGCCCACATCTGGTGAGGTGCAGCAAAAACATCATTGCACCAACTGGACAGGGTACAAAAGCGTGCGATAAAACTGATAGGAGATCCAACCGTGGCAAACTCTATAGTCTCGCTTGAACATCGTAGGAATATCTCCTGCCTTACACTTTTTACAGCTATTTTAACAGGAAATGCTCAATCGAAATAGCCAGCTGCATTCCGCCCCTTTAAACATTCAACCGTGATACTCGCCATGCCATGAATGCTAATCAATTCACCCTCAAGCCTACCTTCAGACGTACTATGAGATATAGAGATTCATTCCATAACCGAACAACACGAATGTGGAATGCTTTACCAAACTCAGTCTTTCCTCCCCCATTACAATTAAAAAAATTTAGAACAAATGCACATCGGTATCTCCTCTTTTCTTCTCCTCAATTTCTTTAATGCCCGCGCTGTGTCCAAACATAAACCCTTTGGTGCGTGCTAATTATAAAAAAAAAATATTTTTCTACAAAAATCGCCAGCTTATATGAGGCCACCTGTGCGATAACATGAGTCAATATAAATCTGTGTCCTCCTCTGTGCAACGTAGGTTTATGTTATAAGGCTCTCCTCGTATGTGTATATCTGTCTCTCTCTCTCTCTGTGTTGTATTAATGCCTTGCTCTGTCCCAGCCGATGTCCTCAGTTGCAGTGTGACCACAGTCAAATATTTTTAAGTTGCAGAGAATAATTTTTTTTTTAAATATTCGCATATAAGAGTGGAATATACTGTTCTCCAAAAGGAATTTTTAAATAATCAAATATTCTTCATGAATTAGAATTCAATTCTTAACTGGAGTTTAGTACATGACCTGTATGCTTGCAAAGTGTGAATAGAAATGCAATTTCAATGAGAAAAATAAGTAGTCTGTGCAAAAGTTTGTGTCAAAGTTTGTCATTTGACAGATTGATGCTGACATTGTCCTGAATAACTCTATTTCGGACAAAGGGAATTCCAAGACCAGGTTCCGGTATTATCGTAATGTTAGCATCAACCAGAATCTCGAGGTCTGCAAATCTTAGTTTTAGTGTCAAAGTTTTTTTTCGTACGGATGTCCTATGAAATATCTCGAAACACGAAAACTTCTCAATGACCGGCAGTATGGTTTTCGCAGCAACAGGTCTACTGGTGGTCTGATGACATATCTCACCGAAAAGTGGAACCAATCAATCCACCATGGCGGCGCAAGCAAGATTGTTGCGCTTAAAATTTCAAAGGCATTTGACAGGGTTTGGCATCAAGCCCTTTTTTCGAAAATGCGGGCATTTGGAATCGATGAAAAACTTCTTCTATGGATTAGACATTATCTTTCGAAACGTTCAATTCAAGTTGTTTTGGATGGTTTCAAGTCTGTAACTCACCAAATAAATGCTGGTGTCCCTTAAGGCTCAGTTTTGTCTCCGACTCTCTTTCTCATTTTTATAAATGATCTCCTGTCTGCAACTTCTAATCCAATTCATTCCTTCGCTGATGACAGTACCCTCAGCTTCTCATATTCGTTTACAGGTCCTCGTCCCTCACCTTCGAACGTGGACTCTAAACGCCAAAATATGTTAAGCTCATTGAATTCCGACCTTGACAGCATTATCAAATGGGGTAAATCTAATAGAGTGGAATTCAATGCTTCCAAAACACAATGCTGTCTTCTGTCATTAAAGCGAGACCCAAAATCTAGAGCCATTATCCATGAATGGCACTTACGTCGAAGAAACCGAAAAGCTTTCCATGCTAGGTATGTGTGTTAGTAACGACTTACGTTGGAACGACCACATATTCGAAGTCGCTAAAAACGCAGCGAAATGTCTAGGTTTCCTAAATCGATGTAAGAAATATTTCACCCCCTCTGATCTGGCCACAATATATAAAGCGTTTGTACGCCCAAAACTTGAATTCAACGCCCACGTCTGGTCAGGTGCACCAAAATCAACATTGCACCTACTAGATAGGATTCACCCACGTGCGAAAAAACTTATAGGAGACATAAGAATAGCGAACTCCTTAGTTTCGCTTGAACACCGTCGAAACATCTCCTGCCTTACCTTGTTTTATCGCTATTTTGACAACCAATGTTCAAATGAAATAGCCAGCTGCATTCCTCCCATTCAACAATTCAGCCGCAATTCTCGTTACGCAACGAATGCAAATCAGTTTACCCTCAAGCCTATCTTCGGACGCACGCTGAAATATAGAGATTCATACATAAACCGAACAACACGAATGTAGAATGCTCTACCAAACTCTGTTTTTCCTTTCCATTATAACATTTAAAACCAATGTGCATCGGTATCTCCTTTCTTCTTATCCCTAATTTCCTTAACGCCCGCACTGTGCTAAAACATATAAAGGGTATTCATAACGCCTTGAGTGCGCGCAAATTATAAAAAAAAAAAAAAATTGGAAAAAACACCACAAAAATACTTTTTCTCCGCTGTCACAAGATACTAGTAGTACTGCAAGCCACCACTTATAGACAATGTGTACTGTAAATTATATTGACATAATTACTTATTGCTGTGCGCCATTATACACCTTTTTCGACATTTTTACTGACGACCAAATTCGCTATGAAATGCTAAGCCTAGTGTTGAAACTAACTCCCCAATATGCAACGGGGATGCCTTAGGATCTGAAAAAAATTGAACACGTAGAAATATGTTTACTGGTTACCGCTACAGAGGCGCCTAATGTCATGCACGTTGTTGGTTGCCATATGGCAACACCAGGAGGATTCGGGTTGGTTAAGGTTTGGTCTATATTTTGTTAAATACTTACTAACTTAAGTGGCGCTACAGTCCGGAATGAAGCTGGTTCTCAACCAACATGCCTCTCCAATTAGACCGGTCCTTAGCTAACTGCCTCCAGTTGCACACTCCAAGTTGGTTGTGGTCGGATTCTACTAGTGCGCCCTACCTAAGGCGAGGTCTTCCTCTACTGCGTCCGACGTCTGGCTGGGAATCGAAGACTCTGCGAGCCGGAGTATTGGTGTCCATTCATTCTACATATCCTAGTCATCTTAAACGTCCAATGCGGAGTTTTTTATTACCAGGGGCATGTCGCTGTACAGCTCGATCTCTGTTAAACCTTCGTAAAAAAAAAACGAGTAAGAGATTTTTGTATTCTCTCGATTCTGACAGAGTGAACATCGTAAGTAGGGTCCCAAATTAAACAGCAATATTCCAATAAGGAGCGAACTAACGAATAATATAGTGTTCTTAAAGTATAAGGATCTTGAAAGTCTGTGGTATTTCGTTTGATGAACGCTTACATTGAGTATGACTTACCAATAATGTAATCAATGTGCCGATTAAAAGTCAATTGATTATCGAGCAGTATTCCTAAATCATTTACTTCTGTTTCACGGGTAAACATTACACCATTCGCAGTGTATTGGTATTGTAAGGGGCTTCGCGATCTATATACTGATAATACTTTACATTTGGGCAGATTAAGTTGTAATTCATTTGCTTTATACCAGCGCTCGAGAATAAATATTTCATTTTGGAACAGAAGACAATCACTGTTATCAGAAATCTTCATAAATACCTTAATATCATCGGCGTATAAAAGACATTTGCTGATTGATAGAAGTGATGGAATTTCGTTAACAAACAAAGTAAATAGCAACGGTCCAAGGTGGCTACCCTGTGGTACTCCAGAAGTCGCAGTAAATACATCTGAGTGGAAGTTATCAACCTTAACCCTCAACTTTCTATCTGTTAAATATGAGTTTAACCACTGAAGTATTTCAGAATGAAAACCAAGTTTTGCCAATTTTTGTTTTAGAAAATCTTGGTTAATTCTGTCAAAAGTCTTTGAGAAATCAGTGTACAAAACATACACTTGTGCTCCACTTTCAATTGTTTCAAGGCAAAATTTCGTAAAGATGGTTAAATTGGTGGTTGTTGATCTACCCTTAACGAAACCATGCTGCATTGGAGATATATGCTGCTTGATATCACTATAAAGTTTTTCTTTAACTATTTTTTCTAAGAGTTTAGGAATACATGACAGTTTAGTAATTGACATAGACATTGACATTGACATCACAGTACTTCGCACATGAATGCAACGAACTACAGACACATAACAGTACTGGCGACTGAGGCCATCGGCTGGGACAGATCAAGACATTTATACAACAGAGAGAGACGGATAGATACATAGAAGGAAAGACATATAACATAAACCTACGTGGCACAGAGGTGGAGACATCGATTTATATTGTCTCATGTTATCGCGCAGGTGGCCTCAAATAAGCTGGCAATTTTCGTAGAAAACAAATGCTGCCGACGCTGGGGCTTGAACCCGCAGCGCTTGGCTTAACAGTCAACTACGCATTCCTCTGAGCCATGGCCACCTGCAGTTTAGTAATTGGTCTATAATTTTCAATAAGATGTCTTGCGACTTTTTTATAAATGGGTGAAATATGTGCAATTTTCCATTGGAGAACATTATTGTTAATAATGACGTATTGAATATTTTTGTTATGGGAACAACTAAAGACTCAGCACATTTTTTTAAGTATAATTGGATGTAAGGTGTCTATACCAGGGCTTTTACTAGCGTCAATATATAACAATGCTTCTAAAATGTCATTTTCCGAAAACTCTAAATGCCCAATATCAGTAATTTGGTTTAAATTATTGAAATTAGCTGGGTTTGAAATATTGGATGCAAGAAAAGTATCTCAAAAATATTTTATTTTATTTTATTTAAGACTTGTGTATTTTTTATTGCCTAATGTGTTGCCTTATTGTTTTCTTTTAACACTTGTTTCGAAAATCCAGATGTGGTTTTATTGCGCCAACATTCTTTCCTAAATATTAATTCATTTTGTTCTCTTTCTTCGGGCTCTTCTCTTCCTGCATTTAGCTTATCAATTCTTTTACTTGTGGATTGTTCCAATTTTTGTCCTTAATCATTGAAAGTAATTCTCCTTGGAATTTTTAACGTTTCCTAAAAGATTGCACTAGCACTGCTCCTGCCCTTCCGTCCTGAGTATAGACAATTTATGGCTTTCATTGAAAAACCATTTTGGCGTAAGAACTGTTTCTCGGAACAATACTGGAATCCGCACATTGCGAGCAAATCATTGAAGTTCATGTCTTCCACATAAATTCGGTAACCCATGTGCACCAAAACGTACCATGGAAATCACCCTTCACCCAATCCACAGTCAACGTGTCGCAACTATCATCATTCTGATATAACCCCGGGAAAGAAGGGGAAATTTCACCATTTCTGTATGCAATGCGATACTCCCATCCACATCCAAACACGTATAGATAACGCAATCAAACAATTATCAGGTTCAGTGAATTGAAATTGTCCATTCCTACCATTGATTTACCTTGTGCCTGGGTGTGGCTTGTAGCCCTTTAAAAAATATTATCTCGGAAGAGGGAAGACAGCTCAATTGACAGAGATACCTGTTGAAGCAACCTTCCTTGCCATACACCTGTTTAAGGTGTGGAATTATTCCAAGTATTCTGTGGAGGTATACAGTAGTTGTGATCAGGTTTCGGGCTACCGATTCCACGGAAGGATTGGCTTGCATTGGTAATGCAATGGTAATTCAGCACTCTTGCAGGCATTTTTTCTTTTTTCACAACATCGCCAGCCACTGGTCAATATGTGAATCTGACACGATTTGATGGTCATACCCTATTCGATAACGGCGACGATACATATTTTGTGTCGTATGGAGAAATACTTAAGCATGTGGTTTGAATCAGAATCGGAATCTGACCCTAATTGCTTAACTAGGACGATGAACTGTAATGCAGAAATTTATTTTGGTAACATACTAGCAACTGAGTAACATGTAGTAGGTTGGTGTGTTAGGTATAGAGAGGCACCACTTCTGAAGTCAAAGATCAAGCCCACAACCACCAACGCCAAAGACGAAATTGCTGTGTTCATGAAATTCAACCACATTTATACGAAACTGTCATAGAAAAGTTCAGTAAAATAGTACGTACTGCCAGTAAAGTCGTGGCGGCCATTTATCCGATGTGCTATTCCACCCATAACCCCAATCTATATATTCTATGGATCAGTTAATCAAATAAGCTTTTGAATTATTAATCTTTATTTTCTATCTAAACCAAATTTTTCGTCAATTATGGGAAACCGTTTATATGCAGGTATAAGAATTGCACGGCATAATTGTACCACAGATTGCCAACAAGACAGCAATAGTCAACCGATAGTAATCTTCTGCAGTGGGGCATCCTATATTCACAAAACGATTCAGATTTGTCGACCTCGACCCTTTTGGAGTATAGAACAAGAAACTCCAAAGCGGATTAGGCAGATCATAAAAACATGTAACAACTTACCGGACAACGTCCTCACATTTCGATCGCAACTTCAGAGCAATCCGAAGGTTGGTGTATTGCGATTGTGAGGAAACACAACTGAAATCACATTCTGACTGTGCCGTGCTAAATCGTATACTGAGATCGTCAAATCGATGCCCGAATATCTTTATTCTGACCAAGGGAACACTCAATTAGTTGAAGCAGTTAATCACTTCACATCAACAATACGTCACACCTCAAGCGCTTATATCGTGGTTTTATCGTCCAACGGTGCAGACTACCAAGGCGTCGTCCCATAAACACATACACAGAACATAATATGCGATCCGTTGCCCTAAATATGCGATTCCCGCATAGCCACAGACGACTCCCAAGGAAGACCTTAGGATCTGCGTCGCGCCGATACTTTTGAAATCATGCATAGCAATTGTCGACCGACGAGTGTGGGTACTTTAAGCGTGCAGTCGTAAAAGTAGTTTCAGAAGTGAATGGTATTCTCTTGAAGCGATCTCACGTTCCTTTAGTTTGTAAATCCATATCATGTTGGGGGCTTAAGATAATTGGATTTGCGTTCTTTTTCGTTTCGTATTGTCGTTTGTTTATGCAATTCGTGTCATCGCTAGAATTCTTTTCTGAAGTCTCTGCAGAGAATATGTTTTATAGCATTCCATTTGTATAATGGATCCGTTTGAAGGTTGCTTATGAAATCTTTTTTCTTTGGAAGCACAATTGTGACATTAAATCCGTCACAACCATAAATCTGAAGTAAATAGATAAAGGAAACTCTGACTGGTTACGAACACGTTTTATTCATGATTCTTAACAGCGATAGTGAAAGTTGAAAAAGATAAATCGGCTTCTGGTGTACACATCTACTGTGGATAAATGCGTCAAGAATGTGTAATTCGTAAAAAAATGTCCATTCACCAAACAAGTACCGCTCAAATCACTGATAATCGGTGCTGCCTTTGGGTAATTGACACGAATAGAAAATTCGAACGGACACACGATGTCTGGATCAAGGATTCGAATGTGGCTTGTGCTGGCTTTTCCAATCAGATTCAAGCCCATCTGCAGATAAATCGGGATATTTTCTTTGGTTTGCAAAAACCATTTAGAATTAATTTTCTGAGGAGGCCAATTCTCTTCGAGACTTGTGAACCCATAAATAAGGCTATCAATATGAACGAACTGCAAAAGAGGGAATGTTCTCAAAACGTCAACACAATTTTTTTTTTATTTACCACTCCGTTGTTTTTCTCAGCGTACTCTGCATTCCATGTATTGACAATCATTTCTGCAATTTGTCTTAATCTCCTGGGTATACAAAATTAATATCCAACCGAACACTATGACGGATCTCAACCAACTGCGGCACGGCATCTGAGAGTGCATAATTGTGTTCGATGTATGCCTGTTGCCAGGTGTATGATGTGGAGCTTTGAGCGAGCTTTTGACGATTGGGAGGTCCACGACTGGATTGTACATACTTGCTGTTGAACTACCTTGCGCACCCAAATTATTGGCGCAACAGGCTCGTTAGTACCCAGGGCCTAGTGTCCTCACAACCGATCATGTGTGCGTGTTTACTTCTTTGCACGATGGCGGGACCTCCTGTTTTATGTCGAATCCGATCGGCTAAGTTGAGATAAGCTATTCATGAAAATTGATACTACTCGGATGATTTGTCAGATCATCACGAGAGGAGGGGCCAGTGAAAAAATCATTTAGGTGTTGCTACGGCTGGGAATCGAACCCAGACCTTCTGCACGCCAGTTCATCCCACTAACCATCGCGCCACTGAGCCCGTCAACTTTGAATTTATCTTTGAATTGAAAAAATATAAAGTGTGTGTTAGCTAACTGCAACCTGGACATAACAGCAAGAGATAGCGACAGTCGCACATTATTCCCGTAGAAGAATATCTCTTTGGCTCTGTATCTCGGCTATAAGGCTGATACGTATCTATAGAATAGTAGGACAGTGGACGGCGCTGGAGCTGTAAACTGCAAAAAACAAGCCAAGGAGCAAAAAACAAGCCAAGGAGCAAAAAACTTACTTACTTACTACAGTCCGGAATGAACCTGGGCCTAAACCAAAATGCCTCTCCAATTAGCCCGGTCCTTAGCTAACTGCCTCCAGTTGCGCACTCCAAGTTGGTTGAGGTCGGTTTCTACTTGTGCGCGCCACTTAAGGCGAGGTCTTCCTCTACTGCGTCCGACGTCTGGCTGGGAATCGAAGACTCTGCGAGCCGGAGTATTGGTGTCCATTCGTTCTACATGTCCTAGCCATCTTAAACGTCCAATGCGGGGCATGTCGCTGTACAGCTCGTATAGTTCTTGGTTGAATTTTCGTCTCCATAGCCCGTCAACGCAAAAGGGACTGAAGATTTTTCGAAGAATTTTCCTCTCAAATCGACCAAGGATTTCTTCATCCGCTTTTGGGACGGTCCATACTTAAGCGTCGTAGAGCAGAACTGGAATGATCAGGGACTTATATAGGATGTCCTTAGTAGTTCGAGTAAGGGCTTTACTACTGAATTACCTTCTTAGCCCGAAGAAACAGCGGTTGCCAAGAGTAATTCTTCGTTTTATTTCTGACGAGATATTGTTGTCAGAGTTAATAGCGGAACCAAGATAGATAAAGTCCCGTACTACCTCAAAGTTATATCTTTCAATGGTGACGTTCTGTCCAATTCGTCGATATTGTGTTTCCTTTCGTGTTGACAGTATATACTTCGTCTTGCCCTCATTTACTGCTAAACCCATTTTTGCCGATTAGTTCTCTATATTAGCAAACGTGGCTATGCCATCACGTTGGGTCCTACCAATGATGTCAATATCGTCGGCGTACGCTAGTAGTTGAACAGATTTTTGGAAAATTGTCCCTCTGGTGTTGGCTCGGGGGTTTTGGATAATCCTCTCCAGAATCAGATTGAAGAAGTCACATGACAGCGCATAGCCTTGCCTAAATCCTTTTTTGGTATCGAATGTTACGGTGAGGTCGTTTCCGACCCTGATGGAGCAGTGAGAATTCTCCATCGTCATCCTACACAAACGGACAAGTTTGGGCGGTATACCAAAACTAGACATGGCTCTGTATAGTTTGTCTCTATAAATGCTGTCGTATGCGGCTTTGAAATTGATGAGTAGGTGGTGGGTATCGATTTGGACTTCTTGGGTTTTTTCCAGGATCTGCCAAAGTGTGAAGATTTGATCGGTTGTGGACTTTCCTGGCCTAACACCACACTGATAAGGGCCGATCAGGTTGTTGGTAAACGGTTTCAGGCGTTCACATATTACGGCAGATAGGATCTTGTAGGCGATGTTGAGGAAACTTATGCCTTTGCAGTTAGCGCAGCTTAGAGGGTCTCCTTTTTTGTGAATCGGGCAAACGATGGTGAGGTTCCATTCTTCAGTCATACTTTCTTCCGACCAGATGCGGCTTATGAGTTGGTGGATGTTACTTACCAAGTCATCTCCGCCGGTTTTATAAAGCTCGGCGGGAAGGCCATCATTTCCGGCAGCCTTATTAAGCTTGAGTTTAGATATTGCTAACCTCACTTCACTCAGGCCGGGCCGTTTGGCAGTTCTCGCTGTCGTTGGCAATATTGAATGGTGCGTTCTGCCTGACAGCAGAATGTTGTTCGTCATCGCCGTTTAACAGTCTGCAGATGTGGTTCTTCCATATAATCAGCATCGACTGTGTCTCATCTACGATATTTCCTTGTTCATCTCGAAAGGATTCTGTTCGAGCCTTGTATCCTTGGCTTTGACGTTTTACACTTTGGTAAGACTTGCGAACATCTTTCCTGGAGTGGCACCTCTCCATATCCTCGATCGCGCGCTTTTCTTGCACTTTTTTCTTCTTTCTAAGAAGCCGGTGTTCTTCCTTTCTTCTCTGCCTATAGAGCTCTCGTCTTCACCTGCAGCTTAGTCTTGTAGCCCTCGTTCTTGGCTGCGAGCATCTATCGGCATTCCTCATCAAACCAGGGGTTCTTGCTGGTGGGCGCGAGAAACCTAGCATATCAGTTGCGGCTGATCTAATGACTTGTTGGCATCGTTGCCATAGTTCTTCGACATTCGATGCTGGTGGTATGGTGTTAATCGAGAGGTTTAGGGATACGCGTTGCGCGAAGGTCTTGGCGGTCTCTTGCGATTGCAGTCGTTCGATATTAAATTTTTTTTACAGCATTTCTGGATTGTTGTGGCGTAGTGGATGTTCGCATTCTAACCTTGGCTGCAACAAGGTAGTGGTCCGAGTCGATGTTAGCTCCTGGCAATGTCCGGACATCCAAAATACTGGATGCGTGCCTCTTGTCTATCGCTATGTGATCAATTTGATTGACCGTTGATCTGGAGTCCGCCATGTCCCCTTATGGGTATCGAGGTGAGGAAACCGTGTCCTGGCTATAGTGGAATTTCATTCCGTAGCGAAGTCAATTAGCCTAAGTCCGTTACCAGACGTGTTGTTGGGTAGGCTATGGTATCCGAAAATACTGCTAAAGATGTCTTCTCTTCCTGCCTTTGCGTTAAAATCTCCCAGCACGATTTTAGCATCGTAATTCGGTAGTCGCTCATAGGTTTAGTTAAGGAGCTCATTGAAGCAGTCCTAAGCTATATCATCTTTTTCCTCCGTTCGGGCGTGAGCGCATATAAGGCTTATGTTTAAGAATTCGGCCTTGATGCGGATTGTTACAATGCGTTCGCTAATGTCTTGGAAACATTGCAAGCTTTAGTATCCTATCTAGTAGGTGCAATAATGTTTTGGCTGCCCCTGACCATATGTGGGCGTATGTAAGCTTTATATAATGAGGCCGAATCAGAAGGGATCAAATATTTCTTGGATCGGTTAGATATTTCGTTGCATTTTTAGTGATTTCAAATACGTGGTCGTTCCAACGAAGGTCGTTACTATCACACATATGCAAGTGTCATTCATGGATAATAGCTGCAAATTTTATTTTCGCTTGGATGACAGAAGACAGCATTGCGTTTTGGAAGCATTAAATCCCCCTCTATTAGATTTACACGAATTAATTATGCTGGCGAGGTCGGAATATAATGAACTTAACATATTTTTACGTTTCCTTTCCATAGCCGAATGTGAAGCTGAGGGTACTATTATCACCAAAGGAATGGATTGGATTAGAAGTTGCAGACAAGAGGTCATCAACAAACAAGAGAAAGAGTGTCGGAGAAAAAACGGAGCCTTGGGGAATATCAGCATTTATTTGGTGAGTAGCATACTTGAAGCGTCTTGAATTGAGCGTTTCGAGAGGAAGTTTCTAATCCATTCAAGAAGACTATCGTCGATACCAAAAGCATGGATTTTCAACAAAAGGGATGCCTTTGAAATATCAAGTGCAGCGATCTTGTTTTCTGCACCAAGATGGATTGATTGGTTCCACTTTTAGGTGAGATGTGACATAAAATCATCAGCGAGCCTGTTGCTATGAAGACTGTACTGTTGGTCATTTAGGAGTTTTCGTGATTCAAGATATTTCATAAGCTGACGGTTTATTAGCGCTTCGCTAACCTTAGAAAGATGGAAGGTAAGAGTGCATTAATTTCTGTAGTTGGAGAGAGAAGATGATTCGCTTATTTTGGGGATAATCTACAAATGCTACTCTGGTAGTGTCCTGATGAATAGGATAGATAGAAAGCTTACGCAGTGGTTTTCCCAGCGTAAAAGAACACCTCTACCATACCATACGATCTACCGTCCTGGACCAGACGATTTTTGAATGTTAAGATCAGGTAATACTCTTGGGACTGTTTGAGTACGGAAGTGGATTGGTCCCATAGAACTTTCTACGTTCTTAAGTACAGGAGGAGACTGGACACAATCTGGCAACGCTAAATGAGCAGCGAGCAGTTTGACTTTGTCTATAAGGGTTAAAGCCTGAATGTCAATGTAAATGAGCAATGGGATGGAAGATGACGTCGAATTAATTTTTTTTTTTACAAAAGACTACCTTTGGGACATCGTTGAATTTGTTCCCTCAAAATCGAAGAATTCAATACGATAAATTTGGGCATTGCAGTCACTTTTGGCTCGTTTGAACTTTAATCGGTTTTCCTCAGTAGGCTTGGACTTATATGATTGAAAAGATTAAACAACCGCACAGCCTCCTTTCAGCTGGAGTCCACCACCCATTTACCATCGGCTTGATACCCGGTGAGGGATAAAGTATTTCGTGCCTAGGAGAGTGATGTTAGCTATCGATTTAGCAGTAGCATCCACGTCACTATCTTGTATATATATCACTTTTATATAAGATCCTACCAAACGCAACGTTTTAATGTCTTAAGCTTTTCTGCAAAACCTGTTGTAAGGCAGAACCATTCAACATTGGTGACGAAGGCGAAAACTACAAATCATCCGACCTAAGTGAAATGAGGATGGCAATATCTAAGCAAAAGCTTAACAAGGCTGCTAAAATGATTGCATTGCCGCCGAGATTTATAAGCCAAATCTGGTCCGATGAAAGTTTGCCTGAAGAATGGAACCTCAGTATCGTTTTTCGATCCACAAAATAACAGACTCTCTCAACTGCTTCAACTACTGAGGCCTGAAACAACTTACCAACAACCTGATCAGACATTATCAATGTGGTTTTGGGCCAGGAAAGTCCACAACTTATCGAATATTCACACTTCGGAAGATCTTGGAAAAGGCAGAGGAAGTCCAAATTGAAACCCACTACTTATAGAGGGTCCTCCAATAGAGACTTCCGAATTTTTAAACTTGAGAGTGGCCCTACTGCTCATCTGTCATTTTGGCTGTCCCTTAGTCAGTCTGAATTTCCAAATCACCATGGATGGACATGATTTATCAAAACGGGTGTTTTGTTAGGGGAATGTTCAACGCACTTTGCCCACTTTACCATCGACGAAAGCGACCTATTGAAAGACCATTCGCAGTGTGTGGATAAATTTCACTCCACTGGTTCAGTAGACGATAAACTAACACCCGTACGTCACGTCAACGAAGCTCAAGATCTGCCGAAAACATCACCGCTGTCCGTGAGAGTATGAAGGAGAAAACGAGACTGTCGATTTCACAAGAACACGGCCTTTGCCAGGCTACAACTTTGCTAATTATGCATCACAACTTAAGCCTGCATCCGTTAAAAAATCCCCTAACCCCGGAGCTGAAAGTAAATGATCAAAGACAACGATGTGTGTTCGCTGAATGGCAGCAGTTGACAACTGACCCTAATTTTCATCAAAAATTCGTCTTCAGCGAGGTCCACATCTGGATGAATTTGGGTAGGGTAGCAAACGAAATTATCCCATTTAGGACGACCAATCCTTATGAGATCCAAGAGCGTCAAATGCATATCGAAAAAGTCACTCTTTGGTGTGGATTTTGGGCTAGCGGAGTCATCGGTTCATATTTCTTTGGCCAATACCCTCATCGTATTTGCCATAGGTCGACGATTACCAACTACTTTTGGCTTGAATTGATTGCCAGGACGTAGCTACGTGCCAAACAGCTCACGCTACATTTTAGGTGTGAACTGGTCAGCGATATCTTACGATTTGACTCTGTTAGACGTTTTCTTGAGAGGTTTTCGTCTATGCAAATCAGCCGAAGGCCACAGTGGCTCTCAGAGCAAACATAAACCCTGACAACGATTGTTAGATACTTATGCCAACAAAGCATAGTTAGAGGAGGTTAGGAACAATATAAAACGCGAAATTTCCAACGTTTCCTAAAAGATTGCACTAGCACTGCTCCTGCCCTTCCGTCCTGAGTATAGACAATTTATGGCTTTCATTGAAAAACTATTTTGGCGTAAGAACTGTTTCTCGGAACAATACTGGAATCCGCACATTGCGAGCAAATCATTGAAGTTCATGTCTTCCATATAAATTCGGTAACCCATGTGCACCAAAACGTACCATGGAAATCACCCTTCACCCAATCCACAGTCAACGTGTCGCAACTATCATCATTCTGATATAACCCCGGGAAAGAAGGGGAAATTTCACCATTTCTGTATGCAATGCGATACTCCCATCCACATCCAAACACGTATAGATAACGCAATCAAACAATTATCAGGTTCAGTGAATTGAAATTGTCCATTCCTACCATTGATTTACCTTGTGCCTGGGTGTGGCTTGTAGCCCTTTAAAAAATATTATCTCGGAAGAGGGAAGACAGCTCAATTGACAGAGATACCTGATGAAGCAACTTTCCTTGCCATACACCTGTTTAAGGTGTGGAATTATTCCAAGTATTCTGTTTAGGTATACAGTAGTTGTGATCAGGTTCCGGGCTACCGATTCCACGGTAGGATTGGCTTGCATTGGTAATGCAATGGTAATTCAGCACTCTTGCAGGCATTTTTTTTTTCTTTTTTCACAACATCGCCAGCCACTGGTCAATATGTGAATCTGACACGATTTGATGGTCATACCCTATTCGATAACGGCGACGATACATATTTTGTGTCGTATGGAGAAATACTTAAGCATGTGGTTTGAATCAGAATCGGAATCTGACCCTAATTGCTTAACTAGGACGATGAACTGTAATGCAGAAATTTATTTTGGTAACATACTAGCAACTGAGTAACATGTAGTAGGTTGGTGTGTTAGGTATAGAGAGGCACCACTTCTGAAGTCAAAGATCAAGCCCACAACCACCAACGCCAAAGACGAAATTGCTGTGTTAATGAAATTCAACCACATTTATACGAAACTGTCATAGAAAAGTTCAGTAAAATAGTACGTACTGCCAGTAAAGTCGTGGCGGCCATTTATCCGATGTGCTATTCCACCCATAACCCCAATCTATATATTCTATGGATCAGTTAATCAAATAAGCTTTTGAATTATTAATCTTTATTTTCTATCTAAACCAAATTTTGCGTCAATTATGGGAAACCGTTTATATCCAGGTATAAGAATTGCACGGCATAATTGTACCACAGATTGCCAACAAGACAGCAATAGTCAACCGATAGTAATCTTCTGCAGTGGGGCATCCTATATTCACAAAACGATTCAGATTTGTCGACCTCGACCCTTTTGGAGTATAGAACAAGAAACTCCAAAGCGGATTAGGCAGATCATAAAAACATGTAACAACTTACCGGACAACGTCCTCACATTTCGATCGCAACTTCAGAGCAATCCGAAGGTTGGTGTATTGCGATTGTGAGGAAACACAACTGAAATCACATTCTGACTGTGCCGTGCTAAATCGTATACTGACATCGTCAAATCGATGCCCGAATATCTTTATTCTGACCAAGGGAACACTCAATTAGTTGAAGCAGTTAATCACTTCACATCAACAATACGTCACACCTCAAGCGCTTATATCGTGGTTTTATCGTCCAACGGTGCAGACTACCAAGGCGTCGTCCCATAAACACATACACAGAACATAATATGCGATCCGTTGCCCTAAATATGCGATTCCCGCATAGCCACAGACGACTCCCAAGGAAGACCTTAGGATCTGCGTCGCGCCGATACTTTTGAAATCATGCATAGCAATTGTCGACCGACGAGTGTGGGTACTTTAAGCGTGCAGTCGTAAAAGTAGTTTCAGAAGTGAATGGTATTCTCTTGAAGCGATCTCACGTTCCTTTAGTTTGTAAATCCATATCATGTTGGGGGCTTAAGATAATTGGATTTGCGTTCTTCTTTGTTTTGTTTCGTATTGTCGTTTGTTTATGCAATTCGAGACTAAATTTGTTTACGAGTAAAAAGCCGGACACGCGTAACAGAATTCTAGCGATGATATTAAGTACCATCGCTAGAATTCTGTTCTGAAGTGGCTGCAGAGGATAGGTTTTATAGCTTTCCATTTGTATAATGGATCCGTTTGCTTAGCGACGCAATTTGACGAAATCGATGACGAATATATCGATGGCTATGAAACCTTTTTGCTTGGGCAGCACAATTGTGACATTAAATCTGTCACATCAACAAATCTGAAATAAATTATCAAAAGTAAATAAACAAACGAATTGGATCACCACATCCATTGTGCCTTAGGGGTCTTGCGGCAATGTTATTCATAAGCTTACAATTGGTACACTTATGGAGGCCTTATTGCTATAAAACAAAAGTCGGGCATTGTTGGCTGCTTTCCTTCACAAAAAAAAAATAGTGTAAGCAAACACAAGATGAGTCAACAATTGTTTATATTTGCTTAGCTTACTGCGTGAACGAAAATAATCCGAGGGCCCGGGCGGTAAGTCAGGCAGTAGCTTAGTTCTAAGGAGCTCGATCGCTCTGGAGTGTTTAGGATGATGTGACTGCCCATTATGCAGGCGGTATTTTTACAAATACGATAACTCTGCGACTGCAGCGCGCAGAATATTGTATTTAAGATCCCATCCAATGGAATGTTTGAACGTCTTAAGCCTTTCTGCAACACATATATCGGCAGGTACCAGTGTTGTTCCATAACGGCAGGTCGGTCATTGGTCAAATTTTTATACTAATGCTTACCCTGAAAAAACAACGAATTTCAAGTCGAAACACACCATCTTTTCATCGACTTTAATGCAGCGTATGCCAGCATCCAGCGGCTAGAGCTTTATATAGCGATTGTGGACCCCGGGATACCATACAATCATTGTTGTGAGTCTAGGTTATGCGACGGAGGCATCCTTGATGTTGGAGCAAAGGGCACGGCACTCTTTCGATTGCTCGGTTTATTTCGTCACAATTCTGTTGCATGTGTGTGTTTTTGTTTAGTAAAAAGATTTCATATACAAATATCAAGTGCGTCATCGATTCCTAGAAATTGCTAAGCGACGCAAACGATGATTTCCCACGGATATAGATCCGTTATACATATGAAATGATATTCTGTTTAAATATTTTCTGCAGCCACATCGTCTTCTACGCGTTTCCTGTTTCATCCATAAACAGATTTAGTTTTGCATTGTAAGCGATTGATAATGTGGAGCAAATACATCATGCCAATCCAATCATCATGCCAATCCCACTTTACATGGATGTCTCCCACCTTCGAGTTTCTTAAAACAACGTTTTTATCAGCGAATTATTCACGGTTAATGCGTAAAGACTCCTTGGGCCACAATTAAAAATTTTACGATACCCCCAGTCTCGCTTCCCACTTCATCTTCACTATTCGCTACTGTACCTGTTACGTGTCTCATTTTTTATGTTTATTGTCCCCCCAGCGAATTTGTTTACATGATACTCACACCAACATATCAATTTTGTAAACGAATTCAACGGAAAGTGCAGATCGAATTTCCACTGACTTAGAACTTCTGAGTCACCACAGTAACTATCAAAAGATTGAAAACTTTCCACCCCCTTCTATCCGCTAATGGTCTTGGTCAAACTAGGCTAATGTCGGTTTACAAATCAAAAGAAACACTCGGCAAAAATTGTCCTCTATGGGTCAACTAGATATGGAAGATCGGAACGAAAGGTTCCTGGAAACGACATAAGTTGATAGAAATTGCGTACCTACATCCCCACGTAGTAGATTTCAACTCCTATCAGCTCATACCTGTGCGCTAGCAAAATAAATTAAAACGCGCATTTTTACCCTTTAATCAGTGGGCATATGATTTCTTTATTATTTTCAAAGGCAATACATGAAGTAAAGGTAAATCGCTAATCGGAATCAGAAGAATGATTATCTGCATTCTCCAACATGGACCTCAATTGGGCACAGAACCGCTCTTGAATCTGAAGGAATCTGTAGCAATGCGAGCATAATCCAGGGTTGTCTCTGACATGGATTATGTTCGCATCGGCACCCTCTAGCTGTTCTAACGGGATTTCATTGTTGTTTTCGTCCAAGTCTAAAATATCAAAACATTTTATGAATTTTATAAGAAATAATTTAAAAAAATGTCCACTTACCTACACCAACCCATTCGGCATAGAGCTGCCTTTGAAACTGAATGTATCTGTAGCAACTTGTACATAGTCCATGATCTCTGACAGACCCTTGATCATCGCCACCCTCTGGTTGTTGTAACGGGGTTTCATTGTTGTTATCGGCCATTTCTAAAATTTTAAAATATTTTATGAAATTATTTACAAAAAAATTCCTCTGACCTACCTCACTCTATGACTTTCTGATGTAGACTGTCACTCAACTCACCAATAACTACACCGAGGTTTCCTAAGAACTTCAAACAGTGGAGGGAATCGGGAATCACAAAAAAAGTCAGATTCGACAACTAAAACCACCACGAGGGAATACACTCAGCGAAAAAAATTGCATCAGTTGTAATACGTTAAAACAACTTTTTGATGCAAAAATTCGAAATTTTTTTAAATTTTTTGATTGATATGTAGGTGAGGATATTAAAAAAATAAAAAAATGTTGGTATTACCATTGAGAGCTGTTTCATGGCGTTTTCCATTGGTTTATCTGGAATTTGATCTAAACTTGAATTATTTTGCTACCAATGGATTGCGTGTCTATGCAGTTAGAGTCGGTATAGCTGTCAAGTATCAACTCACACAAGTTGTTTGTTTATCATTAAATTATATTACCACATCCAACTGATACAGTTTTAAGGATTAATATTAGATTTTCACAGCCGAAGTAATTACAAATCAAAACGAATATCACTCTAGCGAAACTGACAGCTGTCATTTGTATTAGTGTTTGTGCAAGTAGTGGTAACTCACCCGAAAAATCCAGATTTGCAAAATTGATCTAAGATAAAACAAAAAAAAAAAGTCCAATAGCAGTTAAAGCCATCAAATTGACACAAATGTCTGGGAATTAGTTTTTTATATGTTAAAATGTGATGTATGCTTGATTGTTTGAAGTCTATAGCCTGGCTTATCCATTGGACCGATTTTCTTGACATATTCACAATATAATGTAGCTAGATATAAATTAAGGTTAATGGACTCAGAATCGCCAGCTTAGTCAATACTGTCATGTCGGTCTATCCTTTTTTCTGCACATCACCGAATTGAAGGCCTTAGAGTTTGACCTAGCATAATCAAATTTGGTAGATAGACTCCTTGTCCATGTCTACAAAAGTGTAAGTATTTTCATTTCTATTCAAAAGCCGCCACTCCGTCCACTGTTTAGCAAAATGTTTGTTCAAACCGTAAGAAATTTTAAAAAATTGTTGGAGAAAAATATTTTGACATTCTTAAAAGCTATATTTTATCAATATGAAGGCTTTTGCATACCCATTTTTTGTGGGCAATTTTCGTAAAAACGAATTTCGTTTTCATTCCATTTTAACACACACCCACTTTTTATGGGCGGAATTCCATGAAAACGATTTGCAAAGCCTTATACATACAAAAACTTCGTATTTTTCGAAACATCATAGTTTTATACAAACTGTCTGAACAAGATATGCTGACACTGTAATTTTTTCCCCATTTTTAGTAAAAATATAATTCCGGTAAAATTTCTATAAGCTTCGATAAAAAATTTTCTAACTTTGGTAGGTATTTTCATCTATAGATCATTTTAACGCACCGCTACTTTTTGGGTGCGTGTTTTTGATAAAAACCATCTGTACACCCTACCCAATAGGATATACAATGGAAAACCATACACCATATTTCATGCCCATGAGAGCTTTATTGTAAAGATGGGATGGGATTGGATAAGGTGCTCTCAAGCCTTCTCATGTTCTTTTAATCTTAAATAGCCTGTAGAAATTTTTTTTAACAATTTTTAAGAAAGTGAACAATATAAGTTCAAAAAGGTTAATTTGCAATAATTAAAACTATAGAGACACCTACCAATGGTTTCTTTTTTCATCTGCAATTTTTTTATATAATTTTATAATAAGTGTAGCGCACTGGGTTACTGCTATTACTTTATATTTTATGATAAAGAGTTTTCCATTATTCACGAAAGAGTTTAATTGCGCGCCATTTAATGTTGCAGAGTTGCCAACGGCAAAATAAATAACAATGTGACAGCTGACAGTTCGGAGTTAGTAAAAATGGAGCGCTATACAACGCATTTTCGTTGTTGAGCCATATTTTAAAATTTTGAGTATCTCTCTACAGCGAATTCTCACGAAAGACTTGAGGCCTACAAAGTTCTAATGACTCAAGAACTGAAGACTACTGACCACAGATTTAAATAAAAAACAGCAAGATGATACTGATTTTTCGAACAAAATCAACTTCAGCATCTTGATGCCTTCGTTAATCGTCAAAAATGTCGCATTTGTGTTGTGTATTATTGAAATCCAGCCACATTTATACGAAACAGTCATAGAAAATTCAATAAAATTGTTCGTACTTGCAAACAAAGCCTTGGCAGCCACTTATCTGATGTGCTATACCATACATAACCCTAATCTGTGTAGCAATAAAATATGAAACTTTCTTATTAAAAGTCCGTTTTTTTCTATCGAAGTCACATTTTGCGTGAGTTTTGAGAAATCCTTTAAAACTTGACATCTTCAGCTTCAATAAGCGCGGTATATCGCTAAAATGGGTGAACGCATTTGTGTCTATTTGCTGCCATGAACTGCTACAATCAAACATTTCCTTTTATCAGTTCCTAAAACAGCTTCAAAACATGTTGAATAAATTCAGATCCAGTTTTTTTCAATATCCTCACCTACAAATTAACAGAAAACTGAAAACATTTCGATTTTTCGTGTCACAAAAATGTTTTAACGAATTACAACTGATGCGACATTTTCGCTGAGTGTATTCACTCATGTTGGTTCCAAATACTCATCGAACATCACTTTCGTTGCAGTGCGCGATTCCCTCCCAACATTGGATGAAGCTTTTTGAAAAGTTTGGAGAGAGTCAGAAAATTGAACACGAATGAGAAAAATGTGGTGAGAGCAATAGCACACACACCGACACGCACTCATTCAAATGCGATAGAATTGTATCCTGTAGCTGTAAGAGTTGGACATTTTTTTATGTTTTTGTCGCCTTCAAGAGATTCATTTTCGATCGTTTTGCTGTTCTTTTTCCTGATTTTCGTTTTTGTAGGTACGTTTGTCTTTTTTCGTTTTAAGGGCTGGTATACACAAACACGTCGACAGAATTTATGCACTTACGTGAGAGAAGGCAAAACAAGTTGATAGTAACTTGGTGTCGATAATATTTTATGTGACCTAGAAAAGAGATTTCAAGTTCATATGTTTGCTGATGTTGGTTTAGGGACAGCACTGCACTAAATTGGCATAGATGGATCGGATCGATGAAACTTTGGAAAACGGTTGGGCTCATAATTTAGATGTCATGCTCAGGATTGTCGGATTGAGGTCATGAACATATTTTTGTACAAAGAGTCTACTTCGAATCAATACGTTGTCCCTCTTTTTTATCGCACCCAACGGAAAATATACTCACTTATCCAAACTATTCGTAAATCTCCCAATCGTTTTCAAAATACATCCCGCATATGCAATAAGATACAATTTACACATCCACATGCAAACATCGAGCACTATTATGAAACTGAGATACAGCCTTGGTTGAGATCAAACAGAGTGATCGGTTGAATATTAAATTTCGCATTCGCAGGTGGTTGAGACAAGTTGTGGAAATGATTTTCGAGACATGGAATACAACAATTGTTGAGAAAAGCGACGGAATGGTAAAAAAAAATTATGTTAACATATTGAGAACATTCGCTCTTTTACAGATCGTCCCACTTGAAAGCCATACACATGGGTACACCGAACTCGAAGAGAACTGGCCTTCTCAGAAAATTGATTCTAAATGGTTTTTGCAAACCAAAGAAAATATCCCGATTTATCTGCAGATGGGCTTGAATGTGATTGGAAAAGCTAGCTCAAGCTACATCCGAACCCTTGATCCAGACATCGTGATTCCGGTCGAATTTACATGACCAATTTCCAGCACCGATTATCAGTGATTGTAGCGATACTTGTTGTGTGAATGGGAAATATTTTGCGGAATCCACATTCTTGACAGATACATCCGAAGAAGATGTGTTGACCAGAAGCCGATCTATCTTTTTCAACTTTCACTATCGCTGTTAAGAATTATAAAGTCAACTTAAGAATCACGTATCCTTATAACCCTATAAATATTTTACGGCAGAGAAGAAGGGAAGAACACCGGCTTTTTAGAGAGAAGAAAAAAGAGAAAGAAACGCTCGCAATCGAGGATATAGAGAGGTGCCACTCCAGGAAAGATGTTCGCAAGTTGCTGGAAAATATCAAAGGTGTTTCCAATAATTAAAAAAAAGAAGGATCCTTCTGATCCTTCTAACTTTAGGCCTATAAGTCTCCTGCCTAATATCGGGAAGATTTTTGAGGTAGTTATTAATAAATCTATTTTGTTCGTTTGTAATGAAAAGGAGATTATACCGCGGAATCAATTTGGGTTCAAAAGAAATCACTCGGCAGTGCATGCTATTACAAAATTGATTTCGGATGTTAATTGGAATCTCAACGCCAAAAGATGTACAGCTGCCTGCCTAGTGGATATCGAAAAAGCCTTTGACACGGTTTGGATTGACGGGTTAATTTACAAACTTATTCGATTTGAATTTCCATCTAATCTTACAAAGATGATAGCATCCATGCTATACGGAAAGAAATTTGTTGTAACAGATAGAGAATACACGACAGCTGAAGTTTTTAATGTCCATAATGGTCTACTTCAAGGCACAGTAACTGCTCCACAGCTCTTCAATATCTACATTTCTGATATACTTAGGGAACTCGATAATTCATTGGCATTTGCCGACGACGCTACACTGTATGCAAGCGGCTCAAAAATTGAAGACATTCAAATCCAACTTCAAAGCAAGTTTGATAGGTTTCAAGCTTTCTGCTCCGAATGGAAGCTTAAAATAAACTATACGAAATGTGAAACCATATTGTTCCGCACCCCAATAAGACGAGGTAATTCAGATTTGAGACGCAACTGGAGAAATCTCAAAATAACGAGTTCAAATGGTCTTCGGATCGAGTCGAGGACCGTGGTAAAATATTTAGGTGTTCATTTGGACAAGTTTCTGTACTACAATGAGCACATAAATATTCAATTAGACAAGGCAAGAGCGGCATTCATGTCGCTAAAAAGCCTGTTTTATTCCAACTATCTTAGATCCGATGTGAAGATAATTTGTTACCAAGCATTCGTTCGTCCAATTCTGACCTATGCGAGTCCAGTGTGGTGGAACATTAACCCATCGTATATGGAAAAACTACGAGTGTTCGAGCGTAAATGTCTTAGAGCCTGCACACAGATGTATAGGAGTGCACATTCCGATTATAGGCATTATGTCTCAAACAAAAGACTTCTGGATGCTTCCGGTGTGTCCAGAATTGACAATGTCATTCTAGATCTTGTAAGGAATCACTTTGTTCGTTCGGCAAGTGTTAGCGAAAACGAATTAATCTCTGGATTATTCTATCCGAATCCTGGGTATTTCAGAAATGCCTTGGAAAGTGGATACATTCCGCCAGAAACATTTCTGTTTCTGGATGCATATGGCTACCTATCGGATTCAACGAACGTTCCAATAATATACCATGCTGCAAGGAGAGCAACAGATAAAAGGATCCTTTATGAGCCTTTTGAGTCGGGGGACGGGAATACTGATCAAATTAGATACTGCATTAGCATACCTGAAAGCGACAAAAGTAACACTAACAGGTTAAATAGAGACCGATACTGGTGGCTAGACTGGGCTGAAGCCGATACTTAGGTTAAGTAAAACTAGGCCCTGACATGTGATCTTTGATCTAACGATGACTTGTTATTCGATGGAATAGAGATCACATGACAGGGCCTAGATAGATTTAGATAGATAGATTTAGATAGATAGATTTAGATAGGTTAAGTTAGTCTTGTAGGTTTTAGTTTTATATAAAAAAAAAAAAGTTGCGACTGTCTTCTAATAGGTTTTGATTCACATTTTCCTATTTTCAAAAAAAAGAAAAATATAAAGTACATAACAATAATACAAAAATTCACAAAAAATATAAAAATTGAATTAAGCAAATAAATTATATATCATGTAATGCGAGCCATAATGGTCTTTTACTTTGGCAAAATTTAAAAATGTCTAGTCTTTAAGTTTATTTAGGCTATTAATTAATATTAAAGAAATTGTGAATAAATAAACGTTAAAAAAAAAAAAAAAAAATATTCGCAAGTTTTACCGGAGTGTAAAACGTTAAAGCCAAGGATACAATGCTCGAACTGTCAAGATGAACAAGGAAATATCGTAGTTGAGACACAGTCGATGCTGAGGATATGCAAGAACCACTTCTGGATGCTGTTAAACGGCGATGACGAACTACATTCCGCTGTCCAGCAGAACTAATATTGGCAACGACAGCGAAAACTGCCAACCACTTGACCTGAGTGAATTGAGGATAGGATATGACGACTTGGTAAGAAACATCCACCAACTCATAAGCCAAATCTGGTCGGAAGAAAGTTTAACTGAAGACTGGAACCTCAGCATCGTTTGCCCGATCCACAAAAAAGGAGACCCTCTATGGTGCGCCAACTGCAGAGGCATAAGTCTCCTCAACATCGACTACAATTTCCTATCTGCCGTAATATGTGAACGACTAAAACCGTTTACCAACAACCTGATCGGCCCTTTTCAGTATGGTTTTAGGCCTGCAAAGTCCACAAACGATCAGATTTTCACACTTCGGCAGATCCTGGAAAAAACCCAAATCGATACCCACCACCTATTCATCGATTTCAAAACCGCATATAGAGACGAACTATACAGAGCCAAGTCTAGTTTTGGTATACCGCACAAACTCGTCCGTTTGTGTAGGATGACGATGGAGAATTCCCGCTGCTCCATCAGGGTCGGAAACCGACACATTTGATAACAATAAAAAGGATTTAGGCAAGGCGATGCGCTTTCATGTGACTTCTTCAATCTGATTCTTGAGAGGATTGTCCAAAACCCCCGAGCCAACACCAGAGGGACAATTTTCCAAAGATCTGTTAAACTACTAGCGTACGCCGACGATATTGACATCATTGGTAGGACCCAACGTGATGTCATAGCCACGTTTGCTAGTATAGAGAAGGAAGCGGCAAAAATGGGTTTCGCAGTAAATGAGGGCAAGACGAAGTATATGCTGTCAACACGAAAGGACACACAACATCGACGAATTGGACAGAACTTCACCATTGACAGATAAAACTTTATGGTGGTATAGGACTTTGTCTATCTCGGCTCCGCTATTAACTCTGACAACAACATCTCGTCCGAAATCAAACGAAGAATTACTCTTGCCAACCGCTGTTTCTTCAGGCCAAGAAGGTAATTTGGTAGTAAATATAAGGCCCTGATCATCCCAGTCCTGCTCTACGGCGCTGAAGCATGGAGAGGAAAATTCTTAGAAAATCTTCGGTCTCGTTTCAAGATTTGCGAATTATAAACGATGAATTTTGTAACAGGTACAGAGAAGCGTGGCAACGTTGCAAGTGTATGACACTCACTGGGATGACATCATCGGCGATGCTGTGCTTTCGTCAAATGCTCCTCAAATACGAAAATTGTTTTCTATAACTATCTCAACCGATTGCTTTGTGGAGCAAATACATAGATGCCATGTGTGATGATTTTTTTACATCAGATGCGTATTACAGCATTACATCCAAATTAACAATTAAGCAAGGAAATTCACAACGAGGCTTTGATATTCATTGACTGATGTCGGACAAGGTGTTATATGTCTTACATGCGAAAGCTAACAATCGTTCTATACACGACTCAATTAATCAAGAATTGCGAAGCGAAAAACATTATAACTGCGATGCTTAGAGCGAATCAGTTTGAACGAATGTTCCACTCTTGAATCGACAACTCTCTTGAAAGTTTTGACTTGTGAACGAGGGAACTGGAGTGACTTCTGATCGAATTGATTTTGGCACTTTCTTCATCGGGAAGTGCATCTACATTTTTGGTAGGCAGTTGAACTGTTCATTCAGTACTCAAGTTGCCATTGAATGCAAATCAATGAAAATCCAATATGCAAAGTTTCCAGCAACAGTGAGATGGCCAAAGTTTTTTCAGCAAACTGATCGTTTGGGATGAGTGTTCAATGGCCCATAAAAAGTCTTTGAAGGCATATTAGATAAAACGATGCAAGAAATACGAAACAATCACAGACGGTTTGGATTCTGTTGGCAGGTGATTTTCGTTAAACATTCCCAGTAGTTCCACGGTCAACCTCACCCGTTAAACTTAATGGATGTTTGAAGTCGCCCGTTTTGTGCAAACATTATAAAAACTCAAACTGACTACGAACATGCGTGTCGATCTCCAGAACGACCAATCTGGAGAGATATTTTCAAAGCCATTGCTAAACATTAGCGACGGCAAATTCCCGGCAGTATTCTATTTCCCATCGCTTTCTCTCAGATTACTGACACATAATCCGAACTCATCCGAAAGGTGCACAAAATTACAAAAATAATGATTGGTTGAGCGAACGGTCTCAACTACAGACGGAGATCAAGCTCATTCTGGCAACGTGGAACTGGCTGGGAAACACGCAGCCGCAGGTTCGCTTTTTCCAAAAATAATTGAAAATTTCTTCGATTTCCATATTATCCACCATGGAGTTAAGCCGTTGTCCTTTTGTTTCATCAAACACCATCTCTGTTCAAGTGTTTTGACTAACCCTTGGGATTCCTGAAAGAACTGCTGTCGAAATATGTCGAAACAGCTTGCATAATTTGTGCACTTGGTTCTTCCTAATGTCGAAACAGCTTGCATAATTTGTGCACTTGGTCCTTCCTAACAAGGACTGTGTAAAACAACGTTTGAAGCTAATTTTCGGAATGCTTCTGCCGTCGTCTTATAAAGCGAGTTGATGTCTTAGTTTTATGACACAACTTCCCTCTCTTTCTCTTCTGCTTAATATTTACACTCATAATTAACGGTCTACTTAGTATGCAACCAGTGATCGCTACGGGGGGGCTGAGAATCGGAGTTGGTACTCATCAGCAAGGTGAAAAGCGCTTATCTTATCATAGCCTACAATTTATAACCATTATAACCACCTTACCATAAATGATTACATGGACAAGGAGGCGCAAAAATAACCTTCTGAGGTTTTTTGGCTGTAATTTAAAAAAAAAAGAAAAACTTTGATTCTTCTTGTGGATTATTTTTGTTTGGTCTTTTAATTTTTGTTGCATCAAGTCGAGAATATGATGTCATGTAAATGGCCGCCGCCACAGTTGATTGTCATTTGAGCCCTTTTTATGGCATTTTCCATCACTTTGGCCAAAACTTCCGGCGATAGGTCCTAACATTCTTGACGGATATTATCTTTAAGAGCTGCAAGAGTCTGAGGCTTGTTGACATAAACCCGCGACTTCAAAAAGCCCCACAAAAAGAAGTGGAGCGGTCAAATCAGGCGATCTTGCTGGCCAGTGCAAATCGCCAAAACGGGAGATTAGGCGCCCGGGAAATGCATCCTTCAGCATATCGGTTGTGGCACGTAGAGTGTGTGCCGTTGCACCGTCATGTTGGTACCACATGTTTTCCAATCCCAATGCATCAAAAAGAACTCGTTGATCATTGCTCTGTAGCGCTCACCATTCACAGTAACCGTTTGGCCCGCGACCTCTTCGAAGAAAAAAGGTCCGATGACTCCTCCAGCGAAAACAGCACCCCATACAGTGACTTTGAGCGGGAGTAATGGCTCTTCGTGGGTTACAAGCGGATTTTCAGTGCCCCAGAAGCGTAAATTTTGCTTATTTACGTACCCGCTAAGATGGAAATGGGCCTCATCACTCATATGATTATTTTTGATGAAAAATCATCTTCCTCTTGGTGGTGATTAAGGATGGCTTGAGCGTATGTTAGACGCGATTGGCGGTCAGCAGCTAACAGCTGATGCACCGTCTAAACTTTGTACGGAAACATCTTCAAATCTTGTACCAAAATTCGCGGTAAGGACCGTCGACTGATACCCATTTGCGTGTTACGTCGTCTGGTCGATGTCGACGGAGCTTCCATGACATCTTCGGCTACAGCAGCAATATTCTCTGCAGAACGGCTACTCCGGTGTCTGCCACGCCTGGCAGCATCTCGTGTTGTGCCAGGCTCTTCGAGGCGAGCGGCTAAATATCGCAGTGTTTCACCAGTAGGCGTTGGACGGCTAGGAAATCTGCGACGAAATTCACGTTGTGCCAAAGTCACCGACCGATTATTGCTCAAATAAATAGTCACCAATAGTCCGCGTTCTGGAGCAGTATAGCGTAACATTGTTAATCAACGTGTATTTCGCATGTGTTTACTACACAAATGTCAAAACAGAACTGACATTAGGGGCCAATCGCAAGATTTATAGCATTTTCTGATAGGAGGATTACATTTGCACCACCTTGTATAAACCATATAAGCCCTTAAGTCCAACATAACCAAACAAAAATTGCATTAAATAAAATACTCCGCTTAGTGGAATAATAAAATAATTTATCAAAATATCTGTTATAAAACTTAATTGCCTGCAATGAAAATCATATGACTGGGATTCTGGCAAATATTAATTATTCCTCTATATAGACCGCTTGGAGTACAACTTTTCGTTGTTATCTTTGGAAAGTTTTTCACCCCCTTGGGGTTTTGTGATTTCTGCATCGATTAAACAGATTCTTCCACCACTGAATCCGTTTATTATCCCCCATTTATTAATTTATCTCTTCCAATCATATGTCCCAGACGATAAAAAAAAACAAAAAAAAAAACATTCGGTACCCGTTGAAGTTGTAAACAACCGAATATTGTTTTTATTGTCTTCTTTGGTAACGTGAATCATATCCGCGCATTTTTTCTGTCAATCCATTACAACTTACACAGATTCAAGACCAACGCACATCGGTATCTCCTCTTTTCTCCTCCTCTATATCCTTAATGCCCGCGCTGTTGTCAAGCACTCTAATCGAGAAATAATAACCTGACTTCCCAAAATCAAAATATCTGTCACCTTGAAACACTGAGCTTAATAAAATGGCAAATATTAAAAAAAAAAATAATATCGACACCATCCCGGAGATATCGATGTCACGTGGTGGTAATGTGTATTGGGCACCGAGATTGTGCGATTTGACCCCGTTAGATTTTTTTCTTGTGAAGTCTTCTAAATACGATGGTGCGAATAAGCCACAAACCACAAGCTCAAAGCCAATATAACCCATTCCATCGGTTAAATTCAACCTGTCAAAGTCAGGGCAAAAATTTGAAATTTCTGATGTCAACGAAGCCACGGCGCAAATTTGCCATCGATAGAACTTTTAAGGGCATATAATATTTCTATTACGCAGTTGTTTTCTCCTTGGCTTGTTTTTTTTCGCAGTTTACAGCTCCAGCGCCGTCCACTATCCTACTATTCCATAGATACGTATCAGCCTTATAGCCGAGATACAAAGCTAATGAAATATTCTTCTATGGGAATAATGTGCGACTGTCGCTTTCCCCTGCTGTTTTGTCCAGATTCCAGTTAGCTCACACACACTTCGTATTTTTTTTAAATTCAAACATAGAAATCGCTGAATGAAATTATTGTATATGGGGTGCGCAAGGCAGTTCACAAGCAAGTATGTAGAACCCAGTTGTGCACCTACCAATCGTTAAAAGCTCGCCCGAAGCTCCACTTTGTACGCATTGGCAATAGGCATACATCGAACACAATACATTAGCGCTTAGATGTCTTAGATGTCGTGCCGCAGTTGGTTGAGATCCGTCAAAGTGATCGGTAATTGGTAATCGGTAATCGGTAATCTGTTAAGTGTTCAATTTCGCAGACCCAGGTGATTGAGACAAATTGTCGAAATGATTCTCAATACATGGAATAGAGCGTACGCTGAGTTAAAGGACGGAGTGGTGAATAAAATAAAAAAATAATAATTGTGTTTAGATATTGAGAATGTTCCATCTTTTACAGTTCGTCGAACTTGAAAGCCTTACAGAAGGGTACACAGAACTCGAAGAGAATTGGCCTTCTACGAAAATTAATTCTAAATGGTTTTTGCAAACCAAAGAAAATATCCCGATTTATCTGCAGATGGGCTTGAATGTGATTGGAAAAGCCAGCTCAAGCCACATCCGAATCCTTGATCCAGACATCGAGATTCCGGTCGAATTTACTATTCACATCAATGACCAAATTTCAGCACCGGTTATCAGTGATTGGAGCGGTACTTGCTGTGTGAATGGGAAATATTTTACGGAACCCACGATTTTGACACATTTAGCCACAGTAGAGGTGTTGACCGAAAGCCGATTTATCTTTTTCAACTTTCACTGTTTAGTTTAGTTTTTATTTATTAATGTTAATTCATATTTTATTTCGTATATTTAACAAAAAAGCTCATTGCCGCAAACTTTACATTTACAGATTTGTGATAAAAATAAATCTTTCTCCTGAGATTTAATTAAATATTTATACATATGTACATTTTTTTAATTTTTGAAGTAAACAAATCTTTGAGGAAACTGGCTTTCTGTTGTGTTGTTTGGACTACGGCTTATTGCAATTCCAGCTGTTTGTGTTTTATTACCAAGTGTTTTTCTCAAATGTGCGACGAATCGCGACGCATATGTACGTACATTGTACATGCTGCACGGAGTAAAGCTGCTTTTAAGTTCAGTGTTAGGGTGGGTCAGGCAAAACAAAACATAAAGGCTGGAGGTAATTCTGTCTCCGTTTGTTTTCTTGGCCTTCGGCCTCTCTATTTTGTGAAGATGCAGAGATCCTTCTTAGTCCCAGCTGATGAATTAAATTTTCAAAAACCATGTGGGTGGGTGAAGTGGGCTAGTGGTTAGAGCGTTGCACTATTAAGCGCGGTTTGCTTTTTCAAAGGCGAGGAGACAACGTTTGGATGCCTTGTTTTAGACCGTATAGGGTCCATTTATGCCAGGCACATATTATATTTCATGTGAATTTCTATTGGTTATGCATATCTTAACTGTAGTTGGCATTTAATTTGCGAGGTGTCAGTTGCTGATAGAAATTATCTGGAGTAGGCTTAGATTCTTGAATACCAATCATTAGTCCGACTATTGTGTTCTTTTATGTATACGCACATTCTTTGTTTCTCAATGATCTGCCAAGCTGTTTCCCTGAGGAAATTGAGTTTGACGGGTGATAAGCAAAACTTCTGATGCACGCCAATGGCGTTGTCATCGAATCGGACACGCCAACCATGATGCAGTACATAATCAAAAAGTGAGAACTGAAGCTTACAGCACTTGAAAGTGAACTCCAATAAGCCCAAAATACTGGTCTTCGAAAATCGATTTGGTGGACTTGCAAGGTCGGTGTAATCGGCAGGTCAAGGAAAGATCTGTAGAATGTAAAGAAGTAGAGGTGCAATGGTTTTTCTATTCAATTGGGACTGGCTGCATCTGGAATGCTATCTAACCAATAGCTTGCTATGCAAAAGCATGGAAAGCAAATCTACAAGAAAAATTGATGGGGATCCCGTGCCATGAATAAAGTGATAAAAAAAAATAATTTTATGGCGCAACAGGCTCGTTAGTACCCAGGGCCTAGTTTTTTTCCTCCATTAATGTTTGCGTGTGTACGATGGCTGGACCTACTGTTTTATGCCGAATCCGAAAGGCTAAGTTGAGATAAGCTTTTCATGATAATTGATACTACTCGGATGATATGTCAGATCATCACGAGAGGAGGGCCAGTGAAAAATCATTTTAGGTGTTGCTACGGCTGGGAATCGAACCCAGACCTTCTGCACGGCAGTTCATCGCACAAACGATCGCGCCACTGAGCCCGTCACTGAGTGATAGCCCGGCAAATTCCTTGGTCAATAAAATGGATTGTAAGAGCAAACTAGGATGCATAATTTATGCAGAGTACTCAAGACTGGAGCGGACGAGGAGTCAGACTTCTCTCGGTGTAATCTGCAATCTTGCGAAGAAGTAAATCATTTATTCACTTAATGTATCCAATATTGAAGGCGGTCAGAAGCCAACAACAAGACAAGTCATTTCAATCCTAAATGGCAAATAGTGGAGTTCACTGTCAAGGGAGCGGTTGCTCGTTAAATCATAGGTTATTTTAAAACTGACATTTGTTTGTCACTTTGCGCTTCCAAAGCTAGCACCCAACGCGCATTCTGTACGCAAGTTTATGCAAAAAGTTTGTGAGACTTGTATTCCAGAGGCCGGCACGCTTTCAAGTCTTCTTCTACCGTGTCCGAAGTCTTGCTGAAAATAGAAAACTATGAGACGGAGTATTGGTGTCTGTTCGCTCTACATGTCCTAGACATCAAAAACGTCCAATGCGGAGTTATATTGAGCTAGTATAGCTCAAGGTTTAATTTTCGTCTGCAATCGAGTTCCAAGATTTGTCGAAGAATGTTCCTCTCAAGACAAGCGCTTTTATACGATCCATGCTTTATCGTTGTTGAGCAGGACTGGGACTATCAAGGTATTTCAAAGGATCAGCCACCAACAGATAATCGCTTCAAGGCAATCGAGTTTCATGGGTGTAGTGAATGTGTGTTATGTGAAGTGTGTACACAAGCAGGAAAATCACGCTTGCGGAATTTGGGCCCAAGGCACTTGGAATCCATAATTAAACTTTCTGTTGAGGCACCTTGTGTTTGCTTACTTTTTTGTAGAGCAAATTAGCCAACAATGCAATTTTGTTTGTTTGTAAGGGCTGTCATCCAACTCCGTAAGTGTACCATATAAGAGAAATTGTTAAGTTATGAAAAATGCTTCCGACAGGTCCCTGAAGCTACATGCACAAAGGATGTGGTAACCAAATCCAAAATTTTGCTATAAATTGCAATTTTTCCGTTTATTCAGTTTTTGACAATTTATTTCAGAGTTGTTGATGTGACGAATTAATTGTCACAATTCTGTTGCAGAAGGTTGCATGTGTGAGTTTTTGTTTAGTAAAAAGATTTCATATACAAATATCAAGTGCGTCATCGATTCCTAGAAATTGCTAAGCGACGCAAACGATGATTTCCCACGGATATAGATCCGTTATACATATGAAATGATATTCTGTTTAAATATTTCCTGCAGCCACATCTTCTTCTACGCGTTTGCCGTTTCATCCATTAACAGATTCAGTTTTGCATTGTAAGCGATTGATAATGTGGAGCAAATACATCATACCAATCCAATCATCATGCCAATCCCACTTTACATGGATGTCTCCCTCCTTCGAATTTTTTAAAACAACTTTTTTATCAGCGAATTATTCACGGTTAATGCGTAAAGACTCCTCGGGCCACAATTAAAAATTTTACGATACCCCCAGTCTCGCTTCCCACTTCATCTTCACTATTCGCTACTGTACCTGTTACGTGTCTCATTTTTTATGTTTATTGTCCCCCCAGCGAATTTGTTTACATGATACTCACACCAACATATCAATTTTGTAAACAAATTAAACGACAACTGCGGATCGCATAACAAAAGACATAGAATTTCTGAATCACCACAGTAGCTATCAAAACATTGAGAACTTTCCACCCCCTTCTATCCGCTAATGGTCTTGGTCAAACTAGGCCAATGTCGGTTTACAAATCAAAAGAAACACTCGGCAAAAATTGTCCTCTATGGGTCAACTAGATATGGAAGATCGGAACGAAAGGTTCCTGGAAAC
This sequence comes from Rhingia rostrata, assembly GCA_949824845.1. Taxonomy (NCBI): domain Eukaryota; kingdom Metazoa; phylum Arthropoda; class Insecta; order Diptera; family Syrphidae; genus Rhingia; species Rhingia rostrata. Next base: position 2,196,385 of record OX463759.1, read on the forward strand.
GACATAAGTTGATAGAAATTGCGTACATCCCCACGTAGTAGATTTCAACTCCTATCAGCTCATACCTGTGCGCTAGCAAAATAAATTAAAACGCGCATTTTTACCCTTTAATCAATGGGCATATGATTTCTTTATTATTTTCAAAGGCAATACATGAAGTAAAGGTAAATCGCTAATCGGAATCAGAAGAATGATTATCTGCATTCTCCAACATGGACCTCAATTGGGCACAGAACCGCTCTTGAATCTGAAGGAATCTGTAGCAATGCGAGCATAATCCAGGGTTGTCTCTGACATGGATTATGTTGAATGTCAAAACAAAGTAAAAGGTTCTTCGGATAACTTAAGGGTATTTGCGTTGCCGTCAAAGTGGTCATAGATCTCCTAGTATTTAGTAAATATTTACACTATAAAAGTCACGGTCTTGAATTTTTGTCCAGGCATATTGGTTTTTGTCTTAAGTCGTAATACAAAAAAATTTACTTGATCGGAAAGGCATGGCACATCCCATACAAAAGCAAAATATCTGGAGGACTATGAAAGCCACAGACTTGAAACATAGTGTGGGAATATGAATTCCTTATCTAAGTAGTTAAGTAAAACATAAGCGTGGTGAAACAACTAAGGGTGGTACCCCCCATGCAAATTAAATATTCAATGTCACATGTCTGGAACACCATGCTAGTGATAGCTTCAACATCTTTAAGCATCTTAACAGAGAATGGACATGATCCTATCAGTGAACATGGCAATTTGTTTGCAAATTAAATTGTAGCCATGACATCTCTTAAATAGGGCAGTCAGTGTTTTATAAATTTGTGCGTGAACATAAGCTGATTTTGTGAGTAGTCGTGGGCATTTCATGAGTGGTCGATCTATTTGATTTATTTTGTACCTATTATACCATATCCCTACGTTTACTATTTAGTTTGAAACATAGAAATATAATTTAGCTAGATATAAATTAAGGTTAATGGTAAAAGAATCGCCAGCTTAGTCAATACTGTCATGTCGGTCTATCCTTTTTTCTGCACATCACCGAATTGAAGGCCTTAGAGTTTGACCTAGCATAATCAAATTTGGTAGAAAGACTCCTTGTCCATGCCTACAAAAGTGTAAGTATTTTCATTTCTATTCAAAATCCGCCACTCCGTCCACTGCTTAGCAAAATGTTTGTTCAAACCGTAAGAAATTTTAAAAAATTGTTGGAGAAAAATATTTTGACATTCTTAAAAGCTATATTTTATCAATATGAAGGCTTTTGCAAAACCACTTTTTGTGGGCAATTTTCGTAAAAAAAATATTTTCGTTTTCATTTCATTTTAACACACACCCGCTTTTTATGGGCGGAATTCCATGAAAACGCTTTGCAAAGCCTCCCCCATAGAAAAACTTCGTATTTTTCGAAACATCATAGTCTTAAACAAACTGTCTGAACAAGATATGCTGACACTGTAATTTTTTCCCCATTTTCAGTAAAAATATAATTCCGGTAAAATTTCTATAAGCTTCGATAAAAAAAATTCTAACTTTGGTAGGTAATGTAATAAACCTTTCGTCTATAGATCATTTTAACGCACCGCTACTTTTTGGGTGCGTGTTTTTATGAAAACCATCTGTACACCCTACCCAATAGGATATACAATGGAAAAACCATACACCATATTTCATGCCCATGAGAGCTTTATTGTAAAAATGGGATGGGATTGGATAAGGTGCTCTCAAGCCTCCTCATGTTCTTTTAATTTTGAATGGCCCGTAGTTATTTATTTTAACAAATTTTTAAGAAAGGGAAAAATATAAGTACAAAAAGGTTAAAAGGCATTAATTAAAACTATAAAGACACCTACCAATGGTTTCTTTTTTCATCTGCAATTTTTTATCGAATTTTATAATAAGTGTAGCGCACTGGGTTACTGCTATTACTTTATATTTTATGACAAAGAGTTTTCCATTATTCACGAAAGAGTTTAATTGCGCGCCATTTAATGTTGCAGAGTTGCCAACGGCAAAATAAATAACAATGTGACAGCTGACAGTTCGGAGTTAGTAAAAGTGGAGCGCTATACAACGTATTTTCGTTGTTGAGCCATATTTTAAAAATAATTAAGGTTCCTCAGCTACAGCCTGCCATTTTCGTACAAAAGATGGCCGTCGTAGTGATTAAAACCATGATATGTTAAAAAAAATCTAGGGAGACTGCAAGAAATAGTGATCCTAGACACTCTGGGTTTCATGTCACAAGTCACTGAACAGAAAACTCGAAGCAGTACGACAGAGTGTTACTGACAGCCCAGGAACGCCATTTCTACACCGTAGTCAAGAACTGGGCATTTTGAGTAGCTCTCTACAGCGAATTCTCACGAAAGACTTGCGGCCTACAAAGTTCTAATGACTCAAGAACTGAAGACTACTGACCACAGATTTAAATAAAAAACAGCAAGATGATACTGATTTTTCGAACAAAATCAATTTCAGCATCTTGATGCCTTCGTTAATCGTCAAAAATGTCGCATTTGTGTTGTGTATTATTGAAATCCAGCCACATTTATACGAAACAGTCATAGAAAATTCAATAAAATTGTTCGTACTTGCCAACAAAGCCTTGGCAGCCACTTATCTGATGTGCTATACCATACATAACCCTAATCTGTGTACCGTAGCAACAAAATATGAAACTTTCTTATTAAAAGTCCGTTTTTTCTATGGAAGTCACATTTTGCGTGAGTTTTGAGAAATCCTTTAAAACTTGACATCTTCAGCTACAATAAGCGCGGTATATCGCTAAAATTGGTGAACGCATTTGTGTCAATTTGCTGCCATGAACTGCTACAATCAAACATTTCCTTTTATCAGTTCCTAAAACAGCTTCAAAACATGTTGAATAAATTCAGATCCAGTTTTTTTCAATATCCTCACCTACAAATTAACAGAAAACTGAAAACATTTCGGTTGTTCGTGTCACAAAAATGTTTTAACGAATTACAGCTGATGCGAAATTTTCGCTGAATGCATTCACTCATGGTGGTTCTAAATGCTCATAATGCAGATGGCAGAGTCCTATACTTCTGTTCTTAATCTATACAAATGTCCTATGACTCAATTCTGTAGAGAGACGTTTCCTTCTACTGTCAGCCCATTATGGGTTCAGTTTTAGTTTGTGTGTCATGCAGTTAAGAAGCAGTTTGGGCTAGCTCTAGAGGTTGTCATAAAAGGTTAGATTGAAAGATTTATATGCTTTTGAACAATACTCGGCATATGATTGTTTTGTAGTAATTCAGTATGGAGGACACGAAAGCTTCGGGACAATATTGGAGAACATTTTTCACATTGAGACGTAGTGGCACTCCAACCGACTGGAAGGTTGCATTAAAATACATCAATCGGAAGTTGCTGGTTTTGATAACCATGATGATCTCGGTTTGGTATATGGTTTTTCGTAAAGTAAGAGCTTGGAGACAAAATTAATTACCAACTCCTCAAGAAGATGTTTACATTTTTTATCACAAATAAATACGATTTTATCTATTCCACGTATTTCGTATAAATATGTGTGTGTGTTTAATTTGTTTACATAAAGTTATTGCATTTGAAGGTGTAAGTATGACGTGCTAATTTTATGCTATACAGGCTTAGATACACCGAATTTTCAATTAAGGGATGATGCTTTAACCTGGACATTTCAGTCTTAACAATAATAGGTGAAAATAAAAATTCCGAGCAAACATTTTCATGGACTAGAATGTTTGTTCAAAATTCGAAGTCAATTTGTACGTTTTGTGTTGCAAATAGTTAACGAAATTCCTAGACATTTTATTTATTCATTTGAAGAACTATGAACTGAGGCCTCCACGACAATGATGGTTACAATACAAGCACTAGATACCTGTCACTGTCACTTTGTCAAATGTTCAGGGCATGTCATGTGTAGATATACATGATGTGGCTTAATTCGCTTGACAGATTTTGCATATCAATCGATCACATAAGAGCAAAATGTACTCGTTTGCTTGTTGATAACATTTGCGATGAATTTTTGAAGTGTTGCCGGCGTAATTTGGGATATTTCTGTGCGAATGTTGAGTGTCAGCTGGTGTAGAACGTGTGATTTTAGTTCAGGTAATCCTAAAAAAGTTCCAAGCCAACAGATCAGCCGACCACGGTCACCATTAATATTCTCCGGTTAAAAAAAATAAATGATTCGCGTACGCACAGTGGGTTCCCACCCATACAAAATGCCGTCAAAAATATAATGCTCAAGGGTAACATCATGCTAGCGGTAATCGACCACAGCGACATCGATGTTCGAATTTCACCAGAGCTGTGGCTCAGCTTCCACAGCTCTGGTGAAATTCCCAAGATGGATAGAGCATGAGAGAATACCTCGTGCCTGCACCCTGTTGTCGTGGTGCCGGCGGCATCAGGGCTATGTCAAGATGTCCAATCTTAAAGTTTAGATATTGCTATCCTCACTTTACTTAGTTCGGGGGCTGGTAGTTTTTGCTCTAGTCGTCATTATTGAATGTTTTGCTCACTCTGAAAGCGGGATCATTCCTATGATCTTTCCGTTTTTATATCTACAGGTTTCTGTTCGCGTTTTGTATTCCTTGTATCCATGGCCATGACGTTAAAAACTGCGGTAGAAGATGTTCGTCTTGCTTAGCACACTTTTCTTGCAATTTTTCATCTTCTTGAGAGACGAGAGTTTTTCCCTTTGTTATGCCTATGAAGCTTAATTGCAGCGACCATCTATAACAGTAGAGTTCCATTAAGGTCCCTTTTTGGTTGGGAGTATCAGTTGGCCTTCCTCATCAAGCCAGGAGTTTCTCGATAGTGAGAGCGGGCAACCCAGCACATCAGTTGAAGCTTAGCTAATGGCTTGACGATATCGCATCCATTGTCCTCTGATACTAGATTTGGTGGTATGGTGTTCATCAAGAGGTTGAGTGATATGTGTGATGTTTCAAGTATTCATTTAGAAGTCATCGATTTCCTAAAATTGCGAAGCGACGCAAGCGATGACTTCCCACGGATCACCCAGCATATCCTATGCTGTACATTTTTAAAAATGTGGCAGTCGAATTTACAATGAATTGAAAATTTGTGTATTTAACAGCACATTCACAATTAATTGCAAGTTTTATAAAATCATTAAAGTGATCAAAATTTCTTATTGTAAAAATGACACCGAGTTGTCAATTTGGGTTGTTGAATGTGCAGACATGACATTTGTAAAATCTGCATCACAAAATTGTGAAATCTTGAACCACTTTTCGTAATATTTACATAGGGTTGTCAAAATTACAGTAAGCTCTATAGATCTGAAAAACACCAATGCTGCGAAATGTGAAGCTTTAACTATTTGGAGTAGACGTGAGCATAAGTCCACTGCAAATATTTTTCAAATTTAGTACAAAACGCTGTAGAAACGTCGTTAAAATTTGTAAAGTGCGCATATGCATTCAAATCTGCAACCATTTCCTGTGGAAACTGTAACAAAGCCAGAAAATTTGAATTTGAATTTGTATTCACAGTTATTTTTTAATTCAATGATCGATTGTAAAAGTGAAAAGACGTTAAGCTTGAGTCCAAAGAACAGTGAATTAATTTTTGTTGCTAGAAAGTGTTCAGAGTGTAGAAGCTAGAACTCTTGACAGTAATAATTCGAAAAGAGTTGAAACTGACATTTTGTGGTCAAATTGGGAAACTCGAATATTATTTATGTTCAGTTTGGCTAGCCATTTCATCATGAACACGATGAACGCTTGCAGATTGTGCAAATTTATTTCGAAAAAAATGGTTCAGTTCGCGAAGTTTACGGCAAGCTCCGTCCATTTTATGGTCGGTATCATGGTCCACCAGAGCAATTAATTCGGTTAACTATGGATCGATTTCGCACTACATTTACTCAATGTGATCATACGCATCCGCAGAGGCGTCGAACAGTGCGCACCGAAGAAACAATTGCCGATGTAGAGCAAAGTGCTGAAGAATACCCGAATGAAACGAATCGCCACCGCGCACAAAAATTGGAGCTTTGTCCTTCAACTTTATGGAAGATTTTGTGCAAAGATCTTGGCTTACGACTTTACAAGATCCAGCGTGTGCAAGAACTAAAGCCGCAAGACCATGCAATACGTCGTGATTTGGGTGTATGGGCCGAAAATGAGATTGATAGCGATGGAAATCACCGCCAAATATTGTTCAGTGGTGAGGCTCATTTTTGGTTGAATGGCTACCTCAACAAGCCAAACTGCCACATTTTGAGTGAAGTTCTCTTCACATCTCTCTCTCCCCATTAGACCCATGAGACGCCATTACATCCACAAAAACTGACTGTTTGGTGTGCTCTATAGGCTGGTGGAGTCATTGGGCCATGCTTCTTCCGAAATGATGCCTGGGAGTCAGTTTCCGTTAATGTAGACCAGTATCGAGCCATGATAACCGACTATTTTGTTCCCGAATTGGATGGCTTGAATGTGTTGGATGAGATATGGTTCCAACAAGACATCGCTACATGCCGCACAGCGAACGTCACAATCGATTTATTGAAGGAAATATTCGATGAGAGCATAATTTCAAGGAATGGATCTGCCAATTGGCCACCAAGATCGTGTGATTTGACACCATTGGATTATTTTCTTTGTGGACATGTGAAGTCGCTCGTCTACGAAAACAAACCAGAAACGTAAGGCGACTTGGAAGTCAACATTTGTGGCGTTATTGCCGACATACGGCCACAATATGCTCGAAAAAGTTGTTGAAAATTGCACCAGCCCCGGCGGCCACATGCCCGAAATCATATTGAACACTAATGGCATACGTTTATCCTTCCAACGAAGCCAAATTACTTGCTAACTTAAGTGGCGCTACAGTCCGGAATGAACTTGGGCCTCAACCAACATGCCTCCCCTATTAGCCCAAGTTGGATGAGGTCGGTTTTTACTTGTGCGCGCCACTTAAGGCGTGGTCTTCCTCTACTGCTTCCGACGTCTCGCGTGGAATCGAAGACTTTGCAAGCCGGAGTATTGGTGTTCATTCGTTCTATATGTCCTAGCCATCTTAAACGTCCATGCGGAGTTTTTTTTACCAGGGGATGTCGCTGTACAGCTCGTTTAGTTCTTGGTTGAATCTTTGTCTCCATAGCTCGTCAACGCAAACGGGACCGAAGATTTTTCGAAGAATTTTTTTCTCAAATCGACCAAGGATTTCTTCATCCGCTTTTGAGACGATCCATGCTTCAGCGCCGTAGAGAAGGACTGGGATGATCAGGGTCTTATATAGGATCTCCTTAGTAGCTCGAGTGAGGGCTTTGCTACTGAATTGCCTTCTTAGCCCGAAGAAACAGCGGTTGGCAAGAGTAATTCTTCGTTTAATTTCTGACGAGATGTTGTTGTCAGAGTTAATAGCGGAGCCGAGATAGATAAAGTCCCGTACTACCTCAAAGTTATATCTGTCAATGGTGATGTTCTGCCTTGTCGATGTTTTATGTCCTTTCGTGTTGACAGCATATACTTCGTCTTGCGCTCATTTACTGCGAAACCCATTTTTGCCGCTTCCTTCTCTATACTAGCAAACGTGGCTATGCCATCACGTTGGGTCCTACCAATGATGTCAATATCCTCGGCGTATGCTAGTAGTTGTACAGATTTTTGGAAAATTGTGCCTCAGGTGTTGGCTCGTGAGTTTTGCACAATCCTCTCAAGAATCAGATTGAAGAAGTCACATGACAGCGCATCGCAATGCCTAAATCCTTTTTTGGTATCGAATGTGTCAGTGAGGTTGTTTTCGACCCTGATGGAGCAGCGAGAATTCTCCACCGTCATCCTATACAAACGGACGAGTTAGGGCGGTATACCAAAACTAGACATGGTTCTGTATATCTAGTTCATGTCGTATGCGGCTTTGAAATCGATGAATAGGTGGTGGGTATCGATTTTGACATCTTGGGTTTTTTCAAGGATCTGCCGAAGTGTGCAAATTCTATCGGTTGTGGACATTCCTGGCTAAAACACACTGATTAGGACCGATCAGGTTGTTGGTAAACGGCTTCAGGAGTTCACATATTACGGCAAATAGGATCTTGTAGGCTGTAGGCGAGACCTATGCCTCTGTAGTTGGCGCAGTTTATAAGGTCAATTTTGTGGATTGGGCAAACGATGCTGAGGTTCCATTCTTCAGACATACTTTCTTCCGACGAGATTTGGCTTATGCGTTCGTAGATGTTACTTACCAAGGCCGTCATTTCCTCACTTCACTCAGGTCGGGTGGTTAGCAGCTTTCGCTATCGTTGCCAATATTGAAGCGTTCGTTCTACCTGACAGTGGAATGTTGTTCGTCATCGCCGTTTAACAGTCTGCAGAAGTGGTTCTTCCATATCCTCAGCATCGACTGTGTCTCGACTCCGGTACATCCTTGTTCATATCGACAGGATTCTGTTCAAGCGTTGTATTCTTGACTTTAACGTCTTACACTTGGTAAATTTTGCGAACACTTTTCCTGGAGAGGCACCTGTCTATATCCTCGATCACGCGCTTTTCTTGCTCTATTTTCTTCTTTCTGAAAAGCCGGTGTTCTTTCTTTCTTCTCTGCCTATAGAGCTCAACGGCAGCTCTCGTTTTCACCTGCAGCTTAGCCTTGTAGGCCTCGTTCTTGGCCGCAAGTGTCTGCTTTCCTCATCAAACCAGGGATATCTTGCTGATGAGCGCGAGAAACCTAACTCATCAGTTGCGGCTGAATTAATGGCTTGTTGGCATCGTTACCATAGTTCTTCGACATTCGATGCTGGTGGTATGGTGTTAATCGAGAGGTTTAGGGGTACGCGTTGCGCGAAGGTCTTGGTGGTCTCTTGCGATTGCAGTCGTTCGATATTAAATTTTTTTACAGTATTTCTGGATTGTTGTGGCGTGGTGGATGTCCGCATTCTTACCTTGGCTGCAACAAGATAGTGGTCCGAGTCGATGTTAGCTTCTCGGAATGTTCGGACATCCAAAATACTGGATGCGTGAATCTTGTCTATCGCTATGTGATCAAAGCCAATTTGATGGACAGTAAAACGATTTTCTTGTGTTTTATTTTAATAAAAAGTTCTATACCTCTAAATGGAAAATATCTCCCCAATGGGAAACGTGGTTCCTTGTGGTTCCTTTGTTACTTCTCGCCGTGGACTTTTTTAAAGTCGTCGACAATTTCACATTGCATAGCAATGTGGTATCGTTCTCTTGCAGGTAAGTTAAAGATTTGCTTGTGTTTCTTCTGTTCGTCTATCTGTTTGATTAGGTCGGAGTACGTTTCTGAAATATTCCAGGAAAGTAAACTTGGGCTGCAGTTGGAGCTTGAGATGAGTTGTCAACGTGGACAAACAGTTTGTATCTTATTCTGTCTGCATCTTAACAATCAATTAATTTGCTTTTTATTTAGTCCATTCAGTGCAGAACAGTGTTCAGCGAGTTGAGCATTACAGATAAGGGTAAAGACATCTTCAATAAGGCACAAAGGTAATCATATAATTCTCAAGAATCTAATTCATCTATCATTCGATTGTATGTATGATATTAAAATAATAAAATAAAAATTAAATTATTTGATTTTTTTTTTTATTTTGGAACAAAGATTTTAGAAAAAAAGTTGTATAAATGCGATCAAATAGTTGTAAAAAATACACAAACCGCAGTAATTTTCACAAATTGAGCTGAGATTTGACAACACAAATTGCATTTTGAAATGCAAAGAGTTCTGTATAGTAAAGGGTGATCCATTTCGAGGTTCCCTACTTTTTTAAAGAAAAAAAAAAATAGAAAATTCAAATTTATTATCATTTGAAAGAACATTCTTTGGCATTTATTTTTTGAAGATTATGTCTATCAAATGTTGGCCGTTGCTGCGTCGCAGATGGTCCATCCGTTGAGTCCAATTTTCGATCACTCGTTCGAGCATTTCGACTGGTAACTGGCGAATGACACGCGCGACGTTTTCCTCCAAGGCCTGAATCGAAGCGGGTTTGTCGGCATAAGCTGTTGACTTTACATATCCCCACAGGAAAAAGTCTAACGGTGTGATATCACACGATCTTGGTGGCCAATCGACCGGCCGATGATGGTGTTGCGAATAGTACGCTCAGTAGGCCGATTATGTTGACCATAAGTTGAGCGAAGTGCACGAAACACATTCCACACAGAACGTGAATTTTCATAATAAAGTTGAACAATTTGTAAACGTTGTTCACGCGTAAGTCTTTCTATTTTGAAATGCCAAACAATACTAAACAAAAATAGCATGACACGACTCACACGTGATCTGTCAAAAAAGGCTATTGAAAAAAGTATCTCTACTTGGATCAACCGTTACAACCAAAACTTGTATTCTGTACAAGTAAATGTAAGTAATGTAAGTAAATTTTGCAAGTTGTGCTGTACATTCAACAAAAACCGCTATTTTCACTATTTTTTAGTTGCAAATGTGTACAACACAAGCTGTACTATGGTTTTAGAATGAACAATCATGTCTCTGTTACATTGATAGCCTGGGATGAAGGGTCGATTTCGACTATTCATGCAGAATCAATAGCGGTTTTCAACATATCTACAGAATATTTTTTTGGGTGTGGTAGCCCAATCCAATATTTTGCTATAAATTGCAATTTTTCCGTTTACTCAGTTTTTGATAAATTATTTCAAATTTGCTGATGTTTCGGATTAGTTGTCATAATTGTGTTTCAGAAGTTTACATGTGCGTGTTTTTGTTTAGCAAAAAGATGTTCTATTCATCGATTTCCTAAAATTGCGAAGCGAGGCAAACAATGACTGGCAACGGATCTAGATCCGATATACATATGAAGTGCTATTTCGTTTAAATATTTTCTGTGCAGTGTTCCATGGGAGGATTTGTCTATGCAGTGGCAATTGCAAAGGATGCCAAAAATTCTCCGCCGTGGACCACGAAGGAAGGAATACCGACGTATTTGCTATTCCGGATTCCGGATATTGATGGTCAAGCCGCCGACACCTTGGACTTGTTTTTATCATTTAACCCTAACACTATAAATGTACAATCGCCTCTTGGCACGTGAGACCACTGAATCGTATCAGCTATGTTCTCGTACTCCAACCATATAGTTAAGGAAAAAATTCTTGAAAGAACTGTATGGCAATACAAGAAAGCTAACTAGAAAGCTCTAAACGGTTTTTTTAAGAATTTTAACTGGTCATGATGATACCTCGATACTGACGTGGATGCTACTGCTGATGCGATAACTAACATCATTCTCCTAGGTATGAAATCCTTTATCCGTCACCGGGTAAAAAGTATCAAGCCGAAGGTAAATGGGTGGAATGAGTCGAGCTGTAAAGACGCCGTTCTGGTAAAAGTTTTATGTTTTCGGTTATATAAGTCCAACCATACTGAGTAAAACCGATGAAATTGCAAAGGAACCAGAAGTAACTGCAATGCCTACATTAGTAGTTGATGTTTCGGATTAATTCTTTCGATTCGAGGCAACAAATCCTACTATGTCCCAAGGGTAGTAAAAACTTTTAGAATTCGAAGTCAGCTTCCATCCCAACGCTCATTTCACATGACATACCAGCTGTCACCTCTGTAGACAAAGTAAGACTGCTCGCTGCTCATTTAAAAGCCAGTTACACGTTATCAGTTTGTGTCCAGTCTCCTTCCGTACTTGAGAACCAATCCACTTCCGTAACCGCACAGTCGCAAGAATAGGCCAGACCGATTTGTGAATGCTAATCTTATCTTAATCTTAACAAACAAAAAACGTCTGGTCCAGATGGTATTTCCTTCATCATTCTGAAGAGGTTTTCTTTCACGCTGGCAAAACCCCTACGTAAGCTTTTCTATCTGTCCTATTCATCAGGACACTTCCCGAGTACATGGAAAAGAGCATTTGTCCAGCCAGTCCTTAAGAAGGTGAATCTTCTTCTCGACATTATTGCACTTACCTCTCTTCTTTCTTAGTACATAGAAACGCTGATAAACCGTCAGTTTATCTTGAATCACGAAAACTCCTTAATGACCGACAATACAGATTTCGTAGCAACAGGCTGACAGATGATTTGATGTCACTTTTCACCGAAAAGTGGAACATTTTCAATCCATCTTGGTGCAGAGAACAAGATCGTTGCACTTGAAATTTCAGGGGTATTTGACAGGGTTTGGCATCAATCCCTTTTGTCGAAAATGCGTGTTTTTGGTATCGACTATAGTCTTCATAAATAGATTAGAAACTCAATTCCCAATTCAAGTAGCTTCAAGTCTGCTACTCACCAAATAAATACTTATGCTCCCCAAGTCTCCGTTTTGTCTCTGACACTCTTTCTCTTGTTTATTAATGACCTCTTGTCTGCAACTTCTAATCCAATCCATTCCTTTGCTGATGATAGTACCCTCAGCTTTTCATATTCGTTCTCGAATTCATGCCCTTCACCTTCCGACGTGGAACGAAAACATAAAGTTTATGAAAATCCGACCTCGACAGCATAATTAATTGGGGTAAATCTAATAGGGGGAATTTAGTGCTTCCAAAACGCAGTGCTGTCTTCTGTCTTCTGTCATCCAAGCGAAAACAAAATTTGCAGCAAATATCCATGAAAGAAACTTGCATAGTCGAAACCGAAAAACTTACAATGTGTGGTAGTAACGACCTTCGCTGGAACGACCAAGATTTGAAATTGCGAAAAATGTAGCGAAATATCTAGGGTTACGTAACCAATGCAAGAAATGTTTGACCCCTTCTTAACTGGCCTCACTTTATAAAGCGTACACACGCCCAAAACTTGAGTTCAACGCCCACATATGGTCAGGTGCAGCCAAAAAATGATTGCACCTAGTAGATAGGATACAAAAGCTTGCGATAAAATTGATAGGAGATCCCTAGCGAACTCTATAGTTTCGCTCAAGCATCCTAGAAATGTCTCCTGCGTTACACTCTTTTACCGCTATAGCAATAAAAAATGCTCTAACGAAATAGATGCATAGATGCTAGATGCATTCCACCCCCTTCTATAATACGACCGTAATACTGGCCGTGCCATGAATGCTAATCAATTGACCTTGAAGTCAAAAAAAAAAACAACATTGCACCTCCTAGATAGGATTCAAAAGCGTGCACAAGACTTATAGTATACATTAGAATAGCGAGCTCTTTAGTTTCGCAAGAACATCGTCAAAATATCTCCTGCCTTACATTATTTTATCGCTATTTTAACAACCAATGCTCAATAGAAATAGCCAGCTGCATTCCTTCCATTCAACAATTCAGCCGCAATACGCTATGAACGCAAATCGGTTTACCCTTAAGCCTATCTTCGGACGTACTCTGGAATATAGAGATTCATTCCTAAATCGAACAACACCAATGTGGAATGCCTTACCAACCGCAGTTTCCTATACATTACAACTTACACAGATTGAAAACCAACGCACATCGGTATCTCCTCTTTTCCTCTCCTCTGTATCCTTAATGCCCGCGCTGTGGTCAAGCACTTTAATCGAAAAATAATAAACTGACTCTTCAAAATCAAAATATCTATCATCTTGAAATACTAAGCAAATTCAAATGAAAAAAAAAATATATATATCGATACCATCCCGGAGATATCGATATTACGTGGTGGTAATGTGAACTGGCCACCGAGATTGTGCGATTTCACCCCGTTAGATTTTTTTTGCGAAGTCTTCTGAATACCTTGCTTACATAATGGCATCGATTTAAAGGCATACAATATTTCGATGATGCAGTCCTTTGCACCTTGGCTTGTTTTTTTTTGGATATTTACAGCTCCAGCGCCGTCCACTATCCTACTATTCCATAGAGAAGGATCGGCCTTATAGCCGAGACACAGAGCCAATCAGATATTCTTCTACGGGAGAAATGTGTCGCTGAATGAAATAATTGTATATCGAGTGTCCAAGGTAGTTCAACAGCGAGTATATACAAGGTGGCGCAAAAGTAATCCTCCTATCAGAAAATGCTATAAATTTTGCGATTGGCCCCTAATGTCAGTTCGGTTTTGACATTTGTGTAGTAAACACATGCGAAATACACGTTGATTAACAATGTTACGCTATACTGCTCCAGAACGCGGAATATTGGTGGCTATTTATTTGAGCAATAATCGGTCGGTGACTTTGGCACAACGTGAATTTCGTCGCAGATTTCCTAGCCGTCCAACGCCTACTGGTGAAACACTGCGACGTTTAGCCGCTCGCCTCGAAGAGCCTGGCACAACACGAGATGCTGCCAGGCGTGGCAGAAGCCGGAGTAGCCGTTCTGCAGAGTATATTGCTGCTGTAGCCGAAGATGTCATGGAAGCGCCGTCGACATCGACCAGACGACGTGCCACGCAAATGGGTATCAGTCGACGGTCTTAACAGCGAATTTTGGTACAAGATTTGATGATGTTTCCGTACAAAGTCCAGACGGTGCATCAGCTGTTAGCTGCTGACCGCCAATCGCGTCTCAAGCCATCCTTAATCACCACCAAGAGGAAGATGATTTTTCATCAAACATAATCATGAGTGATGAGGCCCATTTCCATCTTAGCGGGTACGTAAATAAGCAAAATTTACGCTTCTGGGGCACTGAAAATCCGCTTGTAACCCACGAAGAGCCATTATTCCCGCTAAAAGTCACTGTATGGGGTGCTGTTTTCCCTGGAGGAGTCATTGGACCTTTTTTCTTCGAAGACGTCGCGGGCCAAACGGTTACTGTGAATGGTGAGCGCTACAGAGCAATGATCAACGAGTTCTTTTTGCCGCAACTTGATGAATTGGGATTGGAAAACATGTGGTTCCAACAGGATGGTGCAACGGCACACACTGCACGTGCCACAACCGATATGCTGAAGGATGCATTTCCCGGGCGCCTAATCTCCCGTTTTGGCGATTTGCACTGGCCAGCAAGATCGCCTGATTTGACCGCTCCAGATATATTTTTGTGCGGCTTTTTGAAGTCGCGGGTTTATGTCAACAAGCCTCAGACTCTTGCAGCTCTTAAAGACAATATCCGTCAAGAATGTTAGGACCTATCGCCGGAATTTTAGGCCAAAGTGATGGAAAATGCCATAAAAAGGGCTCAAATGACAATCAACTGTGGCGGCGGCCATTTACATGACATCATATTCTCGACTTGATGTAAAAAAATTAAAAGACCAAATAAAAATAATCCACAAGAAGAATCAAAGTTTTTCATTTTTTTTTTTTAAATTACAGCAAAAAAACATCGCCACCTTGTACAATCCAGGCGCGCACCTCCCAGTCGTTTTAAGGTCGCTCAAAACATAGGCAATAGGCATGCATCGAACAGAATTCATTATGCACTCTCAGATGTGGTGTCAGTTGGTTGAGATCCGTCAGAGTGATCGGTAATCGGTAATCGGTAATCGGTAATCGGTAATCGGTAATCGGTTAAGTGTTCAATTTCGCATATCCAGGTGATTGAGACAAACTGTGGAAATGATTCTCAAGACATGGAGTACAGCGTACGCTGAGATAAAGGACGGAGTTGTAGATAAAACAACAAAAAATTTGTGTTAACATATTGAGAACATTCCCTCTTTTACAGTTCTTCGAACTTGAAAGACGTACATATGGGTCCACAGAACTCGAAGAGAATTGGCCTCCTCAGAAAATTGATTCTAAATGGTTTTTGCAAACCAAGGAATATATCCCGATTTATCTCCATATGGGCTTCAATCTGATTGGAAAAGCCAGCTCAAACCACATTCGAATCCTTGATCCAGACATCGTGCGTCCGTTCGAATTTTCCATTTGTATCAATGACCAAACTTCAGCACCGCTTATCTGTGATATGGGCGGTACTTCTTGCATTAATTGGAAGAGTTTCGCGAAGCCCACGTTCTTGCAGCGTTCATCCACAGTTAGTGTGTTGACTAACAGTCGCACGATCTTTTTCAACTTTTGCTATGACATTGGCAAATAAACATGTGAAACACCAAGAGGTACAAAACTGTTTACAATAACAAAATGTTTTTTTTTTTATATGTTCATGTGACATCTGAATTCAATAAATGATTCAATAAAGGATCGAATTTTTTATTTCATTGTTTGTTTGATAATTTTGGTATCTATCATCATCGGGATGGAAGATCTGTTTGGATATCGAAATGTTTCCAAGTAAATAATGCTTAGTGTGGTAGGATTTCTGCTCTGTTGTTGGATTACGACTTTTTTTCAATTTCAGCTGTTTGTATTTCATTACCAAGAGCTTTTTTTTAAAAAAGGCGCCACGAAGGATGACGCAGTAATATTTACATGCTGGACGGAAGAAATTTGAGTGCAATGTACGGATAGATCAGGGAAATATTTTCTTGGTATAATCCATATCTGGAGCTGATGGCTTAAGGTTATTTTTCCTTTTTCACGAGGATGAAAAGATCCATCTTGGTGCCATCCGATGATTGACATTTTTAAAAATCATGTGGATTGCTGTATGGTGGGTATGGGGCGCTGTCTCAAATCACGAGAGTGACAACACCTAATATTTTTCCTTCCTCACCTCTTGCAAAAGACTGACGAACATCCATAACCTACACTGGCATTAGAATCAACAAAAATTGTCCGTTCGGATGCGGTGTTAAACAGGAGAGCCACTGCATGTGCCAAAAAAAAAATTAAAAAAATAAGGCAGATGCTAGGCTTGAGACCCTATATGGTCCATTCATGTTAGATATTTAATTTCATGGAGATTGCTGTTGTTTTTGCATTCCCTTACTGTTTTTGTCATTTAACATGCGATTTGTCAGGTGCTGAAAGAATTTTTCTGGAATTGGTTTAGCTTCTTCAATAACAGCCATTTGTCCGCCTATGGTTGGTTTATGCTTACGCAGATTCGTTGCTTGTGAATGACAGACCAACATGTTTACCTGAGGGATTTTAGTTTGACGGATGAAAAGCAAAACTGCTCATGCATGCCAATGACGTTGTCAATCTATGGGAACGGCCAACCATGATACAGAACATGATCAATAATATTGCAGCTTCTAGCGCTAACAAATGGACACCAATCAGCACAGAATACGGGTTTTCCGTAATCGATTTGGTGGGTTTGCAAGGTTTGTATAATACACAGGTCAAGGAAAGATCTACAGAAGGTAAAGAAGAACAGGTGCATTAGTTTTCCTATTCAAATGGGACTGGCGGCATCACATGCGCCTTCAAATACGATTTGTCTATGAATGCTCTGGACTATGCTACCAATAGCTTGCTATGCAAAAGCACGGAAAGCACTTACACAAGAATAATTGATGGGAATCTCGTGCCCCAAACAGAGTGATAGCCCGGCAAATACCTTGGTCAATAGAATTGCTTTTAAGAGCAAACCAGCATGCATAATTTATCGAGAGTATTCAAGACTGGAGCGGACGAGGAGACAGACTGTTCTCGCTGTAATCTACAACCTGTCGTAGAAGTAAATCATTTATTCACCTTTTGTGTCCGATATTGAAGGCGGTCAGAAGCCAACAACAAGCCAAGTCATTTCAAACCTAAATGGCGAATAGTGGGAGCTAGAAAGTCCTTACTCAAATATAATGGCTGAAGGATTACATATGTATGTAGAGGATGGGCCATCTAGCGGTTTCTCGTTAAATCATAGGTTATTTTGAAACTGACACCTGTTTCCCACTCGAAATCTTGACAGGAGTTCAGTATCATACCTCCGTGGAACAAAATAAATCGCTTCATGCTTGAACAACTCATTTCCAAAGTAAGCCCAAACAGCGCGTTATTTGAAAATCAGTTTTGACTCAAATCAAGCACCCACCGCGTCTGCTGTACGAAAGTTTGTGAGACTTGTATTCCAGAGGCCAACACTGATGGTCCCAGTCGGTCATCGTACTGTGTGCACATGCGAAAATATATGTGGCTGCTGTAGCCGGGAGTGTGTGTCAATTCATTAACATCAACTCGCCATCGATCTCAACAGTTTAAGATTTCATACACTAGCTCGAGGAGAATTTCGCGCACAGATCTTGAATTATTCGCGTACAAGGTCAAATTGGTCCAATCGTTATCGCTTCGCAGTTTGGGCCTTAGAGAAGCTTGAATTCGACACTGATTTTGAGCGCAATAAATCATCTTACCCAACGAGAAGCATTTTTGTATCTGCGGCTATGTTGACAAATAAAATGATCGCATCTGGGGCTCGGAAAACTCACACGTTATTGTCGAGACGCCGATGCGTTCGTCCACAGAAATTGTGCAGTGGTTGCATCATTGGGCCATTTTTCCTCAAAAATGAGGCTGGAAACAATGTTTCTGTCAACGGTGGGTGCTACAAAGCCATGTTAGTCGACTTTTTTAATGCAATTGAAGGCATGAAATTGGACGACCTCTAGTTCAAGAAGGAAGGCGCTCTATGCCACACAGCCCATGCTACAATCGAACCAGTTTTCCGAATCGTGTTATCAGCCGTCTTGACGATGTCAATCGGCTTCCTCGAATCTGTGATTTCACCCCTTTGAACTTGTTTTGTGGTAAACCTTGCATTGCCGATGTTATGCCAACATTCCGGAAACGATGCTTGCACACAGCCACCTATTATTTTTGATAAGAAAATGTCCAAGATTAAGCTTCATCTCTTTCAAAAATTCGGTGTATGCTAATCAGACCTGTCTCTCAGAAAATTAGCACTTCAAAGTTACACCTTTCAATGCGATAACCAGCCTAGATAGAGAAAGTCCCGTACTACCTCAAAGTTTTATCTGTCAATGGTGACGTTCTGTCCAATTCGTCGATGTTGTGTGTCCTTTCGTGTTGACAGCATATAAATACTTCAGACCTTCACATATTACGGCAGATAGGATCACGTAGGCGATGTTGAGGAGACCTATGCCTCTGTAGTTGGCGTAGTTTAGAGGGTCAATTTTGTAGATCGGGCAAACGATGCTGAGGTTCCATTCTTCAGACATACTTTCTTCCGATGAGATTTGGCTTATGAGTTCGTAGATGTTACTTACCAAGGCCGCTATTTTCGGCAGCCATGTAAGGCTTGAGTTTAGATATTGCTATCCTTACTTCACTCAGGTAGAGTGGTGTGCAGTTTTCGTTGTCGTTGCCAATATTGAATGGTTGGTTCTGCCTGACAGCGGAATGTTGTTCGTCATCGCCGTTTAACAGTCTGTAGAAGTGGTTCTTCTATATCCTCAGCATCGACTGAGTCTCAACTTTTCCTTGTTCATCTCGACAGGATTCTCTTTACACTTTGGTAGCATTTTCGAACATCGTCTCTGCAGTAACACCTCTCAATTGATGCGATTTTACGCTTTTAGTGTTCCTTTCATCTTTTTTGCCCGTAAGCCCCTCGAGCCGCTCTGGTCTCTTTCTGCATTATGGCTTTATAAGCTTGTGCTTTGCTGTATGCGCCTGCTGGCATTGCTAGTCGAACCGGGGGTTTTGTTACGACCGGCGTGATGCCTTGTTGTCATTGTTGCCACTGGCCTTCTGTACTTGACACTGGCTGCATTGAGCTTGTTGGGAATTTGAGGACCACACGGTCGACAAAAGTGCTGGCAACAGTTTTTGTTCGATGTTGTCTGGATATTTAATACGTTGTGCTGGTGCCACCTGCGATTTGCTTTCTTGATCGCATTCAGCTTTGTCTGTATTTATAAGAAGCGACATGTCCCTCGCTTCCTATAAATACAGACAAAGCATATCTACTGGCTGCAGGATATGCAGCGTAGTGCCCTGTCTTGCTAGCTCACCTGGTTTGCAGTTCCCTAGTATGTCTCTGTGGCCCGGCATATGGGGTGATTGGTGAAATGCTCTGTGCCATATCATGAAGAGCTAGTCGCCATTCCTAGGCTGATTCCGATTTGAGCGAGTTGGATTCAAGGGACTTTACACCCATCCGTGTGGATGTGAATCGAGTTATTGGTTCCGATCATCCGACTCCCATTCAAGGCAGCTGGGAATGGTTGACCTGATGTAATGCTCAATCCTGATATGGGTAGTGGTGGGGTTGGTGTTTTGTGTTATGGTGACTTAGAATCTTTGTGGGTTCACTTTGAGTGAGTGCCCAATTTGACGAGGCTCTCAGTCTTACAGCTGCACAAGCTGTGGTCTGTTTGCCTTAAATATCTCGAGGCACTTAATGCAGCATAGCATCTAGGGCTGCATCAAGTTTAAACACACTTTTCATCGTCTTCAAGGCTGTCCCGTCTTGCACCAGAGGACACGCTATGCAACGTTCAGTTTGGAAACAGCGCATCTGAAAATATCCAACTGTTTGCTTCCGTCTGTATTCGTATAATTAGTGGATCGCGCTTAGCGTTATACGGAACTACATTGCTAGTGAAACACGTTATCAATTTAGTCGCGTTTTTCTTGGATGACATTCATGTTGATTCGGAAAAGTTAATACAAAACAAGTCGATGCGTTGATATTATATTTTGTAGGTTCAGAATAATTGCAAATATTCCGTTGTTCGTATTTTATAGCATCTCAGGCCAAATGCTTGAACAGAATCATCCCAGTCCACATCGACATTTGAAGCAGAAATCGTATAACCGCCATCATTTTCACAATCCGGAGTCACTATTGTTGGGTGGCAATGCTATGTCTACCCACTTGACAGTATTAGCCAATCGACAGACAACATGATGCAACTGTCATCAATCTTAAATGCAGATGCACCATGCACTAGCAATGCTTCTGCATGTCAATGGCGAAACTCCAGTCAACATCCACATATATATAGATAACGCAATCAAGCAATTATCCGGCTGAGTGAATTTACACTGTGAATTCCTAACGTTCGTTCCCGTCGTGTTTGGGTGTGGCTTAGGGCTTTACAAAATGTAATCTCGTAAGAGGGAAGACAGCTCAATTGACAGAGATACTTGAAGAAGCAGCTTTCCTTGTCATACTCCCGTTGTACGTTGTACGGCTACGATATATATTGGCAGGTGAACAGGTTTCGGACTACCTGTTCATGTTCAGGTTTACCACAGGCATACGTTTTATTTTCTTTATTCTCTTTCCACTGCTTCGCCACTGGTCAACATGTGAATGCGCCACGACTTGTTGGTCATACCTCATACCCAATCCCATGATAGGGAGTAGTATTTGGGTGTCTGGATTGAATCAGAACCGGAATTTGGCTTTAATTCGTAAGGTAGTATGATGGAATCTATTGCACGCATTTTTGTGAGTACTGGACAGAAATCTGCAAGTATTCCACTTAAGCATATATATACCTCAAGCTGCGCTTTCAACTTTTCTTCTACCGTGTCCGACGTCTGGCTGAGAATAGATAAAACCGTGAGACGAAGTATTGGTGTCTGTTCGCTCTACATGTCCTAGTCATCGAAATTGTCCGCAATACACTTTGTATAGCTCGAGATATATCTTCGTCTTCAATCGGATTCCAAGATTTTTCGAAGAATTTGTTTCGCAAGACGAGTGCTTTATATACGCTCCTTGCTTCAGCGTCCCTGCTCTACGACGCACTGGGATTAACAAGGTCTTATATAGGATCACTCACCAACAGATAATCGCTTTATAGCAATCAAGTTTCATGGGTGTAGTGAATGTGAGTTTTGTGAACTGTGTTCACAAGCAGAAAACTCACTCTTGCAGAATTTGGCCCCAAGGCACTTGGATTCCATATTTAATCTTTCTGTTGAGGCACCTTGTGTTTGATTAATTTCTTGTACTGCAAATTAGCCAACAATTTTCGATTTTGTTCAAAGCGGTAAGGGCTTTCTTCCAACTCCGTAAGTGTACCATTTGAAAGAAATTGTAAAAGTTTATGAAAAACGTTTACGAAAGGCCACTAAAGCTACTTCCACAAAGTATGTGGTAACCCAATCCAATATTTTGCTACAAATTGCAATTTTTACGTTTATTCAGCTTCTGATAATTTATTTCAGATTTGTTGATGTGACGGATTAATTGGCACAATTCTGTTGCAGATGTTTACATGCGAGTGTTTTTTTTTTAGCAAAAGGATTTCATATAAACAAGGTGGGCCAAAAGAGATCAACCTATTGGAAGATGTTTTTATTTTTGCAAATGGCTGCCAGTGTGAAATTTATTTTAACATTTAAGGACTAGACAGACGTAGAATACAAGTGAACAAGCCATGCAGCGATACACTCCCCAAGAACGCGGAATGATCGAGTCTTTTTGTTTTGTGTAACGCTTCGTCTGTAGTGTTGGCGCAGGACAAATTCCGTCGCCGCTTCCCCGGCCGTCCGATACCGACTGCGCAAACACTGCGCTGTTTGGCCACCTTAAAGAGTGTGGGACCACACGAGACGTTGCCAAGAGTGACCAACAGCGGAGCGCCCGTTGTGCCGAGAATATCGCCGGTTTTGCCTTGGATGTTGAACTGTCGCCGGAAACAGCGACCAGACGCCGTGCCTCGCAATAAGGCATTAGCCGGTCGTCCCTAAGGCGAATTTTGGCCAAAGACTTTCACATGTTCCCGTACAAAGTCCAGTCCGTGCATCAGCTGCTGCCTTTCGACTGCCGAACGCGTGTAACCTACGCCCAAGCCATCCTCAATCTCGAGGAAGAAGCGGACGATTTTTCGACCAAAATCATTATGAGCGATGAGGCTCATTTCCACCTCAGCGGGTACGTGAACAAGCATAACTATCGCTTTTGGGCACCGAAAATCCACGAATAATGTACGAGGAGTCATTACACGCGCTGAATGTTACTGCATGGTGCCTTGTTCACGCTGAAGGAGTCATCGGGCCAGTTTTTTTTTCGAGAACGCCGCTGGTCAAACGACAACAGTGGTGCGCACTATAGAGCCATGTTAAACGAGTTTTTTCTGCCGAAATTGAACGAATTAGGACTGGAGGACATGTGGTTCCTTCCAACAGGACGGAGCAACGGCACACACTGCGCGGACCACGACCGATATTCTGAAGGTGGTGTTCCCGGGTCGCATCATCACTCGTTTTGGCGAGTCTGGCCCGCAAGATCGTCCGATTTAGCCGCCCCAGACCTTTTTTTATAAGGTTTTATGAAGTTGTAGAAGTAGAGTTGTTCAGTAGAGTTGTTCAGGACAATGTCAGCATCAATCTGTCCATGTTTACGTGAACAAGCCCGAGACAAACGAAATCCAATTATCATGCCAATCCCACATGATATGAATGGGTCCCACCTTCGAGATTTTTAAAACTAAGTTCTTATCAACGACTTCAATGTTAAGGTGCATAGACTCCTCGGGCCACAATTGCTAATTTTACGAAGCGGGACTCCTACTTAATCATCACTACTCGCTACTGCACCTATTACATGTCGCATTGATTCCCTATCGCCATTCGAACCAGTTCATAGAATCGATAGAATTGTTTATGTTTATTGTCCACAAATCAAATTTGTTTATATGATACTCACACAAACATATCAATTTTGCAAACGAATTCAACGGAACAAACCCAACTTCAGTGATGAAGGTCATGATCATCTTGATGGCATCGTTGATCGTCAAAATTGTTGCATTTGGGTGGTGTATTATTGAAATGCAGTCACATTTGTACGAAACAGTCATCAAAAATTCAATAAAATTGTTCGTACTTGCCAGCAAAGCCTTGGCAGCCACTTATCTGATGTGCTATACCATACATAACCCTGATCTGTGTACCGTAGCAATAAAATATGAAACTTTCTTATTAAAAGCCCGTTTTTTCTATCGAAGTCACATTTTGCGTGAGTTTTGAGACACCCTTCACAACATGACATCTTCAGCTTCAATAAGCGCGGTATATCGCTGAAATTGGTGCAAGTATTTGGGTCAATTTGCTGGCATGAATTGCTACAATCAAACATTTTCCCTTATCTGCTCCTAAGCCAGCTTCAATGCAAAATGTTAAATAAATTCAGTTTCAGTTTTTTTTCCAATATCCTCAATTCCCCACCAACACATTAACAGAAAACTGAAAATGTTTCGATTTTTCGTGTCACAAAAATGTCTTAACGACTTGCAACAGATGCGAAATGCTCGCTGAATGCATTGACTCATGGTGGTTCTAAATACTTATCGATCGTCACTTTCGTTGTGATTCGCGATTTCCTCTCGCATTGGATGAAGCTATTTGAAAGGGTTGGAGAAAGAGTCGCAGAGAGTCAGAAAATTGACCACGAATGAGAGAAGTGTGGTGAGAACAATAGCACACACACGTACACATTCAACTGGGATCGACATTGACTTTGAAATTGACATTGACTTTGACATTGTACTTCGCGCATGAATGCAACGAAGTACAGAAACATAACAGAACTGGCGACTGAGCAGTGTGACCATCGGCTTCTCTTGAAAATATTCCTCTTACTTTGAAAATTGGAATATTTATATAAATTATGATTCCACTTCAGGACTTTAAAGTTTTTCGTACATGTTTCCGTAAGATTTTCAGACCTCGAGATTCTGGTTGATGCTAACATTACGATAATACCGGAACCTGGTCTTGGAATTCCGTTTGTCCGAAATAGAGTTGTTCAGGACAATGTCAGCATCAATCTGTCAAATGGCAAACTGACATAATCCGTACGAAAAAAAAAACTTTAACACTATAACTAAGATTTTCAGACCTCGAGATTCTGGTTGATGCTAATATTACGATAATACCGGAACCTGGTCTTGGAATTCCGTTTGTTCGAAATAGAGTTGTTCAGGACAATGTCAGCATCAATCTGTCCATGTTTACGTGAACAAGCCCGAGACAAACGAAATCCAATTATCATGCCAATCCCACATGATATGAATGGGTCCCACCTTCGAGATTTTTAAAACTAAGTTCTTATCAACGACTTCAATGTTAAGGTGCATAGACTCCTCGGGCCACAATTGCTAATTTTACGAAGCGGGACTCCTACTTAATCATCACTACTCGCTACTGCACCTATTACATGTCGCATTGATTCCCTATCGCCATTCGAACCAGTTCATAGAATCGATAGAATTGTTTATGTTTATTGTCCACAAATCGAATTTGTTTATATGATACTCACACAAACATATCAATTTTGCAAACGAATTCAACGGAACAAACCCAACTTCAGTGATGAAGGTCATGATCATCTTGATGGCTTCGTTGATCGTCAAAATTGTCGCATTTGGGTGGTGTATTATTGAAATGCAGTCACATTTGTACGAAACAGTCATCAAAAATTCAATAAAATTGTTCGTACTTGCCAGCAAAGCCTTGGCAGCCACTTATCTGATGTGCTATTCCATACATAACCCTGATCTGTGTACCGTAGCAATAAAATATGAAACTTTCTTATTAAAAGCCCGTTTTTTCTATCGAAGTCACATTTTGCGTGAGTTTTGAGACACCCTTCACAACATGACATCTTCAGCTTCAATAAGCGCGGTATTTCGCTGAAATTGGTGCAAGTATTTGGGCCAATTTGCTGGTATGAATTGCTACAATCAAACATTTTCCCTTATCTGCTCCTAAGCCAGCTTCAATGCAAAATGTTAAATAAATTCAGTTTCAGTTTTTTTTTCAATATCCTCAATTCCTCACCAACACATTTACAGAAAACTGAAAATGTTTCGATTTTTCGTGTCACAAAAATGTCTTAACGACTTGCAACAGATGCGAAATGCTCGCTGAATGCATTGACTCATGGTGGTTCTAAATACTTATCGATCGTCACTTTCGTTGTGATTCGCGATTTCCTCTAGCATTGGATGAAGCTATTTGAAAGAATTGGAGAAAGAGTCGCAGAGAGTCAGAAAATTGACCACGAATGAGAGAAGTGTGGTGAGAACAATAGCACACACACGTACACATTCAACTGGGATCGACATTGACTTTGAAATTGACATTGACTTTGACATTGTACTTCGCGCATGAATGCAACGAAGTACAGAAACATAACAGAACTGGCGACTGAGCAGTGTGACCATCGGCTTCTCTTGAAAATATTCCTCTTACTTTGAAAATTGGAATATTTATATAAATTATGATTCCACTTCAGGACTTTAAAGTTTTTCGTACATGTTTCCGTAAGATTTTCAGACCTCGAGATTCTGGTTGATGCTAACATTACGATAATACCGGAACCTGGTCTTGGAATTCCGTTTGTCCGAAATAGAGTTGTTCAGGAAAATGTCAGCATCAATCTGTCAAATGACAAACTGACATAATCCGTACGAAAAAAAAAACTTTAACACTAAAACTAAGATTTTCAGACCTCGAGATTCTGGTTGATGCTAACATTACGATAATACCGGAACCTGGTCTTGGAATTCCGTTTGTCCGAAATAGAGTTGTTCAGGACAATGTCAGCATCAATCTGTCAAATGGCAAACTGACATAATCCGTACGAAAAAAAAAACTTTAACACTAAAACTAAGATTTCCAGACCTCGAGATTCTGGTTGATGCTAACATTACGATAATACCGGAACCTGGTCTTGGAATTCCGTTTGTCCGAAATAGAGTTGTTCAGGACAATGTCAGCATCAATCTGTCAAATGACAAACTGACATAATCCGTACGAAAAAAAAACTTTGACACTAAAACTAAGATTTTCAGACCTCGAGATTCTGGTTGATGCTAACATTACGATAATACCGGAACCTGGTCTTGGAATTCCGTTTGTCCGAAATAGAGTTGTTCAGGACAATGTCAGCATCAATCTGTCAAATGGCAAACTGACATAATCCGTACGAAAAAAAAACTTTGACACAAACTTATGCACAGACTACTTTTTTTCTCATTGAAATTGCATTTCTATTCACACTTTGCAAGCATACAGGTCATGTACTAAACTCCAGTTAAGAATTGAATTCTAATTCATGAAGAATATTTGATTATTTAAAAATTCCTTTTGGAGAACAGTATATTCCACTCTTATATGCGAATATTTAAAAAAAAAAATTATTCTCTGCAACTTAAAAATATTTGACTGTGGTCACACTGCAACTGAGGACATCGGCTGGGACAGAGCAAGGCATTAATACAACACAGAGAGAGAGAGAGAGAGACAGATATACACATACGAGGAGAGCCTTATAACATAAACCTACGTTGCACAGAGGAGGACACAGATTTATATTGACTCATGTTATCGCACAGGTGGCCTTATATAAGCTGGCGATTTTTGTAGAAAAATATTTTTTTTATGAGGAGAAGAAAAGAGGAGATACCGATGTGCATTGGTTATAAATTTTTTTAATTGTAATGGGGTAATGGGGGGGAAAGACTGAGTTACACAGAGGAGGACACAGATTTATATTGACTCATGTTATCGCACAGGTGGCCTCATATAAGCTGGCGATTTTTGTAGAAAAATAATTTTTTTTATAATTAGAGGGTTTATGTTTGGACACAGCGCGGGCATTAAAGAAATTGAGGAGAAGAAAAGAGGAGATACCGATGTGCATTGGTTCTAAATTTTTTTAATTGTAATGGGGGAGGAAAGACTGAGTTTGGTAAAGCATTCCACATTCGTGTTGTTCGGTTATGGAATGAATCTCTATATCTCATAGTACGTCTGAAGGTAGGCTTGAGGGTGAATTGATTAGCATTCATGGCATGGCGAGTATCACGGTTGAATGTTTGAAGGGGCGGAATGCAGCTGGCTATTTCGATTGAGCATTTCCTGTTAAAATAGCGGTAAAAAAGTGTAAGGCAGGAGATATTCCTACGATGTCCAAGCGAGACTATAGAGTTCGCTACGGTTGGATCTCCATCAGTTTTATCAGACGCTTTTGTACCCTGTCCAGTTGGTGCAATGATGTTTTTGCTGCACCTCACCAGATGTGGGCGTCGAACTCAAGTTTGGGGTGTATATACACTTTATATATTGAGGCCAGATCAGAGGGGGTGAAATATTTTTTGCATCGATTAAGGCAACTTAGACATTTCGCTGCGTTTTTAGCGATTTCGAATACGTGGTCGTTCCAACGAAGGTTGTTACACACCTACCGAGCATGGAAAGTTTTTCGGTTTCGGCGATGCAAGCGCCATTCATGGATATTGGCTGTAAATTTTGGTTTCGCTTAGATGACATAAGACAGCATTGTGTTTTGGAAGCACTAAATTCCACTCTATTCGATTTACCCCATTGAATTATGCTGTCAAGATCGGAATTTAATGAGCTTAACATATTTGGCCGTTTGTGTTCTACGTCCGAAGATGAAGGGCGTGGATAAGAGAATGAATATGAAAAGCTAAGAGTGCTGTCATCAGCGAAGGAGTGAATTGGATAAGAAGTTGCAGACAAGAGGTCATTAATAAAAATGAGAAAGAGTGTCGGAAACAGATAAGAACCCTGGGGAACACCAGCATTTATTTCGTGAGAAGCAGACTTGAAACCGTCCAAAACAACCTGAATTGAACGTTTCGAGAGATAGTTTCTAATCCATAGAAGAAGACTTTCATCGATTCCAAAAGCACGCATTTTCGACAAAAGGGCTTGATGCCAAACGCTGTCAAATGCCTTTGAAATATCAAGTGCAACGATCTTGTTTTCGCCACCGAGGTGGATAGATTGGTTACACTTTTCAGTGAGATATGTCATCAAATCACCAGTGGACTTGATGCAATGAAAACCGTATTGTTGGTCATTTAGAAGTCTTCGTGATTCAAGATATTTCATAAGCTGACGATTTGTCAGCGTTTCCACGACCTAAGAAAGAAGGGACGTAAGTGCAATTGGTCGGTAGTTGGAGAGAGAAGAAGATTCGCCTGTTTTTGGGATGGGCTGGACAAATGCTGTTTTCCATCTACTCGGGAATATATGGATCGGATCGACGTAACTTTGGAAAACTGTTGGACGCATAATATCAGGGTGTCATGCTCAGGGTTGTTGGATTTACTTGGTGAACATATTTTTAATCAAAGAGTAGCTAAATTTGAAATTAAATTGGGTCCTCAATTTTTCAGGCATGTAAAGTATATTTCCATACCATATGATGATCTGCCGCAAGTGCTACGCCAGGTTGCACCCAATGGCCACCAATTGCGCAAGCAGAAGTGTAGACACATCATCAATCTAGACCAGTGGAATTCGGTCATTTTTTCCTGTGGGTTTGTCAAAAGATGGAACTTTGGAGAGTCTACGCATATTGATGTGTTGTCTCTGAATTTCATTTTCAAAATTTATCTCTTGAATATTGCAAATCAAAATTATTGAAAAAAAATTAAATAAAATCTATTTTACCATGTCGAATGTCATCATTTTCTAATGTGACGTCTCTTATTACGCGTCTCTACACACTCAGGCACTGGGTCAGTTATCAACATGGTTGGTGGTTTCTTTGCGCATGGGGGTGGTTCCAATTACAAATTTGATTGAAACTCAAGGGCGACTACAGAAGAACATAGAAAAAGTGGATGAGTAAGATTTACCTGTTACGCGGAACTTTCTTTGGCCGCTATTACATCTGTATAAAAATGCAAGGCAAGTTTTCGAACCCCAAATCTTACTATCATAGTCAGGTACCTAAGGGCTTAAGTATACCAACTCTGATTTAGAAATTTCTTTTCCTATAAGAGCTTGTGTTGACTTTTATCTGTTCAGAATATTCATTCTTCATTAGAACAGTGAAACATAAACCAATTACCTATATCCGTTATTTTTTACTAAACTCAAAAACACATTCATACGACAAGTAGGGCAAAATCAGTTCCTTTACTCATATCAAAGTATTTTTTCACCTTATTTCGTAAGGGATTTCCCTTCAAATGTCAAATGACTTTGCAGATGACTTTACTTGCAGAGCTTCACCTCAGATTTCTTACAGAATCTGAAATCCGTAACACAGCCACTGTATCGTCGAGAGGGGGAGCGCCCGTAGACATGATTGTCATGTGACCCCGGATTACAAAAATGATCATGAGGGGTATAACATAGTTAAGCACACAGCCTATGCATTGTTATTGCTTACTGATAAGGAAGTAGCTGAGATATTTCTTAGCATGGTATGAAAAAAAAAATACATAGAACGATTTAGATCTCATGTGAGTTTAGTTCGATTCAAATGTGATGACGTCGATTTCAAATTGATAGCTCGACGTGAGAGAAAAAAAAATTTTCAAAATGATTAGATGAGAGGAGAAATAAATAGTTAAGCTTGGTATTTCTAATAATCAGATTGACGAATTTCAGCAAATCTCTATAAAAAGTGACCATCTGGTGAAGATTTATGTACTTACTCTTACTTTTTAATTCATTTTTTTATATACTTAAAATATTTACTTAATATTAGACAGAAATGCTTAAATCTAACTTATCGGCCCACACCGGGCGCTGTAAGCTTATAACTAAAATTTTTCTTTTGCTTTTCAGCCTAAATTTGTCATTTGTTTCTTATTATTAATATAAAGACATTTATTTGATTTTTCAAAGAAAAAATTAAAACTTTAAGCAGTAACAATTTTTTTTTTGTTTTATATAAAAACTTAATCTAGACTAAAACTAACTTAAACTACTTAAGACTAGTTTAACCTAACTAACACTACTTAAGACTACTTAACTACTTAAACCTAACTTAATTATAGTCGGGGTGGCAAGCACTCGTTGCATATGCCACGAGGGTTTGCCATCCCGATTGCGTCATTGGGTGCAGCAAGCATTTATGCAACCATATTAAATAAAATATGGTGCATAAGCCCAGCCCCAGACCTTGAACCTAAATTTAATTTACTTAAGTACTAAGGAGTGGACTAAAAGTCCGCAAAGACCTGAGGAACTGCAGAAATACTTTCCTCGTTTAGCCACCAAAACTCGGTGCGCTGCTTTTCAGCGGCGGTCCTATCGCGATCCGATACCGCCGTGCTAAAGCGGAGGAGCTCCAGAGCATTGTCGACGTTCCCATCGCGGATTATCCGCTTGTCCCGCGCGTCACGGTAGCGATGGTATAAAACCGGGATACCGTTCCTGTCTTGTATTAACCCTAACGAATCGATATAAATGAATGCCTCTGGTGGAATAAAGCCGGACATGAGCGCACTCTCCATGTACATTTCATTGGGGTAATAAGCCCTGAATATCAGGCTGTTGTCGCTACTCATCGCCCTTGAAGCGTGCCTTCGAGTCACCTTAATTAGGAAATTGTCAATTCTATTGAACTGAGCCCGATTGTATAGAACCTCGTTGCGATGATATTTTATGTACTCGGAGTCCGGCGTTCGGTACAATCCTAAGCAGGATCGGAGACAACGCCTCTCAAACAGCCGTATCCTTTGCATGTAGAATGGTGAACCACGCGGGACAACCGTAAGCGATGATCGGCCTTATGAGGGCCATGTAGCAAATGACTTTCACCCTTGAATCAAGTTGACTGCTATGAAACAATCTTCTTGTCAGAGCATAAGCCCCCCTAGCTCTGGCCAGACAAGCATCCACATTTTTATTAAAATATAGAAACTTGTCAAGCCAGATGCCAAGGTATTTGACTTCACTTCTCACCGCCAACGGCCGTCCATGCTGTCCCATGATACCAAATTTTTTCCAGTTTTTTCTGGTATCGTAAGAAGCCCTCTGCACTGGGGTCCTGAACAGAATTGTTTCGGTTTTTTGGAAATTGATCCTCAATTTCCAATCATCGCAATACCCCTTAATGTGATCGAAGTCACGTTGCAAAAGTGTGTTGATGACCTCGATTTTCGGACCTGATCTGTATGCTACTTGATCATCTGCGTACGCTATAGCGTGTCTGAGAGAACCTACAAGATCACTTGTATAAATGTTAAACAATATCGGGGAGTTCACCGCCCCATGTTGTAAACCGGTTTTAATTTCAAAGACTTTACTCGAAGTTACGTTGCCACATTTGACAACGAACTTCTTTCCCATAAGCATTTCATAAATCATATATAGCATGGGTTTACGCATGCCCAGTCTGGTCAGCTTGTAGAATAGCCCCTCTAACCATACGGTGTCGAAGGCCTTTTCAAAGTCAACCAGACAGGCCCCTGTGCACTGTTTTTTGGACGTATTCCATTGAATGTCGGACACTAGTTTCGATGCGGCATGAATGGTGTCATGCCTCGCTGGAAAACCAAACTGATTTTCCGGAATAATTTTGTTTTCCTCGACCCACTTAAGCAGCGCCCTATTGACTATTTTCTCAAATACCTTGCTTACATTCGGCAGAAGGCTTATTGACCGAAGATTAGCTGGGTTTGTTTTGTCCTTGTCCTTTTTAGGGATTGGATGTACCACCGCCGTTTTCCAGTGCACCGGATGATGTGCATTATTCAGTGCATTATTAAACAGGGTGGCGAAAATATCGACTGCTTCTATTGGCAGGTGTTGAAGATTTATTTTTATTTTTTCTTATACAGGGTGTCCGCCGGGAAGGTATACTATTTTGTTTGTTTATAATTTTTGATTAAATGAGAGAAAATGGATTTTATATTGATTAATGTTTTATATAATGTCGGCAATTATGTATGGAATATAATATCAGGTAAATATCTGCCTCTGTTAGTCTCCCAAATGCGAGCACTTTTGAGCACATTTCTCATATTTCATTAATTTCATCACGAATATTTTGATTGAGTTGCTCAAGCGTTTCTGGTTTGTTTGCATAAAACTTGCTTTTCAGATATCCCAACAAAAAGAAGTCCGGAGCAGTCAAATCAGGCGACCTTGGAGTCTAATCAACATCACAATTTCTTCAAACACCTTGCTGTGAAAAGAGGTCTCGCAGTAATTCCATTGTAATCCAGGCTGTATGCGATGTGGCACTGTCCTGTTGATAGCACATGTTAATCAAGCCCAAAGCATGCAGTTGTGGCGTTAAAAAGTTTTCAATTATATCACGATATCGCTCCTCATTCACAGTTACCGTTACGCCGTTTTGATTTTCAAAAAAGTGAGATCCAATGATCCCTCCTGACCAAATTGCACACCAGACTGTAACATTTAATGGATGCAAAGGTGACTGATGAACAATTTGGGGGTTTTTCATTGCCCAGAACCGACTATTCTGTTTATTCACATATCCATTCAGATGGAAATGTCCCTCGTCACGCATTATGATTTTTTCATGATGTGATTTTTGTACAGATGTTAGTTCTTCAAATCTTGCTCACGAGTTACTCTGCCAGATTAGCTTGCCAGACACGGCACTACCCTTGGTATCCTACCGCCAAAAGAAGGTGGACACGTTTTAAGGGCCGATATTGATTTTGAATAAAATATAAATTATTAATTAAATTATTGTCATTTCTTTTTATTATGATAATATTGGTGCGGTTCAATTATGTCTGAAATAATTTTTTGGCCAAATGGCCGCCGCGAGCTCGGCGGCACACCTCCATCTGATGGTCCGAATTTTCGATGAAGCTGAGACGTAATTGAGGTTCTATGCCGTTAATGTGCCGAATTATCTCATCCTTCGGCTCTTGAATTATTGCTGGCTTATCAACGTACACCTTTTCTCTCAAATAACCCCAAAGAAAGAAGTCCAACGGTGTAAAATCACATGATCTTGGCGGCCAATTGACATCTCCTCCGCGTGAGATAACATGTCCATTGAATTTGTCGCGCAAAAGAGCCATTGTTTCGTTAGCTGTGTAGCAAGTGGCACCGTCCTGTTCGAACCACATATCGAACACATCTATATCTTCCTATTCGGGCCATAAAAAGTTCGTTATCATCTCAATATAGCGAACAAAATTCACAGTAACTGCCTGACCGGCCTCATTTTGGAAAAAATACGGCCCCATGATGCCGCCAGCCCATTAACCCCACCAACCAGTCACTCTTTGTGACTGCATTGGTTTTTCGACAATCACTTTTGAATTATCATTCTCCCAAATGCGCCAATTCTTCTTATTGACGAATCCACTGAGGTGAAAATGTGCCTCATCACTGATCATCGACTATTGCCATTTCTCGCCAGCATTCTGACCATTGACGACGCTTGAAATGGTCAAGAGGCTTTAGTTATTGAGTCAGTTGCACCTTGTTACCCTGTAAACGTAAGTCTTTATGCATAATGCTCATCAACGACGACCGTGGAGGTGCAATTGTTGGGCGCTACGACGAGATGAGGTGGACGGCTCTTCAGCCACACTATTGCAAATAGCAGCAATATTTTCTGCATTACGAGCTGTGTTTTCATATCTCCTACAAACCCGCTTTGTGCAAAAGTTTGCATAGCAATTAGATTGGAATTTATACCAAGACAGTGGAAGGTCGCGGAAGTGATTATGGTTCTCAAACCAGGAAAATCACCTAAAGAAATAAAATCTTACAGACCTATTGCACTTGTTCCAATAATTTCAACAGTTTTTGAAAGATATTGCTCGGTCGCTTACACGCTGTTGTTGATCAGAAACGCCTTTTACCTGACCATCGATTTGGGCTTAGAAGTAAACATTCGACTGTTGACCAAGTTCATCGAATTATTGGTGTAATTGAGAAAGCTTTCGAAGTTAAAAAAATTTGCTCAGCCTGTATTTCTTGACGTGTCGCAAGCTTTTGACAAAGTTTGGCATAGCGGCCTTCAATGCAAGCTAAGACAAGTTCTGCCTGAAAAATTATATAAAATCATCGTGTCGTATCTTAAGCGCAAACTCTTCCGTGTGAGACATGGAAACGAATATTCGGATTTCAAAGAAATATTGGCAGGAGTACACCAAGGAAGCGTCCTTGGACCAATCTTGTGACTTTTATTTACACGTGATATCCCGCAAACAAACGATAGAATAGTTGCCACGTTTGCTGACGATACAGCTATACTAGCAGTTGGCACAACAATAGAGGAAACAAATATGAACTTACAAAACGCTCTTAACGAAGTGAATGGACAAAGTCCTGGCGGATTGCTCTTAACGAGAGCAAATCAATTCATGTAGATTTTTTGCCAGTATTTCTCAATTCGGTTCGAGTTCCTTTCGCAAATAAAGCGAAATATCTCGGAATGTCAATCGATGCAGAATTAAAATGGAAGTCGCATGTAAAAAAGAAATGCGAAGAAATTAAAAATAAATACAGAGAACTGTACTGGTTACTCGGTAAATACTCGAAGCTTTACCTTGATAACAAGCTGCCATCATACAAGAAAGTGCTAAGGCCGGTCTGGACATATGGTATACAACTATGGGGTTGTACCAGTGAAACGAATCTAAATATTTTACAAACTTTTGAAAACAAAAAGTAAAGGTCATTCGTCAATGCGACGTGGTATATAAGGAACGAAGATCTACACAGAGATCTGGATATTCTCGCGGTTAAAGATAAATCGAAAAACTTTGCACGCAACCATAAAAAACGTTTATTGGGTCACGTTAACACAACGGTCCTCCAAATTCTTGACGAAACAAATTTATTGCAGCGCCTTCAAAGAACTAAGCCCTTAGATTTGGCCCGATAACAACAAACCGCGTTATAAATTGTGGAGAGAGCAGGAACTCTCACAGGAAAGTTGCCTGCCAAACATTCATTACTCGTGATAAAATAATTTCTAGATAAGTCGCACACTTAGTTGTAATGAAAATAAAAAAATGGTGGTGGTTTTAGTGGAGTTAACGTCCCACACTACTTTGGGCAAGTGCTCATCGTGTCTTTTGACATTTCCATCAACCACGGAAAAAAAAAAGGAAAAAAAATGTTTGCACGATTTTTCCGATTGTTTGGACGATTAAATTGACCGAAAAAATCACGAAGTACACGATATGCATATTGATTTGAACGCCTATTTTCATAACAAGCCTGAATAACTTGAACGCATCGCTCGATGGTGTATCTTTCCATGGTCGAAATTGGGTTATTCTGACATTTAGAAATGTCAAATGAAATGCAGAAAAAACTTGACGTTTTGAAAGTGGTTCACATTCAACATCGACCCATAAAATGTAACCACCTTAAAACTTATTACGCATGCCCCTCGCTACATATAAATTACAGATCAAACTGGAAGCTATCAAGAAAGCATACCGCAGATGGATAAACGACAAAAAGTGTCAAATAAACAGGCAACTCTGTCTAGACTATAATCAGAAAACTCCATCTGCTTGAAAGTGCTGAACAGATCAGATATTAGCACCATAATCAGGATCCTTACAGGGCATTGTCCTATAGGCCTTCACGCTACCTGCCCACAAAGAAGAGAAGGCAAGTAAATATCACTCACCATCGCTGCTCTTGTCCAGCTCTCTCAGACAAAAGAAAACTCCATCTGGGAAAATACTTCGTTAATAATCTAGGTGAGCTGGCTGATATTAATGTCAGAAACCTCCTACGCTATATTTTCAGCTCTGAATAATTCAAAAGGTCAGATCCACGTGGTACCACAATGGACTTTGAGATCAAGAAAATAAATTGCAAACATTTATTTGCTTCCACATAAGGTACATCGCTGAGTTAGTGAATCTTAAGGGCCGCCACGATCGTCTCATCTGTCGGCTCCGGACTTTTGTTCTTATGGGGTTATAAAAAAAAAAAAATTTATGGCGCAACAGGTTCGTTACCATTCATGTTTGCGAGTGTACTTCTTAGCACGATGGCAGGACCTCCTGTTTTATGCCGAATCCGAACGGCTAAGTTGAGATAAGCTTTTCAAGACAATTGATACTACTCGGGTGCTTTGTCAGATCATCACGAGAGGAGGGCCAGTGAAAAATCATTTAGGTGTAGGCTGGGAATCGAACCCATACCTTCTGCGCGGCAGTTAATCGCACTAACCATAGCGCCACTGAGCCCTTCTTATGGGGTTACCTGAAGTAAAAATTTAACATTAACAAACGACACACTATACAGGACCTGCAACTCAACGTTCGTACAGAAATCGTTCAAATTACGCCGGCAAGATTTAAAAAGGTCATGGAAAGTGCCATTTAACCCTATTACTGCCATGTCATTTGAATAACGTAAACTGCCAGGGTGTGACTTGGAGACACTAATACGAAATACATAGAGAATTCATTTATTTTATTAAAAAAAAATAAAATTCAATACAAATTTCTTAGCGATTGCTATTAAACTATTTATTTTTACATGTTAGACAAACTACTGTTTTTTGTGAATGCTCGTTACACACGGGTTTCTGACAAATACCACAGCATTGCTTAGAAGATCGTCCTTTTTCATAAGGGCAGCAGTAACAGCGTCGTCTTTTATTTGATTGTGCTGCTGGTACAGTTGGAGTTAGGTTTGTTGATGTGTTTTCCAATACTTCGTCAATTGCAGCAACGTTTGACTTTGACAGAAATAGCTTACTTCGACGCTGCATATTTGGAATGACTAAGGCTTTGGCGAGTTCCTTCAAAAACAATTTTCGCCGAGAGTTTAGCTTCGCCTGGTTCCAGTTAGGGTATAATTTCAGCCAAATAACTTTTGCTGCAATACCACACACGTCAATAATGTTATAAAACTGTGCTTGAGGCCATCTACGCGTTTTTCGCTTTACAGTAAAAGCATGACACATTTGATCTAGCGTGTCTACACCCCCCTTTGTACGGTTATAGTAAAAATTTATTTCGGATTTGTTTTTATTTTGGACATCTATTGCATTAGTATGATGCATCGTTGACAGAAGTACAACGGCTCTGTTTTTCTTGGGTACGTAGCTAACGATAGTCATATTTCGACGAAAGCCAAACACGTTGCTTTCAACCTCCCTTACTCTATGAGGTAGAAAGTTTGCTGGAATGCATCTTTTATTTTTTCGCAATGTGCCGACACATGTTAGTCCCTTCGATAACATTGTTTGTGCTAGCTCAAAGCTAGTAAAATAATTGTCATACGTCACGTTCCTGTTTGTCCTTTCAAATGGTTCACATAGCATCTCAACAACTTGAGAAGAGAGATTGATTGCACGGCTCGTCCCTTCTTTTCCGAGGTACGGAATTCCATATAGCGGATAACTGGTGCTGGAATCGCAAATCCACCAAATTTTCATTCCATATTTATCCGGTTTAGAAGGCATATACTGACGAAATGATACCCTACCTCTGTAGGGCACTAGTTGTTCATCTATTGTCAAGTTACTACCCGGCATGTAATGTTTCCGCAATTCTCTGTTTATAATATTCCACATATCTCTAATTGGCGCGAATTTATCTTGCGCTCTGCGAGTTGAGCTTGTAGATTTGTCATCAAAACATAAATGACGCAATAGTCCAACGAATCTATTCTTCGACATACAAGCCCGATAAATTGGACTCCCAAATAAAGGATCCCAAAATTCTTCGTAGGACGTGCCACCTTGTCTTCGTAATCCAGCATCGATCAATAGTCCAATGAACGCTCGAATTTCCACTATATCTGTTATCTTCCATTTGTTGCCCACTGTGTTGATTCCGTCCAAGTTAGTGTATTTCACAATAAGCTCTATTACTTCGTCAGTAAAAAATAGCGTAAATCCATCCACAGGATGATCAATGTGTTTTCCAGGTGGTAAAATAACTTCATTTACTTTGCCTCGGATGATGTTACGAGCTGAAGGTCGGCCTTGCAAATTTGGTGGTATTGAAGACCACTCGGTTCCGTCTTTTCCGATGAATGATTCCGCAGTATTGTCACCACTTTCACTACCTTCAGTTGCTTCAGTAGATTCGTTGCTCCTTATTTCATCCTCTGATTCAGATGCAGTCTCCAAAACATCTGTTTCACTATCTGAGATGTCAGATTCAACAAAATCTTCAGCATTATTTTCTACTGCACTTTCGTCATCATCCGCTTCCATAGCGTTTCTTATTTCTGCCTCCGTTAGGTTTCTTGTTTGTCTAGGCCCAGACATGTTGCTAGTAAAAATCATAATTTCATAAATACTATTACTATTTGACTATTTTATTGCATGTGTAAGTGTACCTATGCTCTTTATGCGTCCAAAGTTTTTTTTGTATCCAAAATCAAATCCAAACTGGTTCACGTATAAAACACTACTAAAATGTTCGCAACAAATATTCTATTTTGCAAGATGTCACGTCCGGACATGTATAGACAATATGCAGTTACGTTTATTTAGGTGTAAATTCAACAGCGTAGTAGTGTAGTGTAGTGTCTTAGAGTCACTACGTAACAGTTTATGTTATTTTTAAATATTTTATGCAATAAGTAAACATGATCGAAACATAAAACAAAAAAAGTGTATATAACAGTAACGTAGTAACCAATAATAAAATACATTAAACTAATTTTGCATTAATACATGTTTTTAAAATATTATATTGGTTTGAAATAGAATAGTGACTTACAGTCACAGCGTGGCAGGAATAGGGTTAAAGAACCCATGAGTACATTGCGATTCCCATCCTGCGATTGTTTCATATTTAAAACCTGGAAGTCACACTATGCTATAGGCATAACTTGCCCTGAATATTCTACAAAAGGTATGTAGTTTTGGTATTGTAACCATCATTGTCGTAGAGGCCTCTGTTCATAGCTCTTTCAATGAATTAATAAAATCCCCAGGAATTCCATTAAATAACTACAAATGTTGAACAAACATTCTAGCCCATAAAAATATTTCTTCGGCCACACAAAACATGCAAAATATCTTCGAATTTTGAACAACCATTCTAGTCCGTGAAAATGTTTGCTCGGAATTTTTATTTTAACCTAAGGCACCTTTTATCTTAAGACTGAAATGTCCAGGTTAAAGCATCATCCCTTAATTGAAAACTCGGTGTATCCAAGCCTGTATAGCATAAAATTAGCACGTCATACTTACACCTTCAAATGCAATAACTTTATGTCAACAAATTAAAAACACACACACATATTTATACGAAATACGTCGAATAGATAAAATCGTATTTATTTGTGATGAAAAATGTAAACATCTTCTTGAGGAGTTGGTAATTAATTTTGTCTCCAAGCTCTTACTTTACGAAAAACCATATACCAAACCGAGATCATCATGGTTATCAAAACCAGCAACTTCCGATTGATGTATTTTAATGCAACCTTCCAGTCGGTTGGAGTGCCACTACGTCTCAATGTGAAAATTTTTCTCCAATATTGTCCCGAAGCTTTCGTGTCCTCCATACTGAATTACTACAACACAACCATATGTCGAGTATTGTTCAAAAGCATATAAATCTTTCAATCTCACCTTTTATGACAACCTCTAGAGCTAGCCCGAACTGCTTCTTAACTGCTTGACACAAAAACTAAAATTGAAACCATAAGGTTCTCATAGTAGAAGGAAACGTCTCTCTACAGAATGCGAATTTCATTGAGTCATAGGGCATTTGTATATATAAAGAACAGAAATATAGAACTCTGCCATTTGATGCCCCTGTTTTCATAAAAAAAAGCTTAGTTGCAGTTGTATAGAAATTTGATTGAAATTTCATACCGAGATGTAAACTTCCACGCACCGATCACATACCACTATTGGTTTATAGAATCAAAGAGTATAGACCTTCATAGAGTGCGCGACG
Organism: Rhingia rostrata; assembly: GCA_949824845.1. Classification (NCBI taxonomy): domain Eukaryota; kingdom Metazoa; phylum Arthropoda; class Insecta; order Diptera; family Syrphidae; genus Rhingia; species Rhingia rostrata. Next base: position 2,236,743 of record OX463759.1, read on the forward strand.
AATATTTTCTATGTGGGGTTGTGATATTGATACCCCAGTGTTCACATTGCTACCCCAGCATCAAACAACAGCCTTGCCATTGCATTCGATCTACGAAATTTCCCCTTCGCAGTTACGTCTGAAACGGCTACATGAAATAAATAAATAAGCCATCGATGCTATTGACAACACTGACACCACTGACATACCTTCCACTGACATAACTGATTGACAACTACAGACTTACTCAGCGATGTACATTATGCGGAAGCAAATACATGTTTGCAAATTTATTTTGCTGATCTCAAAGTGCAGAACATGTAAAAATATTTGTAAGTGTCTCGGACGAACATTCAATTAAATTGTCATCTGAAAAATAAAACATTGGATGCAGAATGCACTACGAGCTTTGTTCAGCCCTTTTCCGACATCCAGAGCCGTTCCACCATCTATTGACACGTAAAAACCCAAAGAGTTGAACTGCGTCACCTCTTCTATGGTCCACTGCCTTGTTGGCAGGTATCCTTATGCCAGCCACCTGCCCATTCTGTTGCAATGAATGACTCATTTGGTTATGGGTACCAATTTTGCTTGCAAGGAAATAGATATCATATGCGTAAAATAGCAAGTCTTTCGTTGGTAAACACCGTGGCAGTCATTACATCATCAATTGCAAGTAAGAACAGGATCGTTGACATTACGTCTCGTTGTCTCACTCCTTGCCGCACTTCAAATGAATCGGAAAGCCGTCCACAGTGCAAAACGAAACGCCTTGCGTTACTTACATAAGTGGCGCTACAGTCCGAAATGAACCTGGGCCCTCAACCAACATGCCTCTCCAATTAGCACGGTCCTTAGCTAACTGCCTCTAGTTGCGCACACCAAGTTGGTTGAGGTCGGTTTCTTCTTGTGCGCGCCACTTAAGGCGAGGTCTTCCTCTACTGCGTCCGACGTCTGGCTGTGAATCGAAGACTCTGCGAGCCGGAGTATTGGTGTCCATTCGTTCTACATGTCCTAGCCATCTTAAACGCCCAGTGCGGAGTTTTTCGACCAGGGCCATGTCTCTGTACAGCTCGTATAGTTCTTGGTTGAATCTTCGTCTCCATAGCTCGTCAACGCAAACGAGAGCGAAGGTTTTTCGAGGAATTTTCCTTTCGAATCGACCAAGGATTTCCTCATCCACTTTTGCGACGGTTCATGCTTCAGAGCCGTAGAGCAGGACTGGGATAATCAGGGTCTTATATAGGATCTCCTTTGTAGTTCTAGAGAGGGCTGAATTGCCTTCTTAGCCCGAAGAAACAGCGGTTGGCAAGAGTAATTCTTCGTTTATTTGATGACGAGATATTTTCTGTCGGAGTTAATAGCGGAGCCGAGATATACAAAGTCCCGTAATACCTCAAAGTTATATCTGTCAATGGTGATGTTCTGCCTTGTCGATGTTTTATGTCCTTTCGTGTTGACAGCATATACTTCGTCTTGCGCTCATTTACTGCGAAACCCATTTTTGCCGCTTCCTTCTCTATACTAGCAAATGTGGCTATGCCATCACGTTGGGTCCTACCACTGATGTCAATATCCTCGGCGTATGCTAGTAGTTGTACAGATTTTTGGAAAATTGTGCCTCAGGTGTTGGCTCGTGAGTTTTGCACAATCCTCTCAAGAATCAGATTGAAGAAGTCACATTAAAGCGCATCGCCTTGCCTAAATCCTTTTTTGATATCGAATGTGTCGGAATTCTCCATTGTCATCCTACACAAACGGACGAGTTTGTGCGTTATACCAAAACTAGACATGGCTCTGTATAGTTCGTCTATATATATGCTGTCGTATGCGTCTTTGAAATCGATGAATAGGTGGTGGATATCGATTTGGACTTCTTGGGTTTTTTCCAAGATCTGCCGACGTGTGAAGATTTGATAGGTTGTGGACTTTCCTGGCCTAAAACCACACTGATAAGGGCCGATCAGGTTGTTGGTAAACGGTTTCAATCGTTCACATATTACGGGAGATAGGATCTTGTAAGCGACGTTGAGGAGACTTATGCCTCTGTAGTCCAACGCCCCAGCCATCCTCAATCTCGAGGAAGAAGTGGACGATTTTTCTACCAAAATCATAGTGAGCAATGAGGTTCATTTCCGCCTCAGTGGGTACGTGAACAAGCAAAACTATCGCTTCTGGGGCACCAAAAATCCACGAGTAATGCACAAGGAGCCATTACACCCGCTCTAAGTAACTGCATGGTACGCCGTTCACGCTGGAGGAGTCATCGGGCCAATTTTTTTTTTTTCAAGAACGCAGCTGGTCAAACGACAGCAGTGGTGCGCACTATAGGTCCATGCTAAACGAGTTTTTTCTGCCGAAATTGAACGAATTAGAACTGGAGGACATGTGGTTCCTTCCAAAAGGACGGAGCAACGCCACACACTGCCGGAGCCACAACCGATATTCAGAAGGCGGCGTTCCCGGGTCGCGTCATCTCTCGTTTTGGCGATTTGCACTTGCGCGCAAGATCGCCCTATTTAACCCTCAAGGACATCATTCGACACGAGTGCGAGAGTCTGTCGCCCGAAGTTCTCGCTGAAGTAATGAAAAATGTCATCGAGCCCGTACGGCAATCAATTGTGAAGGCGCCCATTTGGCAGATACCATCTTCTCGACTTGACCAAAGGTTCAAATAAACAGAATCAAAGTTTTTCATTTAGAAAAAAATATGAGAGCCAAACAACATCGGATAACTTCTTTTGGCGTACCCTGTATAAGCGATTATGCTTTAGATTCACGTGAGTAGCCCAACATAACGCACTCAACTCCTTTGGTTGAGATTTGGATTTACCAAGTTCAACATTTTCGCCCTGCATTCAAACGTTTTAAAGTATCCAACCGATGGCTTTCTCCCATGCCATGCTTCAAAAGGTGTGACATTATTTAGGACTTTTGTTGGTGACCGATTTCTCACGCAAACAGCTGAATGTATCGCCTCAGCCCATAGTGATTCGCGCAACTTCGACCCCAGAAGCAGATACCTCGTCATCTCTACAACAGTGCTGTGGATTGTACTCTACCGTAAGTTGATGCTTTATTCTACTGATCGCCAGAAATTGTTTGAACTCACCGCTCAAACATTCGCCGCTGTTATCAGTTCTCAATAAACGTCTGTGTTTTGACTTCGGCCTTAAACTGCAGGAATGCATTGATGACGTCACTTTTTTTGCTTTAAAAAATAAACAAATATTTTACGTGATACATCATCAATAAAAAAAATGGAAAATACTTTGCGCCTCCATTTGACATAACCTTCACTGCGATTGCGAGTATGCCACCCATAAGGATTACACACGAACGGTAACCCATATCCGCCACCCGAAGGCGCGCACGTGTAGGTAAACAAGTAAACTTCCGTAGAGAGTGGCAATCAAATACCTGGAATAAATCTCTTTCAATTCGAAAACAGCCCACTAATCCCGACTAGATTGCGGAGCATTTTACTATTCACCTCTTTTGGGGCCGCATAGACATTCCAGGAATTGCAAGGCATATGAGCTTGTCAGACAGGCCACTATCCTTGACATTCTATCGCCAATAGATACGGCAGGTATTCCCCTTACTACATGTAAATTATTGATCAAACAGGATGCGATCAAGAAAGTAAACCGCAGATGGATATACGGGACAACCTGCCAAATATCTAAGCAACTCTGGTCCAGCCTTAACTAGAAATGTGTCCACACACAACTCTGTCCTATAAGCCAACACGAAAAAAAAAAAGATGTGAATGTGTGTGAATCTTTTTGCATTTAAAAACGGAAAGTGCATGCGAATACATTTAAGATTTGAATACACAGCGATTCACCATGAATACGAACAGAAAAATTCCTAGAATCCACTGATTATCTACCCCGCGGAAGCGGGAGAGAAATGCGTTGAGAGCTCAGCAGGCAACACGTATACGTTTAAAATGTTATGGATTAGTGTTGCCGTATGGAGATTAAAAAAAGGTAGTACTGCAGCCAAAAAGGGGAGTATTTTGAAAAAGGTTGTAGTACAGTACATATTACATTTTAGTCTTAAAAAATAAGTGTGAGCACAATTTGTTTTTTTAACTCAAGAAACCGAACTGAAAAGCCAACATTCAAGAACGCGTGAGGAAAGCCACCGTATTATTGTGAACAGTCACCATTCGGGCGTCAAATGCAACTAATAACAGGGAAAACAAAATTGCACCACACATAACCTTAAACACAAAGAAAGTGCAAATAACCTTAAACACAACCTTGTAAAAAGTCAATCAGAAATGAAAAGAGGATGTGTAACCACATACCTCTATTTGGCTTTACGTGCCTATCATTCGACCCATACTCCTGGTGTCATAGTCGGATGGGCGGCTTGAAAAACAGCTTCCACTCGCAACCTACTAGATATAGTTCAAAGATCAGGACAACTAAAGGACAACTTCAGGAAAACTTAAGGACAATTTCAGGACAACTTCAGGATAACTATTCAAAGTCGGGGAAGGGGTATCGGATTCTCCCAATTTCACATCGAAGCGGATGAGTCTAAGACAGAATCTGGAGTGGGTGTAGGTGTCTTCCCCGAGATGCTTAACCTAAGCATATCCTTTCCGATCAATGTAGCGCTTCCCAGGCCAAAATCGTGGCAGCTAAAGAAGCTTATCCTGTCTGATGAGGAATGTTTTATATCCACGAAGTATATTAAATATATTGAGTGACAGCCAAGGGGATACATCTCGTAGAAATCCAAATCAGCCAACGAATGCCGACTATCTTTCAATGCACTGGCAGAGCATTTCCCATTCACCTCTTCTGGGTTCTGGGCCACAGATATATCTCAGGGAACTGCAACGCGAAAGAGCTTGCCAAAGAGGGCAGAACTAGCCGCAAGATATCATAACATATCTACCAGCGGCAAGCTGTCAAGGGTATCCTGTCGCTAGTAGATATGTTATGCATGTCCCTCGCTTTATAAAGTAACAGCTCAAGCTGGACGTGATCAAGAAATCCAACCGCAGATGGATAAACTGCACAACGGGTCACATATCCCAACGACTCCCGCCTAACTTTAATCATCTGCTTGACAATGCTGAACAAGTCAAACATCAGCACCATAATCGGTGTCCATTCAAGACACTGTCCTAAGGATCTACAACCAAAACCGATAGGCTCTTTTAGCAATGACTTCTGTAGAAGCTGTTGGTACAAAGAAGAGGAGGAAAATTTTACTCACCATCTCTGCACTTGTTCAGCTTTCTCAGACAAAATAAAACTCCATCTGGGAAAATTCTTCATTGATAATCTAGGTCAGCGGGTTGATATTATTGTCTTAAGCCTCCTACGGTATATTGTCAGTTCTGAATGGTTCAAATAGACGAACGAAAGATCCACGTGGTCATACAATAGACCTTTACGATCTAAGTGTGCACGCTCATCGCCGGCAGCAATTGCAACCTAAATTCGCCCCAACATAAGCAGAGCCAATATTTTCTGACATAGTTGTCAGAAAAATTTGTATCGGAGAAAAACTATTCACGCAAAACTCCGATTTTATAAAATTTTGTATAACAGTTTTGCAGAAAATTGTTATGTATGACAAAAATTTTAAATTCTAAGTTAAGATCTTTAGTTAACTGAAGAACATAGGCTGGATATAATTTACACAATTTTTAGTATCATTTAGTTCTTTTCTAGTCTTGAGAAGAAGATCGAGGTTACTGTTAGAAGATTAAAAAGAATTCTCCAAAAAATTGTTCTATTGTTCTAACAATTTCTCTTCGATAAAGTATAAAGTCTTACGGAAATATGTTAAACGTGATCTATGTTACTATATAAGATTTTCTTACTAAAGTCTTACCGAAGCATTACCGAAACGAAATACGTTTAACGTGATCTATGGTAATATATAAGATTTTCTTACCAAAGTCTTACCGAAACGAAATTCGTTTAACGTGATCTATGGTAATATATAAGATTTCTTTACCAAAGTCTTACCGAAGCATTACCGAAGCTCACAATAAAAAAATTCAATTATTTTAAATATTTTTGTACCCACCATATTGTTTTTTTTTAATATTTATATGAATGATTATTTTCAACAATTTTAATGTGAATACTGTTACATCATATGATATACTAAATTTAAACAAATTAATAAAGTTTTACTGGGATTCAAACTCGGGTCTCTTTGCAGGTCAGTCCACTACGTCATCCACTAGGATCTTCTCCTCTAAATGCAAGAGTAACCTCTGTAAAAAACTGAACCATTTAAGAAGCCTTATACCAACTAATCTTCTATAAGATCTGTGCAATTTTTTTTTAATAATTTGCGCGCATTCAAGTGGCTATGTACACCCTTTAAAGGTTTTACCACAGTACGAGCGTTGGAGAAGGGGAAGAAATAAAGTGATAGGAACGATTTTTTATGTAGAGGAGACATATTTCCAAGGGTGGTTGCCGAACTAACTTCGATGGGTCACTGTTTCTTGTCATCGTTAAATTCGCAGAACTTTCCAAATGGTGATTATTTTAAGGTGTAACAACCGACGTTTTTTTATTTCCTTTGAATATAATTTACATGGATTTTGGCTGGGATTAAAAGCGCATCCTTCCACTCAACAGCCAAACACATTACCACCACACCGCTGCCAGCCAAAAGAGCTGTTATACATGCTCAACTTCTCTGCACAGGTACAAAAAAGCTTAATAGAATAAATTGCTTCTTGAGATTGGAAATTTATGCCTTATGGAAGAAAATTTGTAAGTCGTGCAAGCCACCTAGTAAAAAATGTTTTTAAGAAGTTTTTGTTTTTCGACGTTAAAATATTCTTGAAAATCTTTAAAATCGTTTTTTCTTTTGTCTGGCTATGCGGCATTTTACCGCCTCGAGGGAATCCAATTTTACTTAATATCCATAATAAAAGTTTACTTTGAATTATTTTAACACGAATGACAATTTTTTACATATTGATTTAACAAGTATTGGTTTTACACAAAAAAAAAAACACCAATCTCAGGTAAAAATAAAATAAAAAAACGAGCACGAATGTAAAAGTTGTAGTACTAGAGTACGGAGGTGTTGAAAGTAGTACAACAAGCCTATGGCAACACTATCAGAATTGTGTGCATATTCCATCGTGAGTTCAGTGTCTCAGTCTTGAACAGGCAGTGATAGCATAAGGTGGTTGAATATTTTTTGAAATTATTTCATTTAAAATTCATAAAATAATTTATAAATGGCGGACAAAAAGGAAACCCCACTTAAACATGCAGAGGAGCGCTCTGTCAAAGCCGAGCAGGAGGAGATTGTTGAAGAGCTAACCGACAATACCCCCAAGAAAGCTGTTGCCAGGTCGGTCACTCATGCTGATGGTGGTGCACCTCCAGAGGATGAAAGTTATGTGTTTCGCAATGTATATGAAGAGGTCGCAACACAGTTCTATGAGGCTTTCAAAAACGTTTAATAAAATAAAGTGGCCATCCCCTAATTGAAGGGTAAAAATGTGTGTGTGTGTGTTTTTTTATGGTGCTCTTTCTTTCCCATTTAGCATCAGCTAATAATATCCACTGATATTCACTTTAATTCCCACACGACGAGCTGATCCAAAATTGTGAGGATTTAACCTGTGGGTGGCTGTGGCAAATCGAAACTCGCTGAGATACAGATTTGAAGTGTTAAATAAAAATTTGTAAGTAACTTTTGTGATCAATTATAAGCGATTCCCTAGACGTAATGCAGTGCAAGATTTTAAGCCTGGCCTGGTGCTGTGTTCATTTTAAGCATCAGCACTACTAGCTGCAATTTATTGGGCTATCTATGACACTTCATCAGGGGGATGTTCGCATGTTGTAGAAACTAATACCGTTTGTGTGGCACTGATTCCGAGAACCATCTGTCCATATCTAGTTGACCTACATAGGACTATTTTTTCCGAGTGTGGCTTTTGGCCTCCAAACAGATATTGAACTAGATATACCAAGGTCATTACCAGAGTCAAGGGGTGGAAAAAATTTGTAGAATTTGTGTATGTACGGTGGTGAATCAGAAATTCTCAGTCAGTTGAAATGCGATCCGCAAATTCTGTTGAACAGATTATCGCTTTAGGATGCACGTTGCGTTACGAATTAAATTAGCGCGTACGTCCTTCATTGCTAGCTGCAGATAAAAACGGGTGGTGAGTGTATGATTGGATTGAAAGAAACTTTCTCGTGCATTGGGTGGTAAGCCTAATACCAAATACCAAGAATGCGAGGTTTTCATAGTTAAACCAAGTAAAAGAAAATCTTTGCAATCATTTTAGTAATCGATGTTAAGGGTAAACATTCTGAAGAACTTTAGTTCTATAAGATTTTGATTTCCGGAATTTGAGGGAATTCGGAGTAGAGTAGGTAGTGTACCTAGGAATGATTTTAACATTTTTTTTTCTTAAATTTTTATGTTTTGAGTCACGATAAAAACGAAATAGTATTAAGCAAAAGTGTGTTTTTTTTTCTTTTAAAAAAACCTAAAGATCTCAGTAGTCAATAGTTTTATACGTTTGAACTAAGAATATGACATGTGTCTATCCGTTTCAAGGTACACGAAGGTGATATACCTTGAACCAATGTGAGGTGTACCTTGGAACATTGAAAAAAGTAGCAAAGTATGTGATCAATTTAAATGAAAACAAAGTGACAAGCAAAGTGAGTTCATAATACAAAGTTTATAAAAAAAAATTAATTCCATGTTCTTCAGAAAATTAGAGACCAAAAATTGTGTAATTTTTTAAAACTTGATTGACTTTGTCATCTGGTAAGTCGGTTTTTTTAAGATCTCTTAGCTGGCGATATGGTTGGGTGTTGTAGAACGATGGTGGACTCTGATTGGCTTTAACTTGGCAATGTCCAGTGTTGTAACTCTGACTAAACATCAAGTGCTTATTTTTACCTGCAAGTGGTAACCATCGGGTACTGGTCTCATCCAACCGGATCTGAGTGTTGATAACACGAAGAAAACAGCAAAAAATTAAACAGCCAGGTAAGAATGGCACGGAATGAATACCCGGCCTGTTGTCCCAGGCGAACCTCGACAAGCTGCTTCGACATATTCGGACAGCCGGTTTTCTAGGAATTTCAAGGGTTAGTCAGGCCCCTTGAACAGAGCTGGTGGCGGATGAACCGAAAGGCCAACGGCAGCGCTCAATCCCGTAGTGGATACTGATAGCCGCGTGTCCTAGGGGTATCTAATAAATTGGAACTGGCCCTCCAGGTTGGGGGTTGTGCTTTGGGTTAGCTACCCAATCACGGAAAAATCAAACGGTTACGAAGCAGCCAAAAGCCTCGGAAAGGACTGATTTTATTTTTGACGACCCTCCTTAACGAAAAAAGGACAACGACGTTCGTATCTGCACCTGAAATGTCAAAACATTAAACAGGAGAGGTGCAAGCGAACAACTAGCGGAAGCCCTAAACTGCTACAAAGCAGACATTACTGCCATCCAGGAAATACGATGGAATGGGCCGGGCAAAAAGAGGATGAAAAACTGTGACATCTACTACGGACCGTGTTATAGTGAGCAGAAACAGCGACTATTCGGATGCGGATTTGTTATAAGTGCCAGACTTAGGCAAGAAGTCTTATGTTTCCAAGACATTAGCGAACGCATTGTAACGATCTGCATCAAGACCAAATTCGCCAACATAAGCCTTATATGCGATCACGCCCGAACGGAGGAAAAAGATGATATAGCTAAGGACTGCTTCTATGAGCTCCTTAACTAAACCTATGAGCGACTACCGAATTACGATGTTAAAATCGTGCTGGGAGATTTTAATGCAAAGGCAGGAAGAGAAGACATCTTTAGCAGTATTTTCGGATACCATAGCCTACCCAACAACACGTCTGGTTACGGACTTAGGCTAATTGACTTCGCTACGGAATGAAATTCCACAATAGCCAGGACACGGTTTCCTCACCTCGATATCCATAAGGGGACATGGCGGACTCCAGATCAACGAACGGTCAATCAAATTGATCACATAGCGATAGACAAGAGGCACGCATCCAGTATTTTGGATGTCCGGACATTGCCAGGAGCTAACATCGACTCGGACCACTACCTTGTTGCAGCCAAGGTTAGAATGCGAACATCCACTACGCCACAACAATCCAGAAATGCTGTAAAAAAAATTTAATATCGAACGACTGCAATCGCAAGAGACCGCCAAGACCTTCGCGCAACGCGTATCCCTAAACCTCTCGATTAACACCATACCACCAGCATCGAATGTCGAAGAACTATGGCAACGATGCCAGCAAGTCATTAGATCAGCCGCAACTGACATGCTAGGTTTCTTGCGCCCACCAGCAAGAACCCCTGGTTCGATGAGGAATGCCGACAGATGCTCGCAGCCAAGAACGAGGCCTACAAGACTAAGCTGCAGGTTGAGCTCTATAGGCAGAGAAGAAGGGAAGAACACCGGCTATTTAGAAAGATGAAAAAGGAGGAAAAAAAGCGCGCGATCGAGGATATAGAGAGGTGCCACTCCAGGAAAGATGTTCGCAAGTTTTATTAAAGTGTGAAACGTCAAATCCATGAATACAAGGCTTGAACGGAATCCTATCGAGATGAACAAGGAAATATCGTAGTTGAGACACAGTCGATGTCCTCAGCATGGAAGAACCACTTCTGCAGACAGTTAAACGGCGATGACGGACAACATTCCGCTGTCAGGCAGGACGAACCATTCAATATTGGCAACGACAGCGAGAACTGCCAACTACCCGACCTGAGTGAAGTGAGGTTAGCAATATCTAAACTGAAGCTTAATAAGGCTGTCGGAAATGACGGCCTTAATGCCGAGCTTTATAAAGCCGGCGGAGATGACTTGGTAAGTAACATCCAGAAACTCATAAGCCGAATCTGGTCGGAAGAAAGTATGCTTGAAGAATGGAACCTCAGCATCGTTTGACCGTTCCACAAAAAAGGAGACTCTCTAAAGTGCGCCAACTGCAGAGGCATACGTCTCCTCAACATCCCCTACAAGATCATATCTGCCGTAATATGTGAACGCCTGAAACCGTTAACCAACAACCTGATCGGCCCTTATCAGTGTGGTTTTAGGCCAGGAAAGTCCACAACCTATCAAATCTTCACACTTCGGCAGATCCTGGAAAAAACCCAAGAAGTCCAAATCGATACCCACCACCCATTCATCGATTTCAATACCGCCCAAACTCGTCCGTTTGTGTACGATGACGATGGAGAATTCTCGCTGCTCCATCAGGGTCGGAAACGACCTCACTGACACATTCGGTACCAAAAAAGGATTAAGGTATGGCGATACGCTGTCATGTGACTTCTTCAATCTGAGTCTTGAGAGGATTGTGCAAAACTCACGAGCCAACTCCAGAGGGACAATTTTCCTAAAATCGGTATAACTAGCATACGCCGACGATATTGACATCATTGGTAGGACTCAACGTGATGTCATAGCCCTGTTTGCTAGTATAGAGAAGGAAGCGGCAAAAATGGGTTTCGCAGTAAATGAGGGCAAGGCGAAGTATAAGCTGTCAACACGAAAGGACACACAACATCGACGAATTGGACAGAACGTCACCATTGACAGATATAACTTTGAGGTAGTACCGGAATTTATCTATCTCGAAGAATTACTCTTGCCAACCGCTGGTTCTTCGGGCTAAGAAGGCAATTCAGTAGTAAAGCCCTTACTCGAACTACTAAGGAGATCCTACATAGGACCCTGATCATCCCAGTCCTGCTCTACGGCGCTGAAGCATGGACCGTCTCAAAAGCGGATGAAGAAATCCTTGGTCGATTTGAGAGGAAAATTCTTCGAAAAATCTTCGGTCCCGTTTGCGTTGACGGGCTATGGAGACGAAGATTCAACCAAGAACTTATACGAGCTGTACAGCGACATGCCCCTTGTCAAAAATCTCCGCATTGGACGTTTAAGATGGCTAGGACATGTAGAACGAATGGACTCCAATACTCCGGCTCGCAGAGTCTTCGATTCCCAGCCAGACGTCGGACGCAGTAGAGGAAGACCTCGCCTTAAGTGGCGCGCACAAGTAGAAACCGACCTCAACCAACTTGGAGTGCGCAACTGGAGGCAGTTAGCTTAGGACCGGGCTAATTGGAGAGGCAGGTGAGTTGAGGCCCAGGTTCATTCCGGACTGTAGCGCCACTAAAGTAAGTAAGTAAGCTGGCGATATTTCAGTGTTCTGGGAAGCATTGGTAGCTCTGTAGTTTCAACATCGTCCAAAGACTCTTGCATCACTTTTATCCTTGGGGCATTTCGTTTCTTAAAAAAAAATCTACTACAACTTTTCATGACTTCCTAGAATCCTTGTGCTTCCCTATTTTTTTCCGCGTGTAAAAGTTTGTTTATGTGGTGCCGCCATTGGAAATGGCCGAATATGTTCTGGTGTTAGGAATGTGGAAGAAGCTGCAACCTGACTTGTGGATGGTGCTTGTCTTTGGTCATCCTGCACTAATGAATTGGTTATCCGCACTAATAAGGTTTCCGCATCCGATTGGTGTTTCAGGTCAAGGCCGATTGGTCACATAGCTGCTCAGAAAGTTAACATCATTTAAGAAGTCCTCATTGAAAGGGCATATTGGAATGTTACCTTAAGTCCCTTCACAATATTTTGCTGATTAAATGCTCTTGGGTAAGCATTTCCGACAATTTTTGCGATATTATAGAGCGTTAAGGGATTGTAGAGCTCCTAAAATAGGTGTTTTGTACGGTCCAAATACTGTTCTGTCAAGACGCTTGAATCTTATGAGAGGTATGAGGCGAAAGAGTTAGAAGTACAAATCCATGGTGTTTCGCAAGATTAATTGCGGGGATAGATATATGTGTGTCATGATCGTCCATAGTTAATAACACTTTTTGGTCTGGAGTTGGCGTAGAGTGCGAAATAAAGTGCTTTCGGAACTGTATGAAAATTTCCTCGTTTGACCAGCCTGATTGATTAGCTCCACCAATACATCCTGGTGGACCGTTGTTGATCATATGTTCTTTGAAATTTACCCACGGAAAAATCAACTTCGTAGGTACATGGTTTTCAATGGCACTAAAAGCTGCGATCATGGTGACATTAACAATATCTTCTCCTGGCATCATGCTACCTATCTGTTTTTCAGAGCCTTGGCAGCTGCAAGGTGGGCCAAAAGTAGTCATCCGATGTTGTTTGGCTGTGCAGAATATAGTGTGTGCCGTTACCCCGTCCTCCGTAATTCATCCAATTGCGGAAAAAAAAAACTCGGTTAACATGGCCCTATAGCGCGCACCGTCTATTGTTGTCGTTCGACCAGCGGCGTTCTCGAAAAATAATGGCCCGATGACTCTTCAATTGTGAACAGCGCACCATGCAGTAACTTTTATCGGGTATGATGGATCCTCGTGTATTACTCGTGGATTCTCGGTGCCACAGAAGCGATAGTTTTGCTTGTTCACGTACCCGCTGAGGTGGAAATGAGCCTCATCGCTCATTACGATTTAGGTCGAAAAATCGTCCATATGGATTATTTCGAGTTCTTGGTGAGTGTATCGCTCCATGGCCTGTTCACTTGTGTTCTTCATCTGTTTAGTCCACATATGTCAAAACAGATTTGTCATTGGCGGCCATGTGCAAAAATAAGAGCATCTTCCAATAGGGTGATCTCTTTTGGCCTTACCTTGAATAACACTTTCTGCCTGTCGAATTCCCGGTCTGTTGGACTGTCGAATTCCCGATCTCATCAATATTGTAAGGTTAAGGTTATTAATGAAGCTCATAGCATTGGAACGATTAAAGTTTGTTGATCTGGATATACTAGTCGCTTCTGCTTTTTTTTAGTGATAAGGCCGTTCCAAAAAGCCATTCATCCAATCTTTTCAGGCTGCTTCGCTCCTTATCCGAGATTCTGGCAGACTTTTTTAATTTGCTTTTGCAAAACGAAATGCTAACTTCTTTTTGTCAGGTGGCCATAGCTCAGAGGAATGCGTAGTTGACTGCTTAGCCAAACGCTGCGGGTTCAAGCCCCAGCTTCGGCAGCATTCTTTTTCTACAAAAATCGCCAGCTTATCTGAGGCCACCTTTGCGATAATATGAGCGAATATAAATCTATGTCTCCTCACTTTGTGCCACGTAGGTTTATGTTGGTTTTCTTTCTATGTGTCTATCTGCCCCTCTCTATAGTACTATATCTTGCTCTGTCCCTGCCTGTGATGCCAATGTCAATGTCTTTTTGTCATACTTGGAGAGTCCATAATGAAACTTAGCTGATGTTGCCAGGTATTCTGCTGACAAAAGTTCATCTTCAGTAGAAAGTATTTTTTTGTGTGCGATATTCGCATGATAGCTGAAAGTTTCAGAGCCAGAATCTCGATAAAGTTTTAGGTGTCGAAATAAAGTTGTTTTTGAAAAATTATGCAATTTAGCAGCTTGGCTGATGGTTTCTTTTTTGCAAACTGTTAGTTAGTTTAGTTAGACTATTTTTATTTCTTTCTTATTTCATATTTCATACAATCTTAGTCTCTATGGTTTGGCTTTTGAGCCGTCTACCAGTATGACATTATTTACTTAGAAATTTATTTTATTTTGTTTAATTTTAGATTTTACACATATAAATTAGAAAAAACAAAGACAGTTCTTAATGTGCTGAAGTTAAAAGCTTTCATCTATTATACAATTTCTGTACCGCAGTGCGTTTACTGTATAGTTGTACAGAAGGTCCCAACCTCTTTCGCCATTAAGGATACTCATTGCTTCGTCTAAATCAAGCACCTGTACACCAAAGAAAATGAAGCGAAATTCTTTTAGTACGGGACATCTCGCGATGAAGTGGAAAACATCCTCAAGCTCCTTTAGGTTGCACAGGTTGCATAAAATTGGTAGTTCGGCACGGTGCGGTATAAAATTTAGATTAAGAAGTTCTCCTCTTATTTTAAAGATTGTGCTTATCTTATCAATGGAATTGCTGATCAAAAAATATGTCCTAGACTGTAAATGATGCTCCAATCGACTATAGTAAGCTCTATTTTGCGATTTACTAAAGTATCGTAGATTCGTCGGCCCGTTTTCTCCAATAAGTCGTTAAATTTTTGATTTAGTAGACTCGATTGATCGTTTGGTCTAACTGAAAAGTCATAACCGCATTCCAATCCTAGAACTTGCCACTCTTGAACACATTTGACTTTATACCGTAGCATTGAGGAAATCACTATTCTGGGCAGGCGTTCTGGATTCCTTGCCTTGACTTTTATGATATAATCGAAATGGAATTTGAGTGTATCCAGAAAAAGTGGTGCCACTCCCGTTTCCAAGTATATCATGTAGTTGGGGCAGCTACTCGGTAATCTAAAAATTCTCCTGATAAAAAACCGTAAAAATTTTTCTACGACTTCAAATGAGCAGTATCCCCAAACTTGCGATGCATATAGGAGGATCGAAGTTGCTGTAGCCCGAAATATTTTTTGTTTAGATATGTGCGAGATATTTTTATTATTAATATACTTTCCCCAAACCGCACAAATTGCCCTTTTAGCTTCTGCAAGTTTAATCTTAAGGTGAATGTTCATGTTCAAGTTGGGGGTAATCACAACTCCAAGATACTTATACGCCATCTCTGAATATCATCATCTTTGACTTCTCTAAGTTAACTGTCAAATTCCACGTTCTGCAATAAGAATCTAGCCTATTTATCATTAACTGCATGGTATCTACTGTATCCGCAAGAAATACGATGTCGTCTGCAAACATTAGTGCTGGAATTTGAGTTCCACTTAGTTGGATTCCTCCTTTAACGTACTCAGTAATGTCGTTTATGTACAAAATAAATAGCAATGTACTTAGGACGCATCCTTGTTTGACACCCATTGTTGTCTCAAATTCTTCCGACAAATGGCTGCCATCCCAAATATAAGCAGAATTATTTTTATAACGGGTGATTTTTTAGCTGGTTTGGTTTTGGCAACACTGGTTTTGACAGCTGACGTGTGTTTAGTACCTTGTGTCACTGTCAAACAGCTTCAGTTTGGTTTGCAATTTAACCATGGATCGTCTTACAAATGAACAACGCTTGCAAATTATTGAATTTTACTATCAAAATTCGTGCTCTCGGTACGAAATGTTCATCACGCGCTGCTTCCATTTTATGATCGGCATTCTCGACCTTCTGAGCAGTCTATTCGGAAGATTGTGACCAAATTTCGCACCAAATTTACTTTGTTGGACATTAAACCACCAACACGTTTACGTACTGTGCGTAGTGAAGAAAATATTGCGGCCGTATCAGCTAGTGTGACAGAAGACCGCGAAATGTCGATTCGGCGCCGTTCCCAGCAGTTAGGCCTTTGTTACAGCACTACGTGGAAAATTTTGCGGAAGGATTTGGGCGTAAAGCCTTTTAAGATACAGCTGGTGCAAGAACTAAAGCCAGCCGACCTACCACAACGCCGAATTTTTGGTGAATGGGCTCTTGGAAAGCTGGCCGAGGATCCGCTTTTTTATCGAAAAATTGTGTTCAGCGATGAGGCTCATTTTTGGTTGAATGGGTACGTAAATAAGCAAAATTGCCGCATTTGGAGTGAAGGTCAGCCAGAAGCATTGCAACAGCTACCAATGCATCCCGAAAAAGCCACTGTTTGGTGCGGTTTATGGGCCGGCGGCATTATTGGGCCATATTTCTTCAAAGATGATGCGAATCGCAGCGTTACTGTCAATGGTGAACGCTACCGAGCGATGATAACAAACCTTTTTTTTGCCCGAAATGGAAGTTCTTGACTTGCATGATATGTGGTTTCAACAAGACGGTGCCACATGCCACACAGCACGCGAAACAATGGCGCAATTGCGAGGCGAGTTTGGTGAACAGTTAATTTCACGTTTCGGGCCGGTCAATTGGCCGCCTAGATCGTGCGATTTGACACCATTAGATTATTTTTTGTGGGGGTATGTCAAGGCTAATGTCTATAGGGACAAGCCCGCTTCGATTGACGCACTGGAAGCCAACATCCATGCATTCATTCGTGAGATACCGGCCGATATGTGTGAAAGAGTATGCCAAAATTGGACTCAGCGGATGGGCTACCTGAGACGCAGCCGCGGTCAACATTTGCATGAAATTATCTTTAAACATTAAATTGCAAGGTTCAAACTATCGATTCAAATAAATATTTCATTCATTTTTTCGAATTTTTTGTGTTTTTTTTTTAAAAAAAAGTTCTAAACCTCTTAAAAAATCACCCGTTACATATCTCTTATCACGTTTATCACCTTGGATGAGACTTTATATTTATAGAGCTTATAAAAAAGCATTTCACGCGGAATCGAATCAAAAGCAGCTCGAAAATCTACAAAAAACGCGTAAAGCTTTTTTTTCTTCTTTTTATAAATTTCGCTTATGTTGATCAGCGAAAACATTTGGTCAACCGTTGAATAATTTCTCCTGAAACCCGCTTGAAACTCCAAGAGAATCTTCTTATTTTCCACCCAGTCGGTAATTCTACTAAAAAGTAAACTAGCAAACACAGTTTGGCAGATGTGTTAAGAAACGAAATCCCCCTATAGTTTGCTGGGTCGTCGTAGTTTCCTTTTTTATGAAGTGGAAAAATAATCGCTTTCTGGAAAGCCAATGCCACATCAGCTGTTTCGAAAATTCGGTTGAATTCCATGGTAAGAGCTGATCGGAATTCCAATGTGGAATTCTTATAGAATTCAAAAGGAATGCGATCATTTCCTGGTGCTTTATTATCCTTGGAGTTCCCAATAACGAAATCCACTTCAGCCACCGTAAACGGTTCATCCAAAAAAACATCAACTATCATGGGTGCAGCATATTGTGGGGATGGAGATATCTGTACTGAGTTGAGAAAATGGTCTCTTAACTGCTCTGCTTCCAATCCTAGTGCTTATCGGTTCGTTTTACCATTAATAGTTTGAACAGCTTTCCAAAAGTCGGCTGATGATCTTGATCTGTTAATCAAGTCAATTCTTTGTAGATCGAATGAAATCTTTTTTGTATAGCAAAGTTGTTTGTACTTCTTATTTGCTTCCGTATAGAGAGCTTTGAACGTGGAACTATTGTAAATTCTTATCAATTTTAAAAATGAAAATGATCTGCTCCTCGCTAACATACATTTCCTATCAAACCACTTTTTTTGGTTGATTTTGCCGTTTGCGCTCGTGGGTGTGTTTGGTGGTGCAGCCTTTTTAACCATCTCCGTTAAGTCGTCGATTCTAGGAAGAATATTCAACTCGTGCAATTTGCGCAGTTCTATGTTAAGGTTGTGTTGGTATGCGTCCCTATAATTGTGTCTCCAAAGCAACTTCGGCAGAAGTGCAATACGGGCTGTTGCTTCTTGAGTGGCCTCGCTGTAAACCTTGAGCACAACTTCTAAAGGCATATGGTCGGAAAACGTTTGCGTTGCTACTTGGAAATTACTTAGTTGCGAACAACAGCATCCTGATAGAAAGCAATAATCAATAACTGAATTTGCTGTGCCACGAATAAAGGTGAATTCCCCACTTGCGTCGCCTTCAGAGCACCCATTTAAAATTTTGCAGTCCCAAGCATCTGCTAGTTCGAGAATTTTATCACCTTTGACATCGCGGATTTCATCCTTACCCCCAAGGCAATCTCGACGCAACGGACGGTATCGAAGCAGACGGTTTCGCGTTGAAATGTCAAAAACTCATTGAGCTTATGGGAACATGTATAAGTGGGCAATCTGAACGCCGACGCGACGCAATGGACGTTAGCTACACAGAAAAGTTGATTCAACTTCAACTTTCTTGCGCATTGACGCATTGGAATGTCAGTTTGAAAGCTGTCAGATGGTATGTTTGTGAGAATCTTGATTACTTTCATAGGTTATAAATAAACAAAATAAATTAAAAGTACTGAATTAATAATTGTGTTGTGTGATGAATTTCGAAGAAAAATTTATTGAGTTGGTTAAGGCGCAGAAAATTAAATTTTCTTCTGTGAGAATTGAAAAACAAACAAAATCTTCGACGGCTAATGGTGAACTGTCAATCAAGTGACATCGCATCGCGTCGCGTCGTGAGCGTCGAGATTGCCACCACCACTCAAATCCTCGCCATTTTTGACACTTCAATGCGAAACCGTCTGCGTCGCGTTCGTCGCGTGCGTCGAGATTGCCACCACCATTAGACTTCCGGGTTGAGTTATTCGACAATGAATTATACGCGTTTACAAAATTATTTTGCGCTAAACCGATTCTCCCAATAAAATCTCCAATAAGCATCAGATCGGTTGAACGCAGGTTATTTAATAAATCGTTTAGTCTGTTAAAATCATGAATTCAATTATTACAATTTAAATATATTGGCACTAAGTAGCTTTTAATTTTATCGCTTATGATTTCCAATACATATGCATCCTCTATCTTCTTAAATTTAACTGCCACTTCTTCATGCTTTTTCCGGTATCCGAAAATTTCGCCTCCACTGGCCCTTCCGAATCGATTTGTTTTTACCGCAGGTATATATTTCAGCTCGTGGTTCTTGAAAATGTTTTTATATCTAATTTCATCGTATTCCATTATATGGGTTTCAAATAATACAAAGATATCAAATTCATTTATGTAATTAAAAAAGTCTACAAAAAAATTCTTGTTATTTAACCCTGCTATATTGTAACTTAAAATTTTCAAATCTCTAATTATCTTATTGTGGTAGACCGCTAATTCTCAATTAGAGTTGTCGTTCAGACGCATGCTGGGCGGCGCTTCTAAAATCCGTGCAGCGGCTGTTTTTCTTGTGTATGCAGCTTGATTGATTTTTTGTTTTTTGATGTCAGTTCCAAGGGATACTGACATTTCGATTTGTCTATTGTTTCAGTACTGTGAGCTGATTGTTGGATTTTTTTAAAAATGCTGGAATTTCTCCAATGCAAACTGCATCTTGGAAAGCTTCCTCCAGCTCATTTTCGTTGACATGGGTTCGTTTACTCCGAGTTTGCTGCGAGGCATGGTTTGTGCCCTATGCAAGCAAAAAAGGATTAGTAACAGAGAAGCATTATACGCCAACCATTTACCTTTTCATTCAGGTACACGACACAGCCATTTTCTGCTGAAGCAGTTAAAAGATTTTTTTTTTTTGGGAATCGGATTTTACTTTCTCCACAACAAAGACACAATATTTCACTTTTTTGGAAAAAATAGCAACACCTTCCGTTAAGGAATATTTCGGAAAAAAAAAAATTATATGGAATTTTTGCAAACAGTATGAGTAAAATTTTTTAAATTTAATAAAACTTGATATGACAGCTCACTAGAAAACGAGTGGTGTGTGCACGACGGGGTCATACGCCACTTTCTCTTACGCAGCGAGTTGTACGTTCGATCAAATGACGAGCAAGGGGGTATTCGAAGACTTTCATTATTTTACCAAAGTACACAATAATATTCATTTGGATTTTTCATGCTAAAAACAAATTGATTTTACGAACGTTTATCCGAGAATTAAAGGGATTCGGTGTCTATGGGAACAAAACTTATTTTCCGATATTGGTGAAAACTGAAATTCCATTTATTGATACCCACGGAAAAACTAATTTTGTGGTATTATTACACTCAGAAAAAAGTATCCCATTAAATCGTCAATGGTACGACCATTGGTTTAATAAGACGTGCTTTAATAAGATTTTACTATTAAAATAATAGTTTTCTAATGAAATCAAAGGTATATGGGTTATTAGTACAATGGTTTTGAAACTACATATTATTATTAATAGGGTACAAAATAGAAATATGAACACACGAGTCCGATTTCAACAATTTAATTCCTCTATGAGGAAGTATTTTATTTAATAAACGAATATCTTAACACTAGCTCGATATCTTAAGAACTAAACTAAGCAACTAAACTAACATAGCAAGTAGTCAGGCCTGCTGTACTTTTTTGTTATTCGTTGATGAGTAACTGGAGTTGGCGTTGTTTACTGGAGTTGGCGTTGTTTACTAGAGTTGGCGTTGTTTATTAAAGATTGCGGTACGAAATCTGCTGCTGTTTTTGCTGTTGCCATGCCTTGAGCTTTGTGAAATATTGGCGTTGTATATGGCTTCATCTTGTTAGCATGCCGTTGGTACAGTTCGGATATTGCCTTTTGTAATCACAATAAGCTGCAGATATGGCTTAAGCTGGTGTTGCCGAGTTCATTTTAATGGGAAAGATATGTTTTGTTGAATGGGGGCTTTTGACCCCATAACTTACACGCTATTAATTTAATAGGAAATCCTATTTATTTAATAGTTCTTCACCATCAATATTTTTAAATGAATACTATTGTCCTATTAAAAAATACTATTGACTGCTTAATAGTACTGATACCATTAAAAAAATATTGCATCAATACTGCGTCTCATTAGTTCAATATGACGGACCATTAGTTAAATAGTTTTTGATATTAAATTAATAACATTGATACTATTGTTTAAAATGAGGTATTCAGAAGTTATTTTACCAGATGAAACTATAGATTTAATAGGATTTGACTATTCAATACTAATAAAGCAGACTATTGTTTTAATAGTTGCATATACTTAAACATATTTCATTCTAACAAAAATATTAATTTAATAGGATATACCATTTAATTAATGTGACAGTTCCTTAGGATAATAGTATTTGGTACTATTGTTGTACATATTAAACACACCATTAATTTCTTAAGCAATACTATACTATACTATAATTTGGCAATATTTTTACTTTTCATTGTTAAAAATACGGACTATAGCTTTAATAGTTGCATGAAGTTGAACATCTTCGATACCAAAAATATATAAAATTTAATAGTGTATCCCATCAAATCAATGTGACAGTTGTTTATTACAATAGTATTTATTCCCATTATTTAAAATATTATATGCACTATTACATTTATAAGCAATACCCATTTGACAACATTTCAATATCAATAAAACGGACTGTTGTTTTTATGGTTTCTTTTAGTAAAGTCATGTTAAACAATAATAATAAACAAATAAGTAGCAAATCAGATGAAATTGTTCAAACTAAATCGTAATTCACAATTTGCACATGAAAGAAGAAACCAGCATTCAAAACAAATAAATAAAACAAATTTCAACAACTTCCCAGTTGCCAACATTTCTTCCATTTTCCGCCAATATCTGATTATAATTTAACATTTTGTTTTATAATTTGGCAACTTGTGCGAGTAAGGCAAATGCAGCACAAATAATTCAAATAAGTATTGAATTAAGTTTTTTTTTAATCCGAATTCAGTCTTCTGGTAATATGTTAGTCCTTAAAATAACGCATACCTACCGTTCCGGTCAATTTAACAAATTTTGGTGATTGTTTAATCTTAAATTATGGATTTTATTGTTTTTCTGTTGAAGAACGATACTCGTATGTAATTGAAATAATATTTAAGTTTACATTTGACAAAGTAAAGTGATGTGCATAAAGTTAACATTAAAAAAGAAAACAGCTATGGAGGGTATGTATGTAAATTTATTATATTTTTTCTTAACTAATTAGAGAAATAATTTAAAATAACGTTCAAAAATTAGATGGAGTATTGGAGATGAAAATAATATATTTTTTTTAATAAGAAATTGCCTATCCCACAATCCCTAGTTTACCCACAGTGTGTCACAAGATACTTCGATAAAAATTACATTTCATGAAAATAACTTTAATAAGGGTATCAACAAATTTCATTGGCGAAAATGTGCTGTTATAGTTAAAGTAACCAATTTTTAAATTCAATTCCAAATTAGGGTGCATCAGAAGTACTTCAAAATCCAATAAGACTTTTTAGAAGAAACTGTAAAAAACGTAGATTTTCAAAAAAATCGAGGTGAGTACCATATAGATATTTTTTTTTCAATTCTTAAAAAAAATGTTTGGTTATCTGTAAACACTTTCATTAATGGTGCACATCCTTTGAATCTAATCTGATTCCTAATTGATTTAATAGTACATCCCATAAAAATGCATTTCTTTTAAAGTGAGTCCCATTGTTTTAATAGTATGTACTATTAACGCAAATGTCCCACGGTACCTCATTCTTCATATAGGTAACGAGACAGTACGAAATGAGGCTACAAAATGTCCCATACACCAGAGAAGAGAGAAATACTTGTGTTGCTTTTGATGTGGTGTGAAGAGTGAAGCAATACATTTTGTTGCTTTAGGGTTGTGGGTTGCTTCATGTGTGAGGTATAGTGCGTACCAAAACAGTTGGCCATTCTACTGCGCAGGTCTCTTAAAATGTGTTTTACAATCTCTTAAACTTGCAAAAACAAGCATAAAGAGACGAAATGGGCTGTCGCGATCTCACTGAGGGTGGTTTCTTCATTTTCCTTCGTTTATACTGAAATTAGGAGCGGAGGAAAAATATAGACCATTATATGTCAACTTTACTTGGAGGAAAATATATTGTCTCGTTTTTTTGTCTTGTCGGTTCTTTATAGGAGTATGATGTGATCACGGTCGGATAGATTAAGCAAAACATTGCACATGAATTGATTGTGTGACTGTGTCTGTATGAAGGTGTACGGTTTTAGATTTAAACCCTATTTGCTCATTATGCTTTCGTTGATCATTATTAATTGTGTCGTGCATATTGATCATGTAGGTACTGATATTGGCACGCAAAGTAAAGCAAATTGCAGTGTCACACCAATTTTTTTTTGTTTATATCATTGAATTTGGGCGAGGTAGGTAAATTTAATAAAAAAAATTACAATTTGGGAATTTTTTGGAAACGTAAACGATTTTATACCCAATAACAATAGGCACGATTTTCTGTCACAAAAAAGAGGATGGGGTATTAAACGGTTCGTTAAAGACAAAATGGTGAACGTTCTTGATTCTTCAATAATTTTTTTTAAGAAATGCAGTTTTTAAAACTTATTGAACTACCCACCACTTTTAAATTTGTAACCTTGATTAAAAGTGTAAATTATAGCGAGATAAAATTGAGCACACCACCCATACAGGTACCTAGCGCTAAACCACGAAATGTTCAACCATAAAAAGGGTTGGGAACCCTTTCAAATACAATCGGACCTCTAGGTAAAAATGTATAAAAGTCGACCTCATAATAAAAGATTAAGTTTATTTAGATATTCAACAGCATTTTAGTTCTAAGCACTGTAAAGTTGGGTTACGCATTGTAAATTACAGGCAAAAACGCTAAGTGATTAAATCTCTTTCGCGTCATTTTTGTTCTCTTAAATCCTCTCTCTGCGCAATCGACCGTTGGCCAACTGTTTTGGTACGGACTATACCTATAACTACTTCATTTGTTTAAGTGTCGTGATTGAAGTCGGAAGTGAGTGAAAGTATTAAAATCATTTAATATTGAAAAAAAGTTCATAAAACCAAATATTTAAAACATAATAAACAATCGAGGTATGTTATTAAGTTAAAGTATTAATCATTTTTTTTATTGTTTTCATTTATTTTCTAGTTTATGAACTGACTCAACAGTTTGTAATACCCTTAAAGTTATGGACTCATTCGAAGAGATTTTTTCCTATTAGTCCTATGAAAAAGAAAATTAAATTTTTTGTTTATTTATGTTGAGTTAATTTTCAATATTCTTAATATTAAAAAAGTTTCATGAAAAAAAACTTAAGTTTTTACCATTTTTAATTTAAATAAAATCTAACAATCCTAAAAACAATTAAAGGCCTTTTTATGGATAGCACACAAATTTTAATTTTGTTTAAATAATTTTTTGTTAATTTGTTAATTCATTTTTGTTACTACTAGAACTATTTTTCCAAATGTATTTTTTAAATAGTATTGCAACCATGTAATTTATGTTATTTCGTTTTATCATAATATTTGCTTAAATGTAAAACAAATATAAATATTTAAATAAAAATATATTTGTTGTTCTAAATTCGTTATTTTGTTTGTTTTCTAATGATGGATTTTCAGATTGATCTTCGATGGCATTGATTGATAATTTATATATTTAAGCTATCAATTGTATAAAAAAACCCATTAATATAATAGTATGATAGACAAGCATTAATAGTACTGTCCTATTATTTTAAAAGTAAGTACTATAACTTTCAATAGGGCGAACCACTTGGATCAGTAGTTATCTCATTGGAACAATGGTTTAGTTGTTTTTTTTTGAATTGTATATACCTTTGTTTAAACTCGGTAATACTATTAAGACTATAGTTTGATCCAATAGTTTTTATAGTTTGTCCTATTATTATTTTAGTCAATACTATAAATTTCAATAGGAACATCCTATTTGAATCAATAGTGATACTATTGAAATAATGGTTTATTTGCTTATTGTTTAATAATACGTACTTTTGTTTTAAATCTGTAGTACCACTAAAATAATAGTATGAGAGAAGAGTTTTTATAGTACGTTGCTATTATTTTAATAGGAAATACTATAACTTTCAATGGGACCACTCACTTTAAATCAATAGTTATCTTATTGAAACAATGGTTTAATTGGTTATTTTTTAATAGTAAGTACATTTGTTTTAAGCCGGTAATGCTATTAAAACAATAGGATGATCCAATTGATTTAAAAGTTTGATCCTATTATGTATTAGTAAATAATATACATCTCAATAGGATGCACAGTTTTGAATTATAGGAGTCTTATTGAATCAATAGTGTGTAAATTGTTGAATACGATTTAAATAATAGTATTTTGTTGTTGGTTCAATGGTATCCCTTTACATAAAATATGTTTTTAATCCTATTGAAAATAGTTGCATCACATTAATACAATGGTACAAACTATTAACCTGTTAATAAGACAGACTATTGAAACAAAATTCTAACACTGTTGAATTTATTGTAAGATCGTACCATTATTGTTATAATTTACAAATAAATCCCATTATTTTCATAGTATTTTTCTCTGAGTGTATACTGAAAACTTTCCACTTTGAGTTATGACGTTTGGACGCCATTACTAACCAGTGCTGCCAACCTGAAAAACTGAACTATAAAAATAGCACGTGACAACCACTTCAATAATATTCGTGCGGATAGTTTCCAACAAAGGAAATCTGCGGCCGCATATGATTTATGGCTCATGCTGATGGCTGCACTATATAACCCGGGCTGCCAAGTGACCGCATATAAGTAGTTATTTCCGTATAGCGGACGATCTGGGTATTCACAATATACTCCGAGAAATTCGGAATCAAAGTTTGGTGGATTCGCGATTCCGTTTCCGCAAGATTGGCTGAAAACATTACTGCTGCTCAAGGAAGTGTTCAAAACAATCCATCAACCTCAATTCGACGCCGTACTAAGGAGCTTGGTTTTCAAAGAACAACTTTGCCACAATTTTGCATTTGTTTCCATTTAAGATTCAGTTGATACAAGACCTTCTTCCACAAGACTATTTACGGTGCCGTACATATGGCAGTAGGATGTTACAGCGATACCATGACAACCCCGATTTTCATTTAAAAAATCATAATAAGTGACGAGGCACATTTTCATTTGAATGAAATTGAATGAGGAAAACCCTCATATTATTCATCAGTCACCTATGCATCCATTGAAAATTACAGTCCGGTGTGCAATTTGGTCAGGAGGAATCATTGCACCTCACTTCTTTGAAAATGAAAACGGCGTAACGGTAACTGTGAATGGAGAGCGATATAGTGATATGATTGACAACTTTTTAACGCTACAACTGCATGTTATAGGCTTGATTTACATGTGGTATCAATGAGACGGTGCCACATCGCATACAGCCAGGATTACAATGGAATTACTGCGAGACCACTTTTCACCACAAGTTGTTTGAAGAAATTGTGATGTTGATTAGACTCCACGGTCGCCTGATTTGACTGCTCCGGACTTTTTTTTTGTGGGGATATCTGAAAAGCAAGGTTAATGCAAACAAACCAGAAACCCTTGAGCAACTCAAAGAAAATATTCGTGATGAAATTAATGAAATACCGCGTGAAATGTGTGAGAATGTAATGACATATGTGCTCAAAAGGGCTCGCATTTGTGAGACCAACAGAGGCGGAAATGTACCTGATTTTGTATTCCATACATTATTGCCGACATTAACTAAAACATTTATCTATATAAAATCCGTTTTCTTTCATTTAATTAAAAATTATAGACAAACAAAGTGGTATACCTTCCCGGCGGACACCCTGTACAAGAAAACCACCAGGAGGCCAAGGAGAGACGAAACAGACGAGCCGTTGATATGGCTGAAGGTAAAAAGTTTGCGCTCACAACTTATTCATATTCATATATTTTAGCAGAGATATTGAAAGATCGAAAGGTGGAGTTTTTTTTTGCACTTTTAGATAAAATAAAATCATCATCTCTACTCAATTGCTTAACCCAAAAAGTGCAACGAATGGTACCATTTTTTTGCCTTCACGATAATAATGTAACTTTGCGTTCCGACTACCGTCGGTCGTGACACCCATCCATCGGAAGCACAAAATATTAAATATCCATACCCGCATCATTTCAAAAGGACTAAAATATTACATAATTGCACACACACAAACATACATAACACCCACGTACACTGACCACAAACACACATTTAGCACACCTCTGGTCATCTACATTTTTCAGTCTTGAAATATACGTAATTGATATTTATGAGTCAGACCAGATGCTTACGCTCGTCGGAGGGTTAAATTTTAATTGCAAGTGCACAATCATTAAATCAGAACAACGTGCTGAAATTTAAGAACAGCGAGTTTTACAGCTACAACGCGCACGCACGCAAATCTACGGATGGAAGCAAACAGTTGTTTTGTGGAAGCTGGAAATTTTCTGCAAGTGCATATTGGTAGTGCATACGTAAAAAAGTTTTTATCCGCAAACAGTTATGCATGAATCATTGGTTTGCAATAAGCAAGATTTTTCAGAAGTTCATCAAACATGAAATGATTAACAAAACAACTGTTCTCATGCCATGTGTTTCAAAAGTTGACACTGCCCTTGAAACCCATAGTTTAGGACGAATGCCGACAGATGCTCGCAGCTAAGAGCGAGGCTTACAAGGCTAAGCTGCAGGTGATGACGATAACTACCATTGAGCTCTAGAGGCAGAGAAGAAGGGAAGAACATCGAATTTTCAGAAAAAAGAAAAAAAAGCGATCGAGGATATAGAGAGGTGCCACTCCAGGAACGATGTTACCAAAGTGTAAAATGTCAAAGCCAATGATTCATGGCTAGGATAGTATCCTGCTTAGATGAACAAGGAAATATCGTAGTATGTTGCTGAGGATATGGGAGAACCACGTCTGTAGACTTTTAAACGGAGATGACGAACAACATTCTGTCAACAACATTCTGCTGTTAGGCAGAACAAATCACTCAACACTGGTGACGAAAGCAAAAACTACCAACCACCAGAACCAAGTGAAGTGAGGATAGCAATATCTAAACTCAAGCTTAGTAAGGCCTCTGGAAATGACAGCCTTCCCATTGTCAATAGTAATACCAGCAACTTCTAAGCCAAATCTGGTCGGAAGAAAGTATGCCTGAAGAATGGAACCTCAGCACCGCTTGTCCGATCCACAAAAAAGGAGACCTTCTGAACTGCGCCAACTACAGAGGCATAAGTCTCCATAACATCGCATACGAGATCCTTTCTGCCGTAATATGTGAACGCCTGAAACCGTTCACCAACAACCTGGTGAGCTCTTATCAGTGTGGTGTTGGGCCAGAAAAGTCCACAACCGATCAACTTTTCACACATCAGCAGATCCTGGAAAAAACCAAAGATGTCCAAATCGATACCCACCACCTTTTCATCGATTTCAATGCCGCATACGACTGCATTTATAGAGACGAACTATACAGAGCCAAGTCTAGTTTTGGTATACCGCACAAACTCGTCCGTTTGTGTAGGATGACGATGGAGAATTCTGGCTGCTCCATCAGGGTCGGAAACGACCTCACTGACACATTCTACAAAAAAAAAGGATTTAGGCAAGGCGATGCGCTGTCATATGACTCCTTTAATCTGATTCTTGAGAGGATTGTCCAAAACCCCCGAGCCAACGCCAGAGGGACAATTTTCCTAAAATCGGTATAACTAATAGCATACGCCGACGATATTGGCATCATTGGTAGGACTCAGCGTGATGTCATAGCCCTGTTTGCTAGTATAGAGAAGGCAGCGGCAAAAATGGGTTTCGCAGTAAATGAGGGCAAGACGAAGTATATGCTGTCAACACGAAAGGACACTCAACATCGACGAATTGGACAGAACGTCACCATTGACAGATATAACTTTAAGGTAGTACGAGAATTTATCTATCTCGAAGAATTACTCCTGCCAACCGCTGTTTCTTCGGGCTAAGAAGGCAATTCAGCAGTAAACCCCTCACTCGAACTACTAAGGAGGTCTTATATAAGACCCTAATCATCCCAGTCCTGCTCTACGGCGCTGAAGCATGGACCGTCTCAAAAGCGGATGAAGAAATCCTTGGTCGATTTGAGAGGAAAATTCTTCGAAAAATCTTCGGTCCCGTTTGCGTTGACGGGCTATGGAGACGAAGATTCAACCAAGAACTATACGAGCTGTACAGCGACATGTCCCTGGTCAAAAAACTCCGCATTGGACGTTTAAGATGGCTAGGATATGTAGAACGAATGGACACCAAAACTCCGGCTCGCAGAGTCTTCGATTCCCAGCCAGACGTCGGACGCAGTAGAGGAAGACCTCGCCTTAAGTGGCACGCACAAGTAGAAACCGACCAGAGATAAAGGAAGTAAAGAGATACCAAACTTCTACCTCTCTCACCCTGAATCCCCGCAAGAGTTAGTTGTTTTTGTTGTAATCCACCACCAATGCACTCCTGTCTGTGAATACATGTATTTCCGAGTAAAAGAATTCAGCAGACGAGACATTTTGGGTTTGGACACTTTCATTAACAGCTGTTTAGCAGTGTGGTAGATTTATTTGTTTTATGACATTTCAGTCGACATTCATTTATTTTTTTGCGTTTGTTATTTTTGGGTGCGTGGAAATATATTTGCACTTTTTCCTGTCGCACTTCATAAATTAACTTTATGTAAGCTTTTGGGCGCACTTTTTTGTTTTATTTTGCACTTCAATGTTACACAAACAAACGAAAATAGTAAAAAAAAAATGTTAACAAACCGAATTATTAAATGACAGCTCAAAATTGTATGTTTTGGTGAATACAAACATATGTTTTTGAATGTATTCAGTGAAGTAAATGTTTGTTTTGTAAATTATATGAGTTGAATTTATTCAACTCCTCCTTAAGGACAAAAACAAAATATTTAAGTGTAATAATTCATTTTTAAACAAGATGATTTCCGAGAGGATGTATTAATTTAATAATTCTCTACGAGTTTTCGTAGTCGATTCCCACTTCGGAGTGATCTGGTGTTGCGTTATTCGATAAGCAAGATTCTGAAGATAGTATATTTCCAACTCAGAGTTATTATAAGTAGGATCATTTCTTATTTTTATAAATGATATAAATGGTGTTTGAAATACCGACTTTTATTATGTCTCTGTTGATCAGAAAAAGTTGAGTTTCATATTTAATGGTAACGAATTCGGCCATTTCATATTTTTGATGAACTGATTTTTTTGCTGATAACTTAAATTCTTTGCAAAAAATTATTATTCCACTTACCAACAGCCGTATTAATTAAAGCAAATTAAATGTGAATTATCTTTAATCAATGGATTTATTGAGAAAACTTCTAAGGCCATATGTCAATTGCGTTAAAAAGAGGGTTACATTTTATCCTCTTTTTTTGTTTAATTTTTGACTTTTCTGCACCATACTAATGTCAAAAATTATTCACTGGTTAAAATTTAACGCAATTGACACACGGAATAAAGATGTCCGCCCTACTTTGTTCATGTTAAACATATTCAACATATATCGAAACTGATATTATTCAGAGTTTAAACGCAATATTGAAAACCTTAAATAATTAAAACACGTATTTTCTGGTTGGTAGGTACAAAACAAAAGCAATTTATTTCAATTGGTAACCGTACATGCCATACAAAACAGCGATATGCTACTTTTCAATATAAATTGCATTTTGATCTTATTTTCAACAGAAGCAAATGTAATCATAACATATTTAAACCCATTTTTTTTAAATATCCAATTAGCCACTGGATAAATTTTAGCGAGCTGTTGAGCAGGTTAAAATAGAACAAATATAAGTTTATTTACGTTGTTAACCATAAAATAAACTAAAATACCGGAGTAGGTGAATTGAATTGTGACTTCTTCTGCACATGAAATTGCAAACTGTATTGCACATATAGAATAAAAATAACATAAACAACAACGGAATATGGAATATATGTACTTAGTAAGAGATTTGTCACTAAACGTCAATTAGCTATTAAAAAAATTCTTTATTCATAATTAGCTTTTAATCAAAAGATTAGATAATAATTGTTAATTGTTTTATTAATACGGCTGCAACAGTTGTATCACAGTCTATTCCTGTTATCTTTTGGCATAACTAAGCAAAGTATGTATATCTTGTAAAATATCCTAGTTCCAATAATTTTCGTAGTAAGATTTATGCTTGGATAGAAATGAAAACTGTGTTTTAGTATGGCATAAACCCGAAATATAAATCAAGTGGCTAAACTTCTGATCGAACTTCAATATTTATTCCTCCATTTAGTTACACATGCAGTAACAACACAAATACAAAATTAATGGAAGTATTAATGAATTCAACGCACACGAAAAATTAGAATTCTATTTTATTGTTCTCAGTAGGTTTTTTTTTGTACTTATATTTTTTCAACCATAACATAAAAAATAAATAAATATATTTTCAAGATTTGATTTAATTGATTATTCAAAACTGAACGCGATGCTTATTTCTTAAATTTTTCTTGGATGCGCTCATTGGTGGTGGCAATGCTACAGCTGTTGTAACTCCGATGTAAATTTTCACCCTTTCTTTGATGGTTGATGGTGAGGTCGGCGAGGTAGCGGGGGAAAATCGAAAAATTTTGAGCAAAAAATGTGGGGGATAACTTATCTCACGCATACTTGTTTAAATATGTGATAGTATGTGTAAGATACGTAATTATGGGTGAATTTAGCTTGTAGGCAAACCGCGAAGATTGGTATCTCTTTACTTCCCTTATCTCTGAAACCGACTTTAACCAACTTGGAGTGCGCAACTGGAGGCAGTTAGCTAAGGACCGGGCTAATTGGAGAGGCAGGTTGGTTGAGGCCCAGGTTCATTCCGGACTGTAGCGCTTCTTAAGTAAGTAAGTAAGTAAGTCTCCTGACATTTGAAGGGAAATCTCTGATGAAATAATGAGCAAAGTTTCTGATTTTGCTCGACATATCGCATGAAGGGCAGGCCAGTATGCATATTTGTAGCTGGTATCTTGTATCGCTTTCAAATGAGGGAAACACTTCTTGTATGAAGTTGCCCTCCATTAATTTATTCAATTTCTATCTACAGATTCAAGAAGATACACATTCTGTAAGCGCTTACGGGTCGCCTTGTTTTTAGTTTCTGATTCAGTTCCAAGCTTCAGCTGCAGATACGCGTTCTGTGCGGTCCTTGAATGTGTTTTTGAGGTCAGTGAAAATAACGGATATAGGTAATTGGTTTGTGTTCCACTGTTCTGACGAAGAATAATTAGTCTGAAGAGGTTAAAGTCAACAGAAGCTCGTAATTACAGGAAGAAGAAATTTCTTAATGAGTGTTGGCCTACTTTAGTGAATAGGTAGCTGACTATTAAGGTAAGCTTTGTCCTTGGAAATCATCTAATACCTTTCCCTTCAGATCTAATAGCGGCTAAGGACAGCTATGTGCAACAGTTAAATCATACTCATCCACTGTTTTTGTCTTCCTCTGTATTCCTCCTCCGGAGATGGTCAAATTTAAATTTGGAATCACTCCCATGCGCAAAGGAACCACCAACCAGGTGGTGGTTTGATGCTGATAAGTCTATACCTGTGTGTGTAGAGATGTGTAATGACATTAAAAAATGGTGACAATGGACATGAATTTCATTGGACATGCAGATTTTATTTTATTTATTTTTTCCAATAATTTAGTTTTACAATATTCAAGAGTCTGGTATGGATTTATGGATTAAGTGCTGTAAACATTGAAAACTAAACTAAACTCACTGAAATCTGACAATGACATCTGGCATGACATCTAAATTATGAGTCCCAGCCATGAAAACAAAGTTTCGGTTCGATCCATCAGAAGATAAATTACAATGCAGTGGTAGTTCTCAATAATGAATAGCAAAGATATAAGATGGAAAGCTCATTCGTAGGTGACATCATATATTATCGACACCAAGATGCTATGCGAAAGTGACCAATCAACTTGTTTTCCCTTCTCTTATGCATAAGTCCATAACTTTTGTCAACTGATTACTCAGGCCAGTCAGGAAAACACAACTAGACGACTCACTCACCTACAAGTCAAAAATTCGGAATAAGAACAGCAAGACAGTGGAAAATTGCTTTTCCATGGGCTGGTGGAAATCTTCATAGACAGGATGAGCATGTGCCCACAACTAGTATTGTGAGATTTTTACTAACTAAAACTTCCACCCTTTTTGTATTTATGTTGCAACTAAATATGGTTTTCCCACGGATAGTAAGGAGAATGGACAAGATCCACGTAGCATCACAAAGGACCAAAATGGTCTAAGTGTGCTGGCGAACGCTGGCAGCCACTCTAACCTAACATAACCTAAGTATGCGACTTATCTAGATTTTTTTTTTAATCACGAGTAACGAATGTATGGCAGGTAACTTTCGTTTGCGAGCTTCTGCTTTATACGCAATTTATAGTGCGATTTGTGTTTGAAGTCCGTGAAGGACCGTTGTTTTAACGTGTCCTAATAAACATGTTATGCTGTCGTGATACACACCTCCGCACTAGTATAGAACCGACTGCAGTATACAACTATCAACATGCATATTACAAGGAAAGTCTCACTAAGAGCAAAAAAAACAAATTTTTGGCAAAACAGGCTCGCGAGTACCAAGCTTTCTCACAACTATTATTGTGTGCATGTTTGCTTCCTGCACGATGGCGGGAACTCCTGTTTTATGCCAACTCCGAATGGCGAATTCGGGATAAGCTCTACCTGACAATTTAAACTACTCTGATGTTTTGTCAGATCATCACGAGAGAGGGGCCAGTAAAAATTCATTGAGGTGTTGCTACCCCTGGTAATCGAACCCAGACAATCTGCGCAGCAGTTCATCGCACTTACCATCGCGACACTGAACCCGTCCTCACTAAGACCAAAAGAGTATACTATGGTGGCATTCTTTGTATTGAAGGAGCTTTTAACAATGTCAACGATAATGATGACTCGTTGGTTGGGAGTGCTAACAAATCAGCTACTCACTGGCACAAATTCTGGCATCGCAACAGCACGTAGATCTGTTAGCACCCCACAATGAGGAGTCTTGTCTCCTCTTCTCTAGAATCTAGTTTTCAACGAGCTACAAGTAAATATAGAAAGAGAGGAATGCAAGGTGTTTCCTTACGAGGAGGACGTGCCAATGGCTGTATCAGGAAAATACCTTGATACCCCTAGAGAATTAAAGGGTTTTCCAATAAGAGCGCTACAAAAACGCCACAGAACCAAACAAAAACGGTTTTGGATATCAATGAAATTCTTAATTCCTGTAAAAGTACGTTCGATGCCATTATGTAAGGAACTCGATTTCTTTGGCATGGGCACAATGGACACGCTTGCAAGAGTCCAGACGCTGAACCCAATTTTCGACGGTTTTCAAGCATAAGCCGGCCGATACTGCTGCAGTTTCACTTTCGATATTCGTACGAAGTTCATCAATCGTCGCTGGCTTGTTGGCATACACCATAGACTTGACGTATCCTCACAGGAAATAGTCTAACGGCGTCAAATCGCACGACCGAGGCTGCCAAGCGACTGGACCATTTCGTGAGATAACACGTTCTCCAAACTCGGTTTCCAATAAATTGATTGTGGCCTTCGCTGTGTGGCTTGTGGCGCCGTCCCGTTGGAACCACATGTCCTCCAAGTCCATATCATCCAATTGGGGCCAAAAATATTCGGTTATCATTGAACGGTAGCGATTCTCATTCACAGTAACGTTGCCGGTCTTGAACATCACGGAAGAAGTACGGCCCAATGACGCCGCCGGCCCATAAACCACACCAAACCGTAATTTTTTCGGGATGCAATGATGACTCATGGAGTACGTGTGGATTTCTGCCTGACCAATGTCGTATATTTTGTTTATTGACGAAGCCATTCAGCCAGAAATGAGCCTCATAGCTGAAGATGATTTTTCGATGAAAATCCGAATCATTTTCAAGTTGTTGCCCAGCCCAATTCACGAACATACGACGCTTCTGGTGGTCAAGCGGCTTCAGTTCTTGCGTCAATTTAATCTTGTAAGGATGTAGGCCAAGATCCTTTCGCAAAAGTCGCCACAACGACGTCACAGAGATGCACGAAGCTTGAGAACGACGTGAGAGAGACACATTTGGGCTTTCTTCAACTGATGCCTCAGCGGCAGCAATATTCTCGACACTAAGGGCACTTTTTTGTCTCACTGGCACGGGAACATTTTGTACTGTGCCTGTGGATTCTAATTTTTCCACTAGACGCTCAATTGTTGATCTGCTAGAACGATTATGACGACCATGAATTGGACGTAGCGCTCTTAACGTTGAGGCCACAGACTCCGAATTTCGGTTGTAAATTTTAATAATTTCGACTCGTTGTTGGATTGTATGTCTTTTCATCATGAAATGGCAAACCTTATTGAAAAGAAATGTCAAAAGAGCGGCAAGAAATATGGCGTCGTTTGCTGTCTCTGCTGCTCAACTTTTCTAGCTTCCCTGTTGAAAAACCCGATATTACATAATGGTCTGTACTCTCCAAATGGTGGACTCGGACAGATGTGGACTCGGCGCTGTCTTTATTTTTAAAGAACAATCTCGAGGTCAACGGCATATTAGTAAATCAAGAATGAGAGGGATACTAGGTTATTTACAACGAAAAGGTCGTGACAATAGCTGTATCAGGGAAATACCTTGATAGCCTTAGAGAGTTATTACAAAATAGTCTCTCTGTACTCTCGAAATGGTCCACTAGATGTAGACTATGCCTGAACTCTAAAAAACAAACCGAATTTGTCCTTTTCAGCAGGAAACATAAAGTCCCTCACGATGGCCCCCCAAAAACTTAATGGCGTCAGTCTCAAGCTCGCAGAATTAGCCAAATATCTGAGCTGGTTTTGGATACGAAAATGAACTGGATAGCCAACATCTAAGAACAAGTTAAGATAGCCACCATAAAAAGGCATTCGGAAATAAATGGGATATCCAACCACATACCTCTTTCTGGCTTTACGTGTCTATCATAGGACCCATAATCCTGTATTGCGTCTTTGTCTGGTGGACGGCTTTTGAAACAACCTATAACCGCAATCTTCTTAGATCAGTTTGCGTGTGCAATAGCGGAACTCTAAGAGCAACCCCCTATGCAGCCCTAAATGCTATCCTACATCTAGTGGATCTCGATATTTACGGCAAACAGACCACAACTTGTGCAGCTGTGAGACTGAGGGCCACGTCACAATCGGGACCCACTCAAGGTCAGCACATAACTATTCTGAATCACCTTGACATTACACAAAACACCGGCCCAACATAGCAGTTTTGAGCATAACTTCAGGACAACCATACCCAGTCACCTTGAATGGGAGTCGGATACGATCATCAATAGCTCGATTCACATCTACACGGATCGGTCTAAAACAGAATCTCGAGTGGGTGGAGGTTGTTTCTCCGAGATCCTTGTAACGTTTTCCAGGCGGAAATCATGGCAATGAAAGAAGCTCTGTGTTAGGTTGTAATATCCACGAAGTATATCAACATTTCCAGCGACAGGCAAGCGGCTTATCATAACAGGGCCACTCACAGATGAGACTGCATTTATTGCACGAATTCCGATAATACCATCGGCCTACCTATTTCTCTTTAAAAGGCTGCAGTTTCCAATCAAATTGGCAAGGGCTATCAACAAGGCTCAAGGTCAAACTTTTAAATTCACCGGCCTTGATATGTGTAGTCAATGCTTTTCGAGTGGATAGCTTTACGTTGCCTGTTTAAGAGTAAATAAAAAAGGTTTGCATTTAGTATCTCCAAGTCGAACAACCGTCTGATTTTTTTTTTTCATTGCTTCGGTTAAAGCCGTTTTCGATTTACGTCAATCCTGCCAGAACCAATTAGCGACGTAAATGGATGTATTCCTGTAATTGACTGAGTAGTTGTGTGATGCAACCGTGAAAAGCATAGTACCACACACTCATCACTACCCTTGAACTTGTTCGAAAGGACTACACAATTGAAATAATTGGCTCTCGCACCAGAATCCGCAGAGCCGACCTCCGAATAGGGTGGATTTTCCAGCGAAGCTAGCGAAGCTGGGGTATTAAATCATTTTTGTTGTTTTGCATACGGTAAAAGGAGAGTGGATTCTTGTCGCCTATTCTGTACCCTAATCAGACATTTGAAAATCCTTTTTTCTCAAAATCTCAAGATTTCAAGAGCATGGTGGGTGACTATGCCATTTGAATAGGTCTTGACATGGAAAACCGCCAAGCCGTGATTCTCAGATCATAAAATGCCTAAGCTTTCGAATGAGATGTTTTGTTTTCATCTGACTGTATCTCCATCCATCCCATTCTTGCAGCAGCTTATCGTGGCATTGAAGTAAATTTCAGTGAAAGTTGTCAGCTCCTACCTGTACGCTAGTTGGAAACGCACAAATTCCATTCAAATAATTAGAAACACACATTTTATCCCTTCAATCAGCGGGTAATGGATTTATTTTTATTATTCCTTGCAAGTATTCAGATGAAGCGTTAATCCGATTCACCTGAATACTTTTCAATGTACCTACGTGTACAATTCCTCAATAGCCCTCCAGACAACGTACAATTGCCTTGCGCCCTCATCGTCACTATTGCATATGGGAAAATATTGATGACCTTCATCCACCTCCGGGTAGGATGATGCTTCATCAGCTTCCTCTGGTTCATTGCCGATTAGCTCTTCAACAACTTCTTCCTGCTCGGCTTTGATATACTGTTGTTCATCGCCATCCTCTGGTTTTCCCAATTGGATTTCTAACGAATATTTTATGAATTTTACAAGAAATTATTTTTTTAAAGTTTTACCTTACCTCCCTTGATGACTGCCTCCATCTAAGACTGAACTCGCTAAAAAGTAATCAACTCACACAATTTTATCACCAATTTAAACGTGTACGTGTATTTCCGTAATTCTCTCCCAGCCACACACACTTTCACACCAAACATTCCTAAAAGCATCAACCATTCTGAGAAATTACCGTGAAAGTGGGATTCGATGAGCAGAGCCACTCATGACCTTGGTGCATCCTACAAAAATTCATGGAAACAGAAATTAGTTCAGGGAAAAAGTCGTATCAGTTGCATTTCGTTAAAACACATTTGCGAGCCAAAAAATTGATAAATTTTCAACTTTTCATTCGTAGGTGAGGATATTAAAATAAAATTTAAAAATTGTGTCAGAATTTATTTAAATTTTTTTAAAGCTTAAAGCAGTTCATGCTATAAAAGTGCCACAAATATCTGGGAATTTGTGTATTTTGGATTTGATGTTAAAGGGTGTCTCATTTGAATTTTGCGCAATTGAGACCACCGAAGTACAATGATGAAGACGTGCTGGGAGGTTTTAACGCAAAGTTAGGAAGAGAAGACATTTTCGGCACAGCCAATACGACAATACGTCTGGCAACTGACGTCGCTGCAGAAAAAAGTGCGACTATGGCCAGCACACGATTTCATCACCTGGATATGCAGAATAGCACATGTCGGTCTGCAGATAAACGACAGGTCAACCAAATTGATCACAATGTTATAGGCAAGAGGCAATTATCCAGTATATTGGATACCCGAACATTGCTGGGGTCTCACATGTACTAAAAGTGCGGATATTCACCGCGCCACAACAAACCAAAAATACTGTGAAGAAATTTAATGAAAGACTGCAATCGCAAGAGACCAGCAAGGCCTTCGCGCAACGCGTATCCCATAACCTCTCGAATGATACCATGCCACCAACATCGAATGTCCAAGAACAATGGAAACGAAGCCAATAAGCCATTAGATCAGGCGCAACTGATATGCAAGGCTACTCGCACCCATCAGCAAGAAACCTGTAGTTTGATGAGGAATGCCGACAGATGCTCGCAGCCAAGAACGAGTCCTACTAAGTTCCAGGTGAAGACATGAGCTGCCATTGAGCTCTAAATGCAGACAAAGAAAAAAAAAAAGGGTTTCCAGAAAGAAAAGCAAGAAAAGGGCGCGAACTAGGATATAGATAGGTGCCACTCTAGGAACGATTGTCGCTAATGTCACCAAAGGGTACTCCATCAAGGCCAACGATACATGGCTGGAATAGAATCCTGTCGAGATTAGCAACGAGATTGAACTGCGCCAACTACAAAGGCATAAGTCTCCTCAACATCGCCTACAAGATCCTATCTGCCGTCTTTTTAATCTGATTCTTGAGAGCGAAACTCCCGAGCCAACACGAGAGGTAAAATCTTCGCAACTACTAGCATACGACGACGATATTGACATCATTGGTCGGACTCAACGTGATATCATAGCCACGTTTGCTACTTTAATGAAGGAATCTGCAAAAATGTGCTTAGCAGCAAATGAGGGCTCTAAGAGCGAAAGGCCATGCAACATCGATGAATTGGACAGAACGTCACCATTGACAGATATAACTTAGAAGTAGTACGAGACTATGTCTACCTCTGCTACGCCATTAACTGTGACAACAAGATCTCGTCAAAAATTAAACGAAGAATTACTCTTGCCAACCGATGTTTCTTCGGGCTAAGAGGGCAATTCAGTTGTAACGCACTCACTCGAGCGATCCTATACAAGTCCCTGATCATCGCAGTCCTGGTCTACGGCGCTGGAGCATGGTGCGTGTCAAAAATGGATGAAGAAATCTTCGGTCTTTTCGAGTGACGAATTCTTTGGAAATTCGACTTTTTGGAGACGAAGATTCAACCAAGAACTATACGAGCTTTACAGCGACATGCCCTGGTCAAGAATCTCAGCATTGGACATTTAAGATTACCGATTGCCTTGCGCCGCAGCTACACGCCCGTTGCTAGCATAATAATAAAAAAAAAACAAATAAAACAAAAATTGTAAAAACCAACTAACCCTCACGTTGCGCGACAGTTTCGACTAAAAAAAAAAAATACCAACACATTAGTAAAGTGCTGTGTAGAGCAAACGAAAAAAAAACAAATAAAAATAATTAAAACAACAGTAAAAGCAAAATAGTGGTAATCCAGCTCGCCCCTCTCACCCCGTCCGCTATTTGCCTTTGCCGCACCAATGCATGTGCCGTGTGTTTTTTGTTTTTGCATGTGTGCGCTTGTATTGGTGGAGCGTAGGTAATAACCGATGGATAGCGGGCCGTGATTTCAAGATTTGTTGGGTATACAATACAAATTGTCGTAAAAGCATAACACATATGCAACAAGTTGTGTTCGATATGCCTTATATCGAACCTTCACTTCACTTCTCTGCTTAGTTTGTCGTCGGTGTTGTGTCTTTTGTGTCTGCGATAATGGATAGGAAATTTAGGGTGGACATGTGTCAAAGTTTTTTTCCGGCTTACGTCCATATTTCCAAATACAAGCCTTCGGTGAAACACAGGTGTGGCCAAATTCTGACTTATCATTCATTTGGATATAATTTAGTGCCGTTATTCATTTTTCACCTCGGTCTCGCCATATATATATAGATAGTGACGTAGCCTACTAAATTCAAACTCAATACGGCGAATGTTCCAATCCGGAATATAATTTTTTATGGCTGAAGTTCCATATCCGTAGGCATTTAATTCACTTTTGTTTCATTTATAGAAGCCCAAACCTTGACAGTTATTGAACTTTTTATGTATTTAATGCGCTGTCAGACTCCATCTCTAGAATTGTATCTCTGCATCCTCACACTGAAATTGTCATTTCGGGCGATTTCAATGTAACAATTGTACGTGGCTTCAACATTTTGGACAGTCAACACCCGAAGGAAGGTATTTTGAGATCTTTGCTGAGGTACAAACCTGATGTTAACAGTCTAGCCGCCAACACCCTGGAATAGTTTCTAACCTCTCACCCTGATAAAAACACCCTCAATGTACAAGGTGGCGCAAAAATAACCTTCCGATGTTTTTTTTTTTTTTTCAAATAAATAGTCACCAATATTCCGCGTTCTGGAGCAGTGTAGCGTAACATTGTTTATTTACGTGTATTTCGCATGTGTTTACTACACAAATGTCAAAACAGAACTGACATTAGAGGCTAATCGCAAAATTTATAGCATTTTCTGATAGGAGGATTACTTTTGCGCCACCTTGTATTATCGCCTCTAGGTTCGTCAGACCACTGCGTCATATTTTCGAATTTCTCGTACTCCTACCACAGAGTTAAAGAACAAATTCCCAAAAAGACTCTATGGCAATACGAGAAAGCCAACTGGGAAGCATTAAACAGTTTTTGAGGAAGCTTAACTGATTACTGTGTTTCCTCGATAGTGACGTGGATGCTGCTGCTGATATGATATCAAATATCATTCTCTTTGGTATGAGATCTTTTATTCCCAACAGAATTAAGAGTATCAGACTAAAGGCAAAAGGGTGGTATGACTTGAGCTGCAAAGAAGCTATCAGGATGAGAGAGACAAATTTGCGGTTGTACAAGACAAACCCAACAGAGGAAAACCGAGCAAAGTTCAAACAATCCAGAAATGACTTCAATTCCCAATTAAAACGTGCCAAACTCCTATACGACCAAAAGTTGAGGCAAAAAATTCTACAATGTCCCAGAGGTAGGAAAAACTTTTGGTCATTTGTCTGAAATATGAAAAAATTCAGTCTCATCATCAGTTCCGACGCTCATTCATGATGACATTCCAGCTGTCAGCTCTTTAGACAAAACCAATCTGCTTGCTGCACATTTCGCAGCCAGTTCTACATTGCCAGATCGTGCCCAGTCTCCTCCTGTAATTGAGAACGTGGATCATTCTATGGGAAAAATTCACTTTCGTACTCGTACAGTTGAAAGAGTTTTATTTGATCTTGTCATACATAAATCCGCTGGTCCAGATGGTATATCCCCATCATTCTGAAGAGGTGTTCTTCTACGCTAGCAAAACCACTGCGAAAGCTTTTCTACCTATCCTACTCATCAGGACTCTTTCCGAGTAGATGGAAAACTGCATTTGTCCAGCCTGTACCAAAAAAAGGCGAATCTTCTTCTCTCTCCAACTACCGACCAATTGCTTTTACGTCCCTTCTTTCCCAGTTCATGGAAACGCTGATAAATCGTCAGCTTATGAAATATCTCGAAACACGAAAACTTGTGACCGGCAGTATGGTTTTCGCAGCAACAGGTCTACTGGTGATTTGATGACATATCTCACCGAAAAGTGAAACCAATCAATCCACCTCGGTGGAGAAAGTAAGATTGCTGCACTTGATATTTCAAAGGCATTTGACAGGATTTGGCATCAACGTTCAGTTCAAGTTGTTTTGGACGGATTCAAGTCTGTAACTCACCAAATAAATGCTGGTGTCCCTTAAGGCTTAGTTTTGTCTCCGACTACCTTTCTCATTTTTATAAATGATCTCCTGTCTGCAACCCTCAGCTTCTCATATTCGTTTACAGGTCCTCGTCCCTCACCTTCGAACGTGGACTCTAAACGCCAAAATATGTTAAGCTCATTGAATTCCGACCTAGACAGCATTATCAAATGGGGTAAATCTAATAGAGTGGAATTCAATGCTTCCAAAACACAATGCTGTCTTCTGTCATTAAAGCGAGACCCAAAATCTAGAGCCATTATCCATGAATGGCACTTACGTCGAAGAAACCGAAAAGCTTTCCATGCTAGGTATGTGTGTTAGTAACGACTTACGTTGGAACGATCACATATTCGAAGTCGCTAAAAACGCAGCGAAATGTCTAGGTTTCCTAAATCGATGTAAGAAATATTTCACCCCCTCTGATCTGGCCACAATATATAAAGCGTTTATACGCTCAAAACTTGAATTCAACGCCCACGTCTGGTCAGGTGCACCAAAATCAACATTGCACCTACTAGATAGGATTCACCCACGTGCGAAAAAACTTATAGGAGACATAAGAATAGCGAACTCCTTAGTTTCGCTCGAACACCGTCGAAACTTCTCCTGCCTTGCATTGTTTTATCGCTATTCGGCAGGCAGTTGGCTAGTTACCGGGAAAATTGAAGCGACCAGTCTCGTGCCGAACTGTAACGCCACTTAAGAAGTTGAAGGCTTTGCTGGCAAGAACGTAATCTTTGATTGAAGTTTTCTATTACTGTTTCGTATAAATGTGGCGGAATTTCATTAATACGCCGCCCAATTTCCTCTTTCAAGGAGTTGGTGGTCGTTGACTTGTTTGCATGGGCCTTTGACTGCCAACCAACACCGAAAAAAAGAGTTCAATGGCTTTCAATCGCAAGATCGGGATGACCGATACTGATCGCAAAGACAGCCGATTACTCACGATTAGCAAATTAATCGTGCAGTAATAGAATTTTTTTTCTCTGGCTGCATGGCATGGCGCACTATCCTGTTGAAACCACAAGTAGGTCACATCCATATCTTTTGTAATTTATAATTTTCATGTCACCATAACAATCACCATTAATAATTGTTACTGCCTGACCAAACCTATTTTCGAAGAAGAATGAACCATTGTTAGGTTATCAACGAAACCCGCTATTCCTTCCCATAGCCCACCATTTGCCCTATCCCCAGACTGTCAGCATTGTTATTTAATTTTCCATTAGCAACACCGTACTATTAATGAACGGGAAAATCGATTTTCGCATGAATTATGGGGCATCCATTACAATCTACAACAGTTCAAGAGCCGAGCCAACAAACACCTCCAGGCATCATCTCATAGCACCTGTACCTGCACCTCACCTAAGAATACATCAAAAAAGAAAACGAAACATTCCTGATTAAGTTTGCTCGTGTCGTGTAGGACCGTGAAGTTCATAAGCAAACCCACATATGCATAAGTCAAGCCCACTTGTCGGAGGCAGGGCTATAAAGGCTCGCACGCCAATAGTATAATTCCTATGAGTTGTGAATGTGATATGATATTTATCGTCGTTTAAAACGAAATCATAACGTAAACACAAATGTCTATACGATATCCATACCAAATGATGAAAAAATGCATCGTCATCCGTTCAACCCATTGACACATATACTTACAACAAATGAATGTATGCTTGGATCTCATCGATACATTCCACATTAGTTCGTTTCGAATCGTCCATTCGGTCGGAGTGTAAAAAGTGTTCTCTGTTAATTAACTGTACAGTTAGAGAAGCTGAACATGGATTCTACACCAGAGTAATTCACCGCACTCATCTCAGTTCAGATTTCTTAACTCATACTCTAATCTAGAAGATACACAATTTTGGCGGTTGTTTTATGTTAGGTTTTCTATTCTTACAGTGTGTCTCGAAAAGTCGAAGCCGTTGTTAATCAGAAT
Source organism: Rhingia rostrata (assembly GCA_949824845.1). Taxonomy (NCBI): domain Eukaryota; kingdom Metazoa; phylum Arthropoda; class Insecta; order Diptera; family Syrphidae; genus Rhingia; species Rhingia rostrata. The sequence goes on from OX463759.1 coordinate 2,281,396, forward strand.
ATAACTACAATGAGTGGTGATGTGAAATATCCTGCCGTCGGAAAATTGAATTATGTGGAGACTTACCATGGAATGCCCTTATTGGAGATTTATAAAAAGACTGTTCCTGACCTATGGGCAGATAATCTGGACATAATTTTCGTAAGTGAAAATCTCTTACATTTTTTTGATTTTATTGAAATTATTTGAAAATATTATTGAATCTGGATGACGGCAACTGCGTTCTTATGCTTAACTTAGATATAGATAACGTAAATATTTTAACATGAATACTTGAGACAAAGAAGCTTTTTATGATTTTAAATTCTTTCCGTTGTTTTTCCGCCCTGTTATTCGAGATCGCATGACTCATGAGTGAGGTTTAGTCAATTTTCAGTAAGAAAAGGGTTGGATCTGGTGCGATTTTGAATTTCTTGGGTGGATTACTCTTCTCAATTAATATACTTCGATCTGTATTGAGCAGGCATAATGGAAGTGCAAAATCAAACTCGAGAACATATAAAGGGGGTGATTACGCGTGTAAAGAATTATGTGCAAGACTTTCCTGATTAAGATATAACTGAGCTACAGGTTCGATTAGATCGTGGCAAGAATTTTGTAAGAATCAACCGAAAATATTTGCATTTTCCTCGGAGGACGAATTTCTCGCAGAGTCCTAAGTTCCATGCCAGACGTCGGACGCAGAAGCACAAATCCTCGACTTAAGTTTTGATGTATTCTTGAAAGTTATCAGACGTGTTCTCAAAAAGCTCTTCAATTTTTCTTTTTTGTGCCTTTTGCCTCAATAAAACAAGAAAGTGTGACCTTAATCAATAAATTTGTTCTAAACATTTTGAAAGAAAGTTTCACAGGTAAATTAATTATAAAAAAATTGAGCAGGCATAATGGAAGTGCAAAATCAAACTCGAGAACATATAAAGGGGGTGATTACGCGTGTAAAGAATTATGTGCAAGACTTTCCTGATTAAGATATAACTGAGCTACAGGTTCGATTAGATCGTGGCAAGAATTTTGTAAGAATCAACCGAAAATATTTGCATTTTCCTCTGAGGACGAATTTCTCGCAGAGTCCTAAATTCCATGCCAAGCGTCGGACGCAGAAGCACAAAACCTCGACTTAAGTTTTGATGTATTCTTGAAAGTTATCAGACGTGTTCTCAAATAGCTTTTCAATTTTTCTTTTTTGTGGGTTTTTTCTTGGGCATGTGCCTAAGGTTGTGTAGGACGTTAACTCCACTAAAACCACCACCCTTTTAGTATTTTCATTACAACTAAGTATGCGACTTATCTAGAAATTATTTTATCACGAGTAATGAATGTTTGGCAGGCAACTTTCCTGTGAGAGTTCCTGCTCTCTCCGCAATTTATAACGCGGTTTGTTATTATCGGGCCAAATCTAAGGGCTTAGTTCTTTGAAGACGCCGCAATAAATTTGTTTCGTCAAGAATTCGGAGGACCGTTGTGTTAACGTGACCCAATAAACGTTTTTTATGTTTGCGTGCAAAATTTTTCGATTTATCTTTAACCGCGAGAATATTCAGATCTCTGTGTAGATCTTCATTCCTTATATACCACGGCGCATTGACGAATGACCTTAACATTTTGTTTTCAAAAGTTTGTAAAATTTTAAGAATCGTTTCACTGGTACAACCCCATAGTTGTATACCATATGTCCAGACCGGCTTTAGCACTTTCTTGTATGATAGCAGCAGTTCTCTGTATTTATTTTTAAGATCTTCGCATTTCTTTGTTACATCCGACTTCCATTTAAATTTTGCATCGAGTGTCATTCCGAGATATTTCACTTTGTTTGCGAAAGGAACTCGAACCGAATTGAGAAATACTGTCGAAAAATCTACATGAATTGATTTGTTCTCGTTAAGTGCAATCCGCCAGGACTTTGTCCATTCATTAACTTCGTTAAGAGCGTTTTGTAAGTTCATATTTGTTTCCTCTATTGTTGTGCCAACTGCTAGTATAGCTGTATCGTCAGCAAACGTGGCAACTATTCTATCGTTTCTTTGCGGGCTATCACGTGTAAATAAAAGTCACAAGAGTGGTCCAAGGACGCTTCCTTGGTGTACTCCTGCCAATATTTCTTTGAAATCCGAATATTCGTTTCCATGTCTCACACGGAAGAGTTTGCGCTTAAGATAAGACACAAGGCATATAATTTTTCAGGCAGAACTTGTCTTAGCTTGCATTGAAGGCCGCTATGCCAAACTTTGTCAAAAGCTTGCGACACGTCAAGAAATACAGGCTGAGCAAATTTTTTTATCTTCGAACTCAATTACACCAATAATTCGAGAACTTGGTCAACAGTCGAATGTTTACTTCTAAACCCAAATTGATGGTCAGGTAAAAGGCGTTTCTGATCAACAACAGCGTGTAAGCGACCGAGCAATATCCTTTCAAAAACCTTTGAAATTATTGGAACAAGTGAAATAGGTCTGTAAGATTTTATTTCTTTATATGATTTTCCTGGTTTGAGAACCATAATCACTTCACCGACCTTCCACTGTCTTGGTATAGATTCCATTCTAATTGCTGCACTTACAATGTACAAGGGTTGAGTTAATGCTTTTCGAGGCAACATTTTAAGAAGTTCTTCTGTAATTAGGTAATAGCCCGGAGCTTTTTTAGGTTTTAATTTCTGTCTTTCCTGTTTAAGCTCGGCAACACTTCCATATCTAAATAGATTGCTATCGGTTGCAGTCTCGAATAAATTAATCTTTTCTGGACCATCAAATGGTTTGAATGTTTCCTCAAGATGTGCGGCAAAAACGTCTGCTTTTTTCCTATTCAAACATTTTAAAACAAAAGTATTACATTTTACTATGAAATTGTTCACGAGGAAATTAAATTTTGTTTTATATTTCCAAATTGAGGAAAAAAATCATGAATTTTGGTTTGCTTTTGATAGCGGCAATTTAAATAGGCTGAGTTGAAATTTGCTTCTAGAACAGAGAGGGTTTGATTGTGTTCTCCCCAAATTCATTAAAACTAACAAAAGTCCGCAACAGTTCAAAATGCTTCCAAGGCTGTAGGAGGAGTTACGTTATGCTCTAACTCATCATCATCTTCACTTTCTTCATCTTCTCCTTGACGAGCAAGTACAGGAGGACAATATCGTCGTCAGTTTCCATCGATGACGTCAAAACATTGTCGTCAATATTTACATACTGCTCCCATTCTTCAGCTGTTACCACTCCGTTTATAATTCTAATCGTTAGTTCGCTTGATGGAATATCGTTTTCTTCAGTGAAATCCAAGTCTACAATCAGAGGAGCTTAGATAGAAAACCAGCATGCTTTCAGCAATTTGCTATGGATGACATGGAGACTTGGATATCATGAGCACAGCATCTAGGATGGAAGGATTAAAAGAAACATCTGAATCCTGAATTGCATATAAAACTTTTTTTATAAAGGCGTTTTTAAAAAATAAATTATTTTTCGGGGTAAATTTTAGAAATTTTTATATTGGTTCGGACGTCTACCATGACTTGCGAATCGAATTCCCAGCTAATGCTTGGACCGATTTTGATGTTCGACCACTTATTATGAAGCTGAACAGGTCTAGTTAACGTTAGAAATGCGTTTTTACAACAAACCAACCTACAGTTCGAAATAAGCGTCAGATTGTTAATCTGAGCTATCCAAAATCATACATCTTTTCGTAGTTGTATGGAATGTAAGCTTTCGATGTTTGGATGACTAGGACAATTACCTACAGTCAAAGTAATTTTCTCGTTTTACCACTTTAACTCCTTATCCCGTTTATGAAGGTAATGAGCAAAAAATATTTGACGTCATCCATGCAGTTTAATTTGCTTCATAAAAGACCTGTAAGGACTTACCATTTTTGAAGCAACGAGGGGTTTTCAAGGTTCCTATCACAAAAAGTTTTCTTTTTATCGATCCCGTCATATTGCAAGCAACCATAACCGTTACTATATTTTTGTAGAATTCTCCACCCATACAGCACTCGCCTCTAAGCCGGAAGGACTTATCCGGGGCAAGCTTATAAAAAAATAGTGCGGTTTCATCAGCGTTAAAGATGTCCTCATCTGAATAACCGTTTCGAAGAATAGGCCAAACTTTTTGAATTAATTCGTCACACAATGTCGCATCGACCTTGGCTGCTTCGCCTGAAACCTTTCCAAAAACAATGTTGCGACATTGCTAAAGCATCTTATCCAGGCCTTAGAACATCTGTAGTCTTTCTTTGCGAACAATATTCCAAACTTGTTAGCTTGGCCGATCAGAATTGGTCCAATATTTTGGGATATTTTGCCTTCTCGTACTCTTAACCCTTTTGTCACGGCTTTCGATGGGTAAAGTTAGGACGGCTTTTAGTGCTTTAACCATTATAGATGATGAGATGTTTTGCAAAATAAAAAGGACGCTACTTGGCAGGATGTGGGCGGTTGGTGGTGGGTGGTGGTACAAAAAAGTACCATCCGGGATGTTGACTGGTACAAAACTGTACCATTAGTACTTAAAAAAAAACACACACACAATAATTTAACGTTTTGCTAGACATAAGAAAAACTTTATTCATACAGAAATAAACACAAAACACAATCCAAAAAAGTACAAGACATAAGAAAAAAGTTTTTTTTTTTGAAAATAAAAAAACAAAGTTATGATTGCAGTTTTACAAATGATATCGAGTGAAACATTTTTTTCAAAGCGGCACCTGACATTCGCGGCATACAACTTTGGTTCTTGATTTTTTCTTTTGTTTAGTGCATCTCACACAGCGACGCCTTGTATCGCGTTCAACTGTTAAGTGTTTTATTCCACTTACTTCCCTTGGTCTTCGTCCTGACTTGGATGACATACCGGCGCTGATTTCAGACCATCATCCACAAGAAGCACTGCCAATGTCACCAAATGCTTTTTTAGTGCAGACTTTTGTCGATTGAGGACAGAATGCATGACCCATGAGTTCACACTTGCCATCATGATAAGACGATAAAATGTTTTTTTCCATCACTTTTCAGATTTCCGGTCGAACTCATTAGGACCACACATCTGGTCTGCTAAGTCGACGACGTCCATTATTTCGCGATAAAATTTGATTGCTTCTGGGCACCACACATCAACTCTATCTCTATCCCTCAGTTTTTTTTTTTTTTTTTAGTCACGGTAGTATATGTTGGCTTATGACAATTGGAAAGTACTAATATTTGCTTTGTATTTTGCCAATTTATTCACAATATACCAGCAGAAGTGCATTTGAACTCAGCTTCACCACGTTGAAGTTTTCCTTCAAGTTGTGGAACATTTTTTTGATTGGTCATCACTATACCAACGGCTGGGAATCCAACAGATTTTAACCAATTTACTGAAGTAGAAAAGCGATCGAAGCATACAGTGACGTTATTTTTAGCTACTGAGCTGGCTAGCTTTTGAACGACTCGTTCACCCAAAGTTCCTTCACGTAGCTCAATCTCTTCTCTTTAAATATTAAAGTCGTAGGTATAACCCGTGAGAGCATCGCACCTCAACCACATTTTAATGCCCCGTTTTACCGGTGTCATCGGCATCATGCTGCGCCCTTAAAATTTAGTCACAGATTCGTCTATGCCTTGATAGCTGCTGTCTTCTCTGCAATTTTGAAAGGTTTTTTTTTTTAGGCAATCAACTATATCATCTACATAATATGTCTTAGCACTTGTTGGGGGCTTTTCAGGAGGTGAAAAATACATTTTGGAGGTTATCAGCATGAACCTATCTCGTGATATTGCTGATTTTATCGCCTAATTACCTAGAAAGGGATGAGTGGACCAATAGTCTTTCAAGCACGGTAATCGATTGTAGCACATTATGAACACGCATCCGAAAATTACTTCAGTTTCACCAGCATTTCTTCGTATGATTTGTTCCGCTTTCTTCTTACACTTCTCATATATATCCAACCTTTCATTTGGACATGGTGGAATGTAAATATAAACGGATCGCGATAGCAACTTGTGGAAAATATAAATTATAGATAGGTAGCGATGCAGCTCTAATCCTGTCTTACAAATATAAGGAGCACTCACCGTTTTCTTAGGTATGCAAATTTCTGGAACTGGTGACCATATGACGACTCCATTACCTGCCTGATTGTCTGTCGGAACTTCTTCAGTAACATGGTCACTCTGTTCTTCTTCAGTGGAATCTTCGTCGGAACTACAAGGTGCCGCAAAAATAACCTTCCGATGTTTTTTGGCTGTAATTTAAAAAAAAAAGAAAAACTTTGATTCTTCTTGTGGATTATTTTTATTTGGTCTTTTAATTTTTTTTACATCAAGTCGAGAATATGATGTCATGTAAATGGCCGCCGCCACAGTTGATTGTCATTTGAGCCCTTTTTATGGCATTTTCCATCACTTTGGCCAAAACTTCCGGCGATAGGTCCTCACATTCTTGACGGATATTGTCTTTAAGAGCTACAAGAGTCTGAGGCTTGTTGACATAAACCCGCGACTTCGAAAAGCCCCACAAAAAGAAGTCTGGAGCGGTCAAATCAGGCGATCTTGCTGGCCAGTGCAAATCGCCAAAACGGGAGATTAGGCGCCCGGGAAATGCATCCTTCAGCATATCGGTTGTGGCACGTAGAGTGTGTGCCGTTGCACCGTCATGTTGGTACCACATGTTTTCCAATCCCAATGCATCAAAAAGAACTCGTTGATCATTGCTCTGTAGCGCTCACCATTCACAGTAACCGTTTGGCCCGCGACGTCTTCGAAGAAAAAAGGTCCGATGACTCCTCCAGCGAAAACAGCACCCCATACAGTGACTTTGAGCGGGAGTAATGGCTCTTCGTGGGTTACAAGCGGATTTTCAGTGCCCCAGAAGCGTAAATTTTGCTTATTTACGTACCCGCTAAGATGGAAATGGGCCTCATCACTCATATGATTATTTTTGATGAAAAATCATCTTCCTCTTGGTGGTGATTAAGGATGGCTTGAGCGTATGTTAGACGCGATTGGCGGTCAGCAGCTAACAGCTGATGCACCGTCTAAACTTTGTACGGAAACATCTTCAAATCTTGTACCAAAATTCGCTGTAAGGACCGTCGACTGATACCCATTTGCGTGGCACGTCGTCTGGTCGATGTCGACGGCGCTTCCATGACATCTTCGGCTACAGCAGCAATATTCTCTGCAGAACGGCTACTCCGGGGTCTGCCACGCCTGGCAGCATCTCGTGTTGTGGCAGTCTCTTCGAGGCGAGCGGCTAAACGTCGTGTTTCACCAGTATTTCACCAGTAGGCGTTGGACGGCTAGGAAATCTGCGACGAGATTCACGTTGTGCTAAAGTCACCGACCGATTATTGCTCAAATAAATAGTCACCAATAGTCCGCGTTCTGGAGCAGTGTAGCGTAACATTGTTAATCAACGTGTATTTCGCATGTGTTTACTACACAAATGTCAAAACAGAACTGACATTAGGGGCCAATCGCAAAATTTATAGCATTTTCTGATAGGAGGATTACTTTTGCGCCACCTTGTAGATACCTCGTTGTCTTCAGATTCTTCAGTCTCTTTTTTAGCTTTTTCTTATAATGAGAAAATTGTCGACCTCGTTTTCTAAACTTTCGGGCACGTAGTCCGCGTCGCTGCCAGAAGAAAAGTCGTCATCACTGTCATCCATAAAACTAGCGTTTGCTAGTTCCGCAATCTCATTTTATTTCAAGGGAAAAGAGCCATTTTCTGCATAAAAAAAAACACAAAATTCACTGCAAAAATATGCCCACAGAACTTTTGGTGCACATTTGTACCACTAAAAAAGACGGATGGTACGCATTTGTACCAATGAGAAAAATTTGCTTATAACGTAACCAAACATAAAATAAATAAAATACAGATGTACCTTAAAATTTCCAATCAATTCTTAGAACTTTTTTCTGGAGTGCCCCTAAGATGAAGTAACGACCAAATATCACAAAAGCGACTGCCTTTTACACGATCTTCAGCAAAACTATACATACAAACTTGAATGTCTAGACACGTGAAATACACGAACGACTGTGAGATCATTAAGTGTAACGGCTACGGCACTAAATGTTAAGAATTTATGTTGTTAGGGATGTTTATACATTTTGTGGTACTAAAATGTGCCAGCCGTCACGAAATGATTAAAGCATTTCAAAAGCGCTTAATCGATTTTAGGGTTGGTTGACTGCCGTTTTTTTTTTTTTATATTTTATCCAGCACTCTTCAAAGCTTTTCTCAGTTTTTGTTGATACGGTTGAATGTGAAACACCAAACTCCTGAGCGATTGTACTGTTTATTTTCGCCAGACTCCAAACGGAATATAATCGCTGCCTTTTCTTCTACAGAAAAGTTCCTACGTTTTCCAGAACTCATAGCTGGAAAACAAAATGGAAATCATAAGCTAATATCCTAGTGTATCTCAAAAGTAATAACCTTTTTATCTAAAACGCATTAACCGCAATTAAGACTAAGTTTTGATACAAAGTTTTAAGGGTCGGTGTAATACCTAAAAGTATGCACACCATCTTGAATGTCTTCAAATTTAACGAACACAAGAAAAAGTGACTCCCCGAAGCTAGTTCGGACACCACCCATGGAGTTTAAGTCTCCACTACATCCAAAATCTTTCCTATCCTCTCTTTCTTCCCCTTCTCTAACGCTCGTACTATGGTAACATATAAAGGGTATTCAGAACCCTTGAGTACGTGTAAATTATAAAAAAAAAAAATAGTTTGTAACATAGTGAGATAATTTAGCTAGGTATACCTCAAAGTATATGGATCAACTCAGAATCGCTAGCTGAGTCGATTAAGCCATGTCTGTCTGTCCGTCCGTCCATCCGTCTCTAGGTGACCGGATTTCGGGTCTTAAATTTTAAGCTAGGATATTGAAATTTGGTGTATGTGATCCTTGTACGTGCTGTTCGAATAAGTGTTTTTTTTTTGCGCCCGGAGGTGAGTAATCCTCATAGGATACCAGTGGTCCGTGGTTATGACCGACTCATATATTTTCTGGCCGGCTGCGCGTGCTCATAGTAGTATGGAAATTATTCCTCTCATTTTTTCATTTTTTTTTTTTGTGGTGACTACGACTAAGTATCCTTAACAAGTAGTTTACGCTTCTGTAGTGTTAATCGCGTTTGGTAGGTAGCATTCCAGTGAACGCACCTACTAATACCGTCATTACATGCGGTTTTTCCTTATGGCGCTAGGTCGGAAGGTCTTGTTCTTTGTAGCCGGCGCTCAAGGTTTGTCACGTCCAGAGTACGGATTATTTCGTTATTTCAATGAACATATATACGAGTACGAAGTTTGCGAACAAAGTTTGTTGCTTCACGGTAGCAATTCCTAAATCATTGTGAATATCACTATTCCTAGTATACCATGGTATAAGTATATAAGTATAGCAATATTGCTTGGTTTGGTACAACCCCATAGCTGTATACCGTATGTCCAACAAGGTTTTAGCACTTGCTTATACAGAAGCAGTTTGTTTTATATGCTTAGCTTCGAGTATCTTCGAAGTAGCCAATACATTTCTCTGAGTCTGATTGCGAGCTCGTCCCGCTTTTTTTTAACGTGTGGCTTCCACTTAAGCTTTGCGTCTAGAGTCATTCCTAGATATTTTGCCTCATTTGCGTGTGGTATTTGTGCAGAGTTAATGAAAACAGGAAGTTGTTTATCTTTTTGTACTCAAAATTGACATGCGTTGACTTGGTCTCGTTAAGTGCAATTCGCCAGGTTTTTGTCCACTCACATACTTTGTTAAGAGCCCCTTGGAGTTTTCCCGTTGATGATTCGACTGACTCATCCATTGCGAGGATAGCCGTATCGTCTGCGAACGTTGCTACGATGGTCCCTTCATCTTGTGGTATATCTCTTGTGTAGAGCAAGAATAGGATTGGTCCGAGAACACTTCCTTGCGGAACACCGGCGTGGATTTCTTTGAATTCTGAGTGTTCAGTCTCATGTCTAACACGAAACATTCTGTTTTCAAGGTAGGATTGCAGTATTTTGTATAATTTTGTCGGTGGGGTTGTCCTTAATTTATACCTTAGACCTTCGTGCCATACCTTGTCGAAAGCTTGTGAGACGTCGAGAAAAGCGGCAGGGCAAATCTTTTTCCATTCTAAAGTATTTTCAATTTCATTCGTTATTCGATAAACCTGATCGATTGTGGAATGTTTGGAATAAGTGTTAACATTTTTGAAATCCGCCCACTGACACGCCCCCTTTTAAAAAAAAAACCTTACAAGCGACTAGTTCTAATAAGTGAGGTCGTTATAAGCGACTTCTACTGTACATAAATAGTTGAAAAATTTTTTTTATTTTGTAAATGTCAATGCAAATCAATGAAACAAATGAACATGCACTAGATCACTTACTGAATTGAGAGCACAGGGTGATAAGTAATATAAACGAATTAAATAATCATGAATTAATAAAAAAACTTAAAGTTCTCGTGCTTATATAGGGTGTCCGCGGGGATTGTTGTTGCGTGGTAGATACCCGCATTTTAACCTTGGCTGCAACAAGGCAGTGGTCCGAGTCGATGTTCGGACATCCAAAACACTGCGTGTATCTTTTCTATCGTTATGTGATCAATTCGGTTGACGGTTCGTTGATATGGAGACCGCCATTTCCCCTTATAGATATAGTGGTGAGGAAACCGTGTGCTGGCTATAGTGGCATTTCGTTCCGTAGCGAAGTCAATTAGCCTAAGTGCGTTACCAGACGTGTTGTCGTGTAGGTTATATTTTCCGACAATACGTCCAAAGACGTCTTCTCTTCCGACTTTTGTGCTTAAATCTCCCAGCACGATTTTAACATCGTCGCTCAGTCGCACATAGGTTTTGGCAACGAGCTCATAGAAGCAATCCTTAGCCATATCATATTTTTCCACTGTTGGGGCCTGAGCGCATTTAAGGCTTACGTTGGAGAATTTGGCCTTGATGCGGATAGTTGATAACCCAAAGCACAACCCCCAACCTGGAGGGCCAGTTCCAATTTATTAGATATCCCTAGGGCACGGGGCCATCAGTATCTACTTGGGGATTGAGCGCTGCCTTTGGCCTTTCGGTGCATCCGCCACCACCTCTGTTCAAGGGGCCTGACAAACCCTTGATATTCCTAGACAACCGGCTGTCCGAATATGTCGAAGCAGCTTGTCGAGGTTCGCCTGGGACAACAGGCCGGGTATTCATTTCCTGCCATTCTGACCTGACTGTTTATAGTGTTGCAGTTATTTGTCGGGTAATCGACACTCGCTTATCGTTTAGCAAGTCAAATCCGGTTGGATGAGACCAGTACCCGATGGTTACCACTTGGAGGTAAAAAGTAAATACTGGGCATTGCCAAGTTAAAGCCAATCAGAGTCTACCCTCGTTCTACAGTACCCAACCATCATTGATGCAATAACTCTATTAAATAATGCCGACATTGCAATGTAAATTGCGAAGAAGTTCTGAATGAAGTTGATGCGGAATACTTGTACCACAAGCCAACTTCCAAGCTCCAACATATCTATAATATGACAACTCTAGCGAAAAAAACGCAGAAGAAAACATAGTACCTGATGGATGACTCTGTTTTGATTGAGAATTGCAAGCGAAGGGATGGACTTAACAGACGCTGGATGAGCAAAAGGTTGAACAAAAGTTATGAATCTGAATACAACAGTTTCAGAAAGAAAGTAAATAAAGAAAATACAAGACAGAAATCCAAGTTTTACAAAAATCAATTCAATGCAGTCTAAGCTGATCCTCGAAAAACATGGGGACTAATAAATGAACTTTTGGGAAGGAAAAAGCCAAATATCGACGATACAACGTCAGCCAATTTTTCAACGAATATATCTATGCTGACAAATGATTGTGCAAACGCTTTTTCAAAACAATCATCCAATATAATCATCATCACTGTAATACCAAAACATCGGTTCACGAGTATAAAACCATATCAACTTCAATATTCGCTAGAGCTACTGACAAAGAAGAGGTTTATCGGATTATTAAAGGGCTGGGAAAAAAGGAAATCTCTAGGTATAAACGGAATTCGAGCAGTTGACATAAAAAACTATCCTGTGCAAGTTCATTAACCTCAGCTTGAAGCAAGTAAAAATTCCAATATAGCTCAAACCGACGCTGTACTAAGACAGCGGAAATGTAATTATGGAACGATTAAAGAATTTTATATCCAAGCACTCTCTCATACCAAATAGTCAGTACGGCTTCCAAATAAGTAAAAGCACAGGTAAACTTCTGGCCGTATTTGCATATTTGGTAAACCAAAGCTTGAAACAGAAGCCATAATTTACTAGTACTGTTCATGGACTTCAGTAATGCTTTTGGGACTTTCCAACTTACTAGAAGCTTTACGACGCATTGGCATAAGGGGGTTAATGGCGGAACGGCTATGGGAATATCTGCACGACCGACTGTTTTGTATAAAAATCAGGAACGCGCAGAGTAAAAGGAAAAACGTTGAATATGAAGTCCCTCACGGATCAAAACTTGGTTCAATCCTTTTCATCCTCTACACGAACGAGCTTTTGCACGTCTTCAAGAAAGCCACTCCTTTGGCTTTTGCTGACGATACAGCGATTGTGGTGCGACATAGATGCCTGGAAACGGCGACATCCATAATGCAGGACGAATTTGATGCTGCTGTAAAATGGTGCCATGACAATGGATTTGTAATAAACGCAAAGAAAACTAAATTCGTGCACATACGAAACTCAAGCTTCAAAGCAACGCACATTCCAACAACAATAAGAAACGATCATGGTCCAAACAGTGCTAGTGACTTCATGGAACTTTTAGAAAGCTACAAATATTGAGGAGTTTTAATTGCCTGGAATTTCCTCTGGGACAAGCACGTCGATTAACTGCACTTGGATTTGAGAAAGGCTTTTTTCGCAATAACCTACTTGAAGTATCATGCAACAGTTCCAGTTTTGAGGCAGGGGTACCATGCTCTTGTTGAATCTACGCTTCGGTATGGTGTACAGCCACATTCAAAAGCTTAAAGAAATACAAAATGAGACTTTCATTTTCGAGGTACTTGGTCCATGTATTCCGCAGGTACGAGCGAGTGGCTCATCAACTACCAAACTTTGTTCAAACTCTTGAGCTTTCTGATATCTCAGACGATGCACAATTTTACTCACTGCAGGTGGACGCAGTGGACGATGCGGAAAATTTGGATGAGCTGGCGTTAGAGCAAGTGTCATACCGAGAAGTAGTTTCATCTGAAGTAAACTTTGAGTGTGACGGATCTCGACGCAAGATGCTTTCGGCCTCCTTCGTCAGTTGTTGTTGAGAATCGGATTTTATAGGGTTTGGAGTGCCCAGTTCCTTTGTACTCATCCCTTTTTATTTTTTGTTTATTATTTGGGTGGCCACGGTGAAGTGGTAATGTGTTCACCTGTTGAGTGGAAGGTTGCGCGTTCAATCCCAGCCAACATCCATTTAACTTGCATTCAAAATAAATAAAAAAGTTCGGTTGTTATACCTAAAAGTATGCACCATCTTGAATTTCTTAATATTTAACGAACACAAGAAACAAGTGACTCTCCGAAGTTAGTTCGGACACCACCCATGGAGTAAGTCTACACTACATCCAAAATCTTTCCTATCACTGTCATTCTTCACCTTCTCTAACGCTCGTAGGGTGGTTACATATAAAAGGGTATTCATAACCCCTTGATTGCTTATGAATTTTCTATGTTGGGCCAACGAGTAAGTGGGAAGATCTGTCATTTTGTACTCACTCCCTGTTTACAGGAAAGGGGAAATTATTAAGACTAAAGGTTCCCAGGTATCTATAGTTGGCGCTATCAACAGAGCACTCCCTCAGCCATGCAGGTATCGGCGCGCACCTAACTTTGGAGACCACCCTTTTGTTTGCATTTCCTCGCCTCTGACCTTAACGGCATGGGTAGCCCTGCCAGTTTATGCCAATGAGTGACCATCAACATAAGCCTCCGGTTTCGCTTTTTGGTTCATTGGAAACTACTTAAGACTTTTCACAAAGTCAAGTGGGGTGACCTCTATATAGTTTTGGTCCAAGAGTGGTATTTCCCACCTACCTGCAGAAGGTTCCTCTTTCCGCCACCCGAGGACTCGTCCGATGACATTTTCGATGTCATCCCAAATATTAAATCGTCTGACAGCGTAAGATTGATGCCTATCGTCGATTTTAATTTGGTTACCTCATATCCTAAGCATCAACTGTGTATCAACTATGATCACCTTGTTCATCTCGATAGGGTTCCATTGGGGCCTTGTAAAGGTGAATATCCGTTCGTCGGTTTACATTTTGATGAAATTTCTTAAGAGACACCTCTCTGTATCTCCGATCTCAAGTTTGTCTTTTCCTCCCTTGTGTTTAAATCTCTAAGGCGAGGAATCCCATAAGTTCAGCCTAAAATTTGATTTCTTTGACCCGTCGACGAAAATTCGCGGATAAACCCAAAAGTCATAAAATTAATTCGAATAATAAACCCAGCTACCAACTTTTGGTCAACTTCAACTTATATGCTGAATGGACTTTGCCATGCCTGAAGCAACATCGTCACATTTTCTTATCTCGAAAATATTCTTCCAAGCTGTATAACCTTCTGTACATAAGCCAAGATAACGGTTGCATAATTTTTGGAACACAGGTATGTGTGTGTCTAAGTCGAAATCTCATCCTCAAATCGTCAACAGTTTTAACCTTTGAGCCGCGTTTCATTCACCGCCCTTATCTCCGAAAACGCTAATTTCTCAACGAAATTTGTGTTAAGTCACACGCCAGCATTGTGCTTTGTGCTACCCCATGCGCCATAAGTGAGTAAGAAATTTTGTTGATACTTCTGTGCAGATAACAGTCGTCATTGATGTTATCTCCAACGCCATGTTATATACCGTAGCCATTCCCATTGTTGGAGGACATTTCTTCATGGGTCTTGAGTTTGTCGCCAAATCTTTATGGACCGTCGATACTCGATAGATCGGGCTACGCTATTTTATTAATTCCACTATTTGATTTCTTTATCAAAATCCTAAAAATAAATAAATAAAAACTAATCGGCTTAGTCCGATAGTAGCTGGTAAGGTATTGTGGATTTGGACAGCTTAATCAATTTTTATTACGGCCTAAGACGTGCGAGAGCTAGGATCGTTTGGCTTATCATTACCAGTTACACTCAGAGTTCGTTTTGTCATGGCAGCGTGAGGTTCATATAGTAATTTGTGTCAAACGGAATATCGTATTAATCCAGCGATTAGAAGTGCAAAGTGCAGATTTTAATATTTGGTCACATTGTGAGTTTTAAATAATTGTTGCGAATAAATAACGTTTTCCTGTAAGCTGTCGTTTTCCGTTTAATGGTGTTTTCATAAATAAGTTTATTATTTGTGTTGGTTATTTAATTTATGATTATCGATGATAATATCCAATAAATATAATACGAAAAATCAAAATCGCATTAAAAAAATATTAAAACAAACAAAAAACGGAATAAATAGAGAACTCAATACGAATCAAGAAAACACTTGGAATTTTGAACATAAAACAGCTATTCGAACTTAACATCCTTGAGGAATACTACAAGCACCAGCAATATAAGCAGCAAATAGACTATAATTTCGACACTAGAAGGAGAGCACAAGGATTCTTGCAAACAACGCGTGCAAAAGTAGAAACCGACCTCAACCAACTGGGAGTACTCAACTGGACGCAGTTAGCCTCCATCTGAATCATTAGATCCATCTCAGCTTAAAAAATCGATAGTGGAAGTTGCTATAAATATCTGCATTTAAAGTGTCTTCATGTGAAATTCCTTCAGTTCGTGATGATAGTCCGATAAATTCCGATGAGTCAGTTAATTAGTTTTACAAACCACCCTAATCGAAAACTTGCAGACTGCACCACGGCCTCAACTAATATGCCTCTCGTTTCCTATCTATCTGCCTCGAGTTTCGCACACCAAGTTGGTTGAGGTCACTCTCCAGTTGTTGGCGCCACCTGATGTATCACCTTTCAATGGGCATATATTTGAAACTAAATACCCATGAAAAATCTGCAATTTTCATATTTTTTCTGCGGTCCAAATTGAATTCTGTGCTCAATCCGTGATCACTTATGAAAAATCAGAGTTTTTGAAATTTTTGGTAAAAAATATCTTTGAACTAAGGAATCAATTGGAACTCTGAGCTCCGTGATTACCCATGGAAAATCTGATCTTTTCATATTTTTTCTGAGGTCCAAATGGTCTGAGCTCAATCCGTGATCACTTATGAAAAATACGATTTTTTGTAACTTTTGGTAATAAATATCTTTGAAACTAAGGCTCCAATTGGAACTCTGAGCTCGATCTGTGATTACCCATGCAAAATCTGCTATTTTAATTTTTTTTTCTACGGTCCAAATGGAATTCTAAGCTCAATCCGTGATCACTTATGAAAAATACGATTTTTTGTAACTTTTGGTAATAAATATCTTTGAAACTAATGCTCCAATTGGAACTCTGAGCTCGATTTGTGATTACCCATGCAAAATCTGCTATTTTAATTTTTTTTTCTACGGTCCAAATGGAATTCTAAGCTCAATCCGTGATCACTTATGAAAAATACGATTTTTTGTAACTTTTGGTAATAAATATCTTTGAAACTAAGGCTCCAATTGGAACTCTGAGCTCGATCTGTGATTACCCATGCAAAATCTGCTATTTTAATTTTTTTTTCTACGGTCCAAATGGAATTCTAAGCTCAATCCGTGATCACTTATGAAAAATACGATTTTTTGTAACTTTTGGTAATAAATATCTTTGAAACTAAGGCTCCAATTGGAACTCTGAGCTCGATCTGTGATTACCCATGCAAAATCTGCTATTTTAATTTTTTTTTCTACGGTCCAAATGGAATTCTAAGCTCAATCCGTGATCACTTATGAAAAATACGATTTTTTGTAACTTTTGGTAATAAATATCTATGAAACTAAGGCTCCAATTGGAACTCTGAGCCTAATTCCTGATTACCTATGCAAAATCTGCTATTTTCATTTTTTTTTCTACGGTCCAAATGGAATTCTAAGCTCAATCCATGATCACTTATGAAAAATCAGATTTTTTTGTAATTTTTGGTAAAAAATATCTTTGAAACTAAGGCTCCAATTGAAACTCTGAGCCTAATCCCTGATTACCCATGCAAAATCTGCTATTTTCATTTTTTTTTCTACGGTCCAAATTGAATTCTAAGCTCAATCCGTGATCACTTATGAAAAATCAGAGTTTTTGTAATTTTTGGTAAAAAATATCTTTGAACTAAGGAACCAATTGGAACTCTGAGCTCCGTGATTACCCATGGAAAATCTGATCTTTTCATATTTTTTCTGAGGTCCAAATGGTCTGAGCTCAATCCGTGATCACTTTCAAAACTTAGATTTATTGATATTTTTGGTAGAAAAAATATCTTTGAAACTAAGGCTCCAATTGGAACTCTGAGCTTAATCCCTGATTACCCATGCAAAATCTGCTATTTTCATTTTTTTTTACGGTCCAAATGGAATTCTGAGCTCAATCCATGATCACTTATGAAAAATCAGATTTTTTGTAATTTTTGGTGAAAAATATCTTTGAAACTAAGGCTCCTATTGGAACTCTGAGCTCGATCTGTGATTACCCATGCAAAATCTGCTATTTTAATTTTTTTTTCTACGGTCCAAATGGAATTCTAAGCTCAATCCGTGATCACTTATGAAAAATACGATTTTTTGTTACTTTTGGTAATAAATATCTTTGAAACTAAGGCTCCAATTGGAACTCTGAGCTCGATCTGTGATTACCCATGCAAAATCTGCTATTTTCATTTTTTTTTACGGTCCAAATGGAATTCTGAGCTCAATCCATGATCACTTATGAAAAATCAGATTTTTTGTAATTTTTGGTGAAAAATATCTTTGAAACTAAGGCTCCTATTGGAACTCTGAGCTCGATCTGTGATTACCCATGCAAAATCTGCTATTTTAATTTTTTTTTCTACGGTCCAAATGGAATTCTAAGCTCAATCCGTGATCACTTATGAAAAATACGATTTTTTGTAACTTTTGGTAATAAATATCTTTGAAACTAAGGCTCCAATTGGAACTCTGAGCTCGATTTGTGATTACCCATGCAAAATCTGCTATTTTAATTTTTTTTTCTACGGTCCAAATGGAATTCTAAGCTCAATCCGTGATCACTTATGAAAAATACGATTTTTTGTAACTTTTGGTAATAAATATCTTTGAAACTAAGGCTCCAATTGGAACTCTGAGCTCGATCTGTGATTACCCATGCAAAATCTGCTATTTTAATTTTTTTTTCTACGGTCCAAATGGAATTCTAAGCTCAATCCGTGATCACTTATGAAAAATACGATTTTTTGTAACTTTTGGTAATAAATATCTTTGAAACTAAGGCTCCAATTGGAACTCTGAGCTCGATTTGTGATTACCCATGCAAAATCTGCTATTTTAATTTTTTTTTCTACGGTCCAAATGGAATTCTAAGCTCAATCCGTGATCACTTATGAAAAATACGATTTTTTGTAACTTTTGGTAATAAATATCTTTGAAACTAAGGCTCCAATTGGAACTCTGAGCTCGATCTGTGATTACCCATGCAAAATCTGCTATTTTCATTTTTTTTTCTACGGTCCAAATGGAATTCTAAGCTCAATCCGTGATCACTTATGAAAAATAAGATTTTTTGTAATTTTTGGTAATAAATATCTTTGAAACTAAGGCTCCAATTGGAACTCTGAGCTCGATCTGTGATTACCCATGCAAAATCTGCTATTTTAATTTTTTTTCTACGGTCCAAATGGAATTCTAAGCTCAATCCATGATCACTTATGAAAAATCAGATTTTTTTGTAATTTTTGGTGAAAAATATCTTTGAAACTAAGGCTCCTATTGGAACTCTGAGCTCGATCTGTGATTACCCATGCAAAATCTGCTATTTTAATTTTTTTTTCTACGGTCCAAATGGAATTCTAAGCTCAATCCGTGATCACTTATGAAAAATACGATTTTTTGTAATTTTTGGTAAAAAATATCCTTGAAACTAAGGCTCCAATTGAAACTCTGAGCCTAATTCCTGATTACCTATGCAAAATCTGCTATTTTCATTTTTTTTCTACGGTCCAAATGGAATTCTAAGCTCAATCCGTGATCACTTATGAAAAATACGATTTTTTGTAATTTTTGATAATAAATATCTTTGAAACTAAGGCTCCAATTGGAACTCTGAGCTCGATTTGTGATTACCCATGCAAAATCTGCTATTTTCATTTTTTTTTTCTACGGTCCAAATGGAATTCTAAGCTCAATCCGTGATCACTTATGAAAAA
Organism: Rhingia rostrata; assembly: GCA_949824845.1. Lineage (NCBI taxonomy): Eukaryota > Metazoa > Arthropoda > Insecta > Diptera > Syrphidae > Rhingia > Rhingia rostrata. The sequence goes on from OX463759.1 coordinate 2,300,764, forward strand.
TACGTTTTTTTGTAATTTTTGGTAATAAATATCTTTGAAACTAAGGCTCCAATTGGAACTCTGAGCTCGATCTGTGATTACCCATGCAAAATCTGCTATTTTCATTTTTTTTTCTACGGTCCAAATGGAATTCTAAGCTCAATCCGTGATCACTTATGAAAAATAAGATTTTTTGTAATTTTTGGTAATAAATATCTTTGAAACTAAGGCTCCAATTGGAACTCTGAGCTCGATCTGTGATTACCCATGCAAAATCTGCTATTTTAATTTTTTTTTCTACGGTCCAAATGGAATTCTAAGCTCAATCCGTGATCACTTATGAAAAATACGATTTTTTGTAACTTTTGGTAATAAATATCTTTGAAACTAAGGCTCCAATTGGAACTCTGAGCTCGATTTGTGATTACCCATGCAAAATCTGCTATTTTCATTTTTTTTTTCTACGGTCCAAATGGAATTCTAAGCTCAATCCGTGATCACTTATGAAAAATACGTTTTTTTGTAATTTTTGATAATAAATATCTTTGAAACTAAGGCTCCAATTGGAACTCTGAGCTCGATCTGTGATTACCCATGCAAAATCTGCTATTTTCATTTTTTTTTCTACGGTCCAAATGGAATTCTAAGCTCAATCCGTGATCACTTATGAAAAATAAGATTTTTTGTAATTTTTGGTAATAAATATCTTTGAAACTAAGGCTCCAATTGGAACTCTGAGCTCGATCTGTGATTACCCATGCAAAATCTGCTATTTTAATTTTTTTTTCTACGGTCCAAATGGAATTCTAAGCTCAATCCGTGATCACTTATGAAAAATACGATTTTTTGTAACTTTTGGTAATAAATATCTTTGAAACTAAGGCTCCAATTGGAACTCTGAGCTCGATCTGTGATTACCCATGCAAAATCTGCTATTTTCATTTTTTTTTTCTACGGTCCAAATTGAATTCTAAGCTCAATCCGTGATCACTTATGAAAAATACGATTTTTTGTAACTTTTGGTAATAAATATCTTTGAAACTAAGGCTCCAATTGGAACTCTGAGCTCGATTTGTGATTACCCATGCAAAATCTGCTATTTTCATTTTTTTTTTCTACGGTCCAAATGGAATTCTAAGCTCAATCCGAGATCACTTATGAAAAATACGATTTTTTGTAATTTTTGGTAATAAATATCTTTGAAACTAAGGCTCCAATTGGAACTCTGAGCTCGATCTGTGATTACCCATGCAAAATCTGCTATTTTCATTTTTTTTTTCTACGGTCCAAATGGAATTCTAAGCTCAATCCGTGATCACTTATGAAAAATACGATTTTTTGTAATTTTTGGTAAAAAATATCCTTGAAACTAAGGCTCCAATTGAAACTCTGAGCCTAATTCCTGATTACCTATGCAAAATCTGCTATTTTCATTTTTTTTCTACGGTCCAAATGGAATTCTAAGCTCAATCCGTGATCACTTATGAAAAATACGATTTTTTGTAATTTTTGATAATAAATATCTTTGAAACTAAGGCTCCAATTGGAACTCTGAGCTCGATTTGTGATTACCCATGCAAAATCTGCTATTTTCATTTTTTTTTCTACGGTCCAAATGGAATTCTAAGCTCAATCCGTGATCACTTATGAAAAATACGTTTTTTTGTAATTTTTGGTAATAAATATCTTTGAAACTAAGGAACCAATTGGAACTCTGAGCTCGATCTGTGATTACCCATGCAAAATCTGCTATTTTCATTTTTTTTTCTACGGTCCAAATGGAATTCTAAGCTCAATCCGTGATCACTTATGAAAAATAAGATTTTTTGTAATTTTTGGTAATAAATATCTTTGAAACTAAGGCTCCAATTGGAACTCTGAGCTCGATCTGTGATTACCCATGCAAAATCTGCTATTTTAATTTTTTTTTCTACGGTCCAAATGGAATTCTAAGCTCAATCCGTGATCACTTATGAAAAATACGATTTTTTGTAACTTTTGGTAATAAATATCTTTGAAACTAAGGCTCCAATTGGAACTCTGAGCTCGATTTGTGATTACCCATGCAAAATCTGCTATTTTCATTTTTTTTTCTACGGTCCAAATGGAATTCTAAGCTCAATCCGTGATCACTTATGAAAAATACGTTTTTTTGTAATTTTTGGTAATAAATATCTTTGAAACTAAGGCTCCAATTGGAACTCTGAGCTCGATCTGTGATTACCCATGCAAAATCTGCTATTTTCATTTTTTTTTCTACGGTCCAAATGGAATTCTAAGCTCAATCCGTGATCACTTATGAAAAATAAGATTTTTTGTAATTTTTGGTAATAAATATCTTTGAAACTAAGGCTCCAATTGGAACTCTGAGCTCGATCTGTGATTACCCATGCAAAATCTGCTATTTTAATTTTTTTTTCTACGGTCCAAATGGAATTCTAAGCTCAATCCGTGATCACTTATGAAAAATACGATTTTTTGTAACTTTTGGTAATAAATATCTTTGAAACTAAGGCTCCAATTGGAACTCTGAGCTCGATCTGTGATTACCCATGCAAAATCTGCTATTTTCATTTTTTTTTTCTACGGTCCAAATTGAATTCTAAGCTCAATCCGTGATCACTTATGAAAAATACGATTTTTTGTAACTTTTGGTAATAAATATCTTTGAAACTAAGGCTCCAATTGGAACTCTGAGCTCGATTTGTGATTACCCATGCAAAATCTGCTATTTTCATTTTTTTTTCTACGGTCCAAATGGAATTCTAAGCTCAATCCGAGATCACTTATGAAAAATACGATTTTTTGTAATTTTTGGTAATAAATATCTTTGAAACTAAGGCTCCAATTGGAACTCTGAGCTCGATCTGTGATTACCCATGCAAAATCTGCTATTTTAATTTTTTTTTCTACGGTCCAAATGGAATTCTAAGCTCAATCCGTGATCACTTATGAAAAATACGATTTTTTGTAATTTTTGGTAAAAAATATCCTTGAAACTAAGGCTCCAATTGAAACTCTGAGCCTAATTCCTGATTACCTATGCAAAATCTGCTATTTTCATTTTTTTTCTACGGTCCAAATGGAATTCTAAGCTCAATCCGTGATCACTTATGAAAAATACGATTTTTTGTAATTTTTGATAATAAATATCTTTGAAACTAAGGCTCCAATTGGAACTCTGAGCTCGATTTGTGATTACCCATGCAAAATCTGCTATTTTCATTTTTTTTTTCTACGGTCCAAATGGAATTCTAAGCTCAATCCGTGATCACTTATGAAAAATACGTTTTTTTGTAATTTTTGGTAATAAATATCTTTGAAACTAAGGCTCCAATTGGAACTCTGAGCTCGATCTGTGATTACCCATGCAAAATCTGCTATTTTCATTTTTTTTTCTACGGTCCAAATGGAATTCTAAGCTCAATCCGTGATCACTTATGAAAAATAAGATTTTTTGTAATTTTTGGTAATAAATATCTTTGAAACTAAGGCTCCAATTGGAACTCTGAGCTCGATCTGTGATTACCCATGCAAAATCTGCTATTTTAATTTTTTTTTCTACGGTCCAAATGGAATTCTAAGCTCAATCCGTGATCACTTATGAAAAATACGATTTTTTGTAACTTTTGGTAATAAATATCTTTGAAACTAAGGCTCCAATTGGAACTCTGAGCTCGATTTGTGATTACCCATGCAAAATCTGCTATTTTCATTTTTTTTTTCTACGGTCCAAATGGAATTCTAAGCTCAATCCGTGATCACTTATGAAAAATACGTTTTTTTGTAATTTTTGGTAATAAATATCTTTGAAACTAAGGCTCCAATTGGAACTCTGAGCTCGATCTGTGATTACCCATGCAAAATCTGCTATTTTCATTTTTTTTTCTACGGTCCAAATGGAATTCTAAGCTCAATCCGTGATCACTTATGAAAAATAAGATTTTTTGTAATTTTTGGTAATAAATATCTTTGAAACTAAGGCTCCAATTGGAACTCTGAGCTCGATCTGTGATTACCCATGCAAAATCTGCTATTTTAATTTTTTTTTCTACGGTCCAAATGGAATTCTAAGCTCAATCCGTGATCACTTATGAAAAATACGATTTTTTGTAACTTTTGGTAATAAATATCTTTGAAACTAAGGCTCCAATTGGAACTCTGAGCTCGATCTGTGATTACCCATGCAAAATCTGCTATTTTCATTTTTTTTTTCTACGGTCCAAATTGAATTCTAAGCTCAATCCGTGATCACTTATGAAAAATACGATTTTTTGTAACTTTTGGTAATAAATATCTTTGAAACTAAGGCTCCAATTGGAACTCTGAGCTCGATTTGTGATTACCCATGCAAAATCTGCTATTTTCATTTTTTTTTTCTACGGTCCAAATGGAATTCTAAGCTCAATCCGAGATCACTTATGAAAAATACGATTTTTTGTAATTTTTGGTAATAAATATCTTTGAAACTAAGGCTCCAATTGGAACTCTGAGCTCGATCTGTGATTACCCATGCAAAATCTGCTATTTTCATTTTTTTTTCTACGGTCCAAATTGAATTCTAAGCTCAATCCGTGATCACTTATAAAAAATCAGGGTTTTTGTAATTTTTGGTAAAAAATATCCTTGAAACTAAGGCTCCAATTGAAACTCTGAGCCTAATTCCTGATTACCTATGCAAAATCTGCTATTTTCATTTTTTTTCTACGGTCCAAATGGAATTCTAAGCTCAATCCGTGATCACTTATGAAAAATACGATTTTTTGTAATTTTTGATAATAAATATCTTTGAAACTAAGGCTCCAATTGGAACTCTGAGCTCGATTTGTGATTACCCATGCAAAATCTGCTATTTTCATTTTTTTTTCTACGGTCCAAATGGAATTCTAAGCTCAATCCGTGATCACTTATGAAAAATACGATTTTTTGTAATTTTTGGTAATAAATATCTTTGAAACTAAGGCTCCAATTGGAACTCTGAGCTCGATCTGTGATTACCCATGCAAAATCTGCTATTTTCATTTTTTTTTCTACGGTCCAAATTGAATTCTAAGCTCAATCCGTGATCACTTATGAAAAATCAGAGTTTTTCTAATTTTTGGTAAAAAATATCCTTGAAACTAAGGCTCCAATTGAAACTCTGAGCCTAATTCCTGATTACCTATGCAAAATCTGCTATTTTCATTTTTTTTTCTACGGTTCAAATTGATTACTGAGCTCAATCCGTGATCACTTATGAAAAATCAGAGTTTTTGTAATTTTTGGTAAAAAATATCTTTGAAACTTAGGCTCCAATTGAAACTCTGACCCTAATCCCTGATTACCCATGCAAAATCTGCTATTTTCATTTTTTTTTTTCTACGGTCCAAATGGAATTCTAAGCTCAATCCGTGATCACTTATGAAAAATACGATTTTTTGTAATTTTTGGTAATAAATATCTTTGAAACTAAGGCTCCAATTGGAACTCTGAGCTCGATTTGTGATTACCCATGCAAAATCTGCTATTTTATTTTTTTTTTCTACGGTCCAAATGGAATTCTAAGCTCAATCCGAGATCACTTATGAAAAATTTTGTAATTTTTGGTAATAAATATCTTTGAAACTAAGGCTCCAATTGGAACTCTGAGCTCGATCTGTGATTACCCATGCAAAATCTGCTATTTTCATTTTTTTTTCTACGGTCCAAATTGAATTCTAAGCTCAATCCATGATCACTTATAAAAAATCAGAGTTTTTGTAATTTTTGGTAAAAAATATCCTTGAAACTAAGGCTCCAATTGAAACTCTGAGCCTAATTCCTGATTACCTATGCAAAATCTGCTATTTTCATTTTTTTTCTACGGTTAAAATTGATTACTGAGCTCAATCCGTGATCACTTATGAAAAATCAGAGTTTTTGTAATTTTTGGTAAAAAATATCTTTGAAACTTAGGCTCCAATTGAAACTCTGACCCTAATCCCTGATTACCCATGCAAAATCTGCTATTTTATTTTTTTTTCTACGGTCCAAATGGAATTCTAAGCTCAATCCGTGATCACTTATGAAAAATAAGATTTTTTGTAATTTTTGGTAATAAATATCTTTGAAACTAAGGCTCCAATTGGAACTTTGAGCTCGATCTGTGATTACCCATGCAAAATCTGCTATTTTCATTTTTTTTTCTACGGTCCAAATGGAATTCTAAGCTCAATCCGTGATCACTTATGAAAAATAAGATTTTTTGTAATTTTTGGTAATAAATATCTTTGAAACTAAGGCTCCAATTGGAACTCTGAGCTCGGTAAAAAATATCTTTGAACTAAGGAACCAATTGGAACTCTGAGCTTCGTGATTACCCATGGAAAATCTGATCTTTTCATATTTTTTCTGAGGTCCAAATGGTCTGAGCTCAATCCGTGATCACTTTGAAAACTTAGATTTATTGATATTTTTGGCAGAAAAAATATCTTTGAAACTAAAGCTCCAATTGGAAATCTGAGCTCAATCCGTGATTTCTCAGGGAAAATCTGTTTTTTTTCATATTTAAATAAAGAACACAATAGCGCGTCACCTCGTCTTCAACCTTTGCCGACATCAAATGGTTCGGTGGTGTTCTTGCCGATTTTGACGGAACAGCCACTGGTTGTCTCCACTTGAGCTTGTTGAGAGGTTTAATGAAACGCAGTCGGCAACATTTCTGACAGCTTCCTGCGATAGTAGCCTTCCGACATCAAATCTTCTGAAAGTCATCAGATGTTGTTTGGCCTTCAGAATATCGGTTGTGGCTCGCGCAGTTTGTGCCGTTGCTCCGTCCTATTTGAACCACATGTCTTCCAGTCCTAATTCGTCCAATAGCGGCAAAAAACTCGACCCACTGTTGTCGTTTGACTAGTGACGTTTTTGAAAAAAAGGCCCGATGACTCCTCCAGCGTGAACAGCGCACCATGCAGTAACTTTGAGCGGGTGTAATGGCTCCTCGTGCATTACTCGTGTATTTTCGGTGCCCCAGTAGCGATAGTTTTGCTTGTTCATGTACCCGCTGAGGTGGAAATGAGCCTCATCGCACATTATGATTTTAGACGAAAAATCGTCCACTTCGATTATTCCGCGTTCTTAGGAAGTATATCGCTCCATGGCCTGTTCACTTGTATTCTACATCTGTTTGGTCCGCAAATGTCAAAACAGATTTGACATTGGCGGCCATGTGCAAAAATAGGAGCAGTTCCAATCTGGAGACCGACAAGTCTCTTATGAATGTTGAGGTGTGGGAATTGTGTGCTGGCATACTGGAGGCATGTATAGCGTCGATCGCAACGTAATCAATTTGGTTGACGGTTTGTTGATCTGGCGACTACCAATTCCTCTTATGAATGTTGAGGTGTGGGAATCGTGTACTGGCATAGTCGATTAACCTGAGTCCGTTTCCGGATGTGATATCGTGCAGGCTGTACTTTCCGACCGTATTACCAAAGATGCCATTTTTTCCGACTTTGGCGTTAAAATCGCCTAAAACGATTTTGGCGTAGTACTTCGGGCACCTCTCGTAAGTTTTCTCAACGAGATCTTATAAGCTTTCTCCTCAGTGTGAGCGCATTTTAGCGATATATTTTTGAATTTGGTCCTGATGCGAATTTTCACCAGGCACCACATTTCTGAAGCCCGTGACTTCTGGCCTTATTCTCCGAAGCCAAATTCCGTCTGATTTTGCTCCTTGCGACACTCGCCGTAGTAGATGTCACAGTTTTTCGTCCTCGTTGTGCCTTCTCGCACTTCCTCGATGGCTGTAATGTCTGCCTTGTAGCAGTCCAGGGTCTCCGCAAGTTGTTCGGCTGCACATGGTCTGCTTAGGGTCCGGACATTCCACGTGCATTTCCGAAGGTCATTGTTGTTATTTCGTTCGTTGGGGTCGTCAACGTTGAAATCAACCATATCCCGAGGCTTGTGGTTGTATCGGAACCAGTTTTTTTTTACCAGTTTTTTTAGTTACCCCAATGCTCAGCCCCCAACCTGGAGGGCCTTTGTTGTACCCCTTGGACAATATGGGTTGGAAAAAACCGATGGCCAGCGGTTCCGGATATGTCCGAGTAACCCACATAAGGTTGTTCGCTAAGAAGTTCGGCCTGACTTGAAGTGGAGACGCCATCATTGATTCCATCTAGAGGATTACTTTGCCACCCCTCCATCTCTGGGGAGTGCCTTAGTTGGGACACTCTCGATTTACGCGATCGTATAGTTTCGTCGTAGTAGTCACCATAAGCCCCTCCGCCGCGACAAGGCTTACCCCATGAGTGAACCGATGTCGAGCTACCTGCGTTTAAATTGGAACCGTTTACTAGTGAATATCGCGATTGTCCTTATTTTCGGGATATGGTTCTAAAACCTATCGACTGTCGAAAGAATTCGTCCGGTGCGCAAAAATTTCGATAGCTTATATCGTTTCTGCGTGATGAAGCTTCGAATTTGCGAAATCACTCTAACTGTTCTCCAGCGTTGACAAAATTGGAAACCACTGTACTCAATAAACGCGTACATCGAAATCTTTTCGAAGTTGCCCAATGCAGCTTCACCCACTTCTTTGTTGAGGAAATTGGTAGAGAGTACTGATGAAGTGTTCCCTGGCTGGTTTATTTGCTAATTGGGAAAACTGATATCGGAACTCGTAACTCGTGGGATCTGGAAAGTAAAAACTCGGAAGCTTCGGTGTAACTCATTGGAAGCATGTGAATCTAAGGATTGTGCAATTAAGAGCTCTCGCTTATCCTCGCCCATTAAAAGCTTATCTGTTACAAGCTCGTCGTGCCCAAGGTGTGAATCGAGATACTCTATTCCTCAGTATGCAGAACTTCTGTCTAAGCCCAATCCTTCTCATCGTGCCTTTGTCAGGAACCAGGGGTTCTGCTATAATTCTCTCAGGACAATCCATTCATCGGCGAGGTGTCGTGTCAAATTCTGTTGTTCATTTCATAAAACGTGATACCATTGGCTCAGTGGCGCGATGAACTGCCGCGCAGAAGGTCTAGGTTCGATTCCCAGCCGCAGCTATACCTAAATGGCCCCCCTTTCGTGAAGATCTGATTAATCATCCAAATAGGATCAATTATCAAGAAAATCTTGTCTCAAATTCGCCGTTCGGAGTCGGCATAAAACAGGAAATTACGCCATCTTGCAAGATATACACACGCACTAATGAATGGTTGTGAGATCGCTTGGCCCTGGGTATTAACGAGCCTGTTGCGCCAAAAAATACACGCACAAATGATGAAAGTAAGTTCAACATCTTTGGGTCTAATGGTGGTGGGAAAGTGTTGAGATTTTGATTTGTGAAATTTCTTTGGGCTCGTCGGGGTAAATGGCCGCCCGCTAAATACCTCTTTTGCTCCTCCGTTGCTCCAGCATTGGGGGAAAAAATCGTCTTCTCTTGGCCATCGAACCTAATTTTCAATGTTTTGACTTTGTTGAAGGGGTTGCTTTTGGGCTGTCCGTCTCACGCATCTGCTGCTCTACCGTCACTCCCTCGTTAGGTGAAATAAGAGAATGTCTACTCCATGTCTTCGAACTTTTGGCGCTTGCGCCCATAATGTGGTGACGCAAACGATTAGTTGGTGTGAAGGCTCCAGGGATAGTCCTACCCTACCCATCATCATCGTGGTGGCATCGACGAGGAATCGTCCGCATTCACCCATCGAACTTTTCAGACCCCTCCTCTCCGATGCTGCCCATCGCGAGTCTTCCATGTCATTTAAGCTTTGACGACTGCGTTTCCTCGTGGACTCCTATCGCACGTTTTGTGTGGCGTTGCGCTGTTGTGAGTGTCCCCAATCTCCCTAGGGCTGCACCGAACAGAGATGGAAAACCTTCTTCTTGAGTGGACTCCTCTGTCGCCCTTGTTATACTTGTTATTGGTTGCATAACCGGATGTGAAGGACGTCGACCAATGACTGATGGAACCATGGCTGTTCAACACTTCCTCCAAATTCCGGGTTTGCTACCACAAAAAGAGGGAATAATTTACTGGGGATAAGAGAGTTAACCTTGTTGCGGTAGAATTTAACGTACCAACTTCAACCTCATAGCACTTTACTGTTTTGTATTTAAGGACGATTTTAAAGGCAATAAAACGGTTATCTTGCTCCTTGAATTTTCGGGTTTATCCTGATCGGACATAATTATACCCAAACTACCCTCAGTTCTGCTCTTTTCTAATGTTTTTAGCAATGTTGCGGATCTCTTACGTTGAACCTTAATAATCAAATTTTTCAAGTCAGTAGAGAGTTAATTTCCTCGCGGTGCCATCTTCACTTTTTACCATGAATCCATAATTTAACAAAAACAATACAATTTACAAGTTCAGAGGATAAAATACAATAAACGACTGTGCTTTGCAAGGCGGACCTCATAAATTGCAGCTGCAAAGGCGAAGAAGTTAGATGGGTGTGTTCCCTCGATTGTTTTAGCTTCTTTCACATAATTTTCAATAAAAACCGTTATTTTTGCTTTTCGTTGAACGCTGAATTTCGTGAGAAAAAACTCTAACAGTTGTGTAGAAATATTTGTAGGAACTATCATGTGTTTTTTTTTTTTTTTTACATTTTTTGTGAATTTGATAAATTGTACCATTGTAGCTATATTTGCTTTTAGGATTAACTGTAATTACAATGATAGAAATTTTAATTTACACCTCTTTGCTTTTAATTTGTACAGATCGCCACAAATCCGAGGCTAATGGATGCCTTGAAAGGACATCATCATGCTGGTAAGTCAAATTATATGTGGAGATGTTTACATGATTCAGGTTTAACGCATGAAAGAATGAAAGCCGAAGAAGACTATACATTGCTGAAGCATGGCATTGGATTCACCTATTTAGTAAACCGACCCTCTAGGTATAGAACAACTTTTTCGCAAGACGTAATTGAAAATGGCAGACAAATTTTATATGAAAAACTGCTGCATTTCCGCCCAAAGATTGCAGCATTTTTGGGAACACAATTATTTGATACTTTCTCGATGGAGTATGTTAATTTTGGACTACAAACTCAACGTATAAAAAATACAGATACGGTAAGGAATTGTGAATTTTTTTTTTTTTTGTGTTATACTGTCTCTGGTGTCTCTTTTTCTAGATCATATATGTTTTGCCACTTCCTACAATTTCACAAAGTTCGCCTAGTGTTATCCATAAAGTACATTATTTTGAAGACCTCAAAAAGTTTCGCGACATTATACGTCCTAGAAGAGATAACAACATCGTAACTTATAAGCTGATGTCGCCAAGTGAGTATTTGGAGTCCATTGGGAAATCAGCTCCTGGTTCTAATGGTAAAAAATCGGCTACTTCATCACTGGCCATTGAAAAAGTAAAACAACAACTACCAGCAGCTCGTAAACTCTACACAGAGCACATATCAAATGGTTCTTATGGTAAAAAATCGGCTACTTCATCACTGGCCATTGGAGAAGTAAAACAACAACTACCAGCAGCTCCTAAACTCTACACAGATCACCTTTCAAATGGTTCTTATGGTAAAAAATCGGCTACTTCATCACTGGCCATTGGAGAAGTAAAACAACAACTACCAGCAGCTCCTAAACTCTACACAGATCACTTATCAAATGGTTCTTATGGTAAAAAATCGGCTACTTCATCACTGGCCATTGGAGAAGTAAAACAACAAATACCAGCAGCTCGTAAACTCTACACAGAGCACATATCAAATGGTTCTTATGGTAAAAAATCGGCTACTTCATCACTGGCCATTGGAGAAGTAAAACAACAACTACCAGCAGCTCGTAAACTCTACACAGAGCACATATCAAATGAGTCCTCGCAGTCTACTGATATATCTCCTCCGCCCAGAGTTTCAGATAAATTTTTATTCGACTCGAAGACTATAAATTCATCTGATGACGAAAATATTTTGAATGATGTTAATATGAACTACAACCAACTTGATTCAATCTATAGTACCGATTACATAGGCGTCGTGAATGAAAACTGGAGCCTTGCCTCTTTGTTCCCCGAGATCGGGTTCAATGCCAAAGATTTACCCGATTTTTTGGGTCAGTACTAGTACTCACCAAGATTCACCAATCGATGCGATACAATTGACACCGAATACATTTTTGACACCAAAAAAACACCAAGGACACCCTCCTGTAGATGTTCTTATCTAGTAAGTACAGACGAAATATCTATTAGATCTGACGTAGCAATTTTCTCGGCAAGCGGCAGTTTCATGGATCCTGGCATATAATATATTGAACGAGCTTGGGTGGGTGGGAATTTTTCTATTCAGATCGAAATTTATTTGCAATATAAATACCAAATTTATCAACGTATAACCTAGAAGCATGATATTGAGAATTTTATGAGTAAACCATATGAAAAGGCAACAAGTATTGAATACCATATCCCAATGCCAATTTATTTACACAATTTTCCAATACGACATTTAGGCCGAGTGTCAATTGCGTTAAAAATTTTAGCCAGCGGATAAATTTTGGTATCAGTATGGTGAATAGAGACTTCAAAATTGTAACCTGCTCAACAGCTCGCTAAAATGTATCCAGTGGCTAATTTTTGACATTTGATATACCTACTGAGGGGTGACAGAGATGGAAAACAACCGTAGAAATGTCAAAATTAGCCCGTGGATAAAGTTTAACCCCCATTTTGACGCAATTGACAAACGGCCTTAGATGCCATCACTGTTTACATAAGACCGGTGATCAATCGAGAGGTTGTTTTTTAAATGCAAAATACCACAAAAATCAAATTTTCCTAAAACCTTTATTATTAAACTAAAGAACCATTCTTGACATCCAACTTTTTTAAAGAAAACCCCTTTCAAATGTTGGCTGCAGCGGCGCAGTAGCTCACCCATGCGGATGTTCCAATTTTCGATGACGCGTTCGAGCATGTTCTTTGGTATTTCTCACCGCGAATAACACGGGTAATGTTGGCCTGAGATGTTTCAATCGTAGCTGGCTTATCCACAAACAACTTAGACTTTACGTGGCCTCAAGTCTAATGGTGTGATATCACATCTTGCTATCATATCTTGCTAGCTGAAGCGTGAAATAAATTCTTCGTTGAAGCAGTCTCTCATGTCCATTGTCTCACTGGCAAGTACCGCCGACTTTTTGGAATCAAATGTTGTCGAGATGAGGCAAAAAAAAAATCCGTTTTCAGGGCGCGATAACGACTCCCACTTATAGAAACGTTGGCGCCAGCCTCATTTTTTGAAGAAAAACGAACTGATGATTCCACCGGCCCATAAGCCACAACATATGGTTGCTCTGAGTGGATGCTACTCTTGAAGCTCGTGAGCCATTTTCAGTTGTTATTCAGCCCATTTCTGGCAATTTTGCATATTGGGTTGCTCTGAGTGGATGCTACTCTTGAAGCTCTTGAGCCATTTTCAGTTGTTTTTCAGCCCATTTATGGCAATTTCGCATATTGGCGCATCCATTGAGCCAGAAATGGGCCTCATCGTTGAAAAAAATTTGGTCGAAAACAGTGAATAGTCGTGTCAGTGAAAAATTGGTACGTCTGCAAGCTACGGTGCCAAGAATGGTTCTTTAGATTGATAGTGTGGATTTTATAATATTTTTGAATTTTTTTGTGTTATTTCGCAGTTTTTGAAAAATACTTCTTAATTGATCACCCTTTATGTTGATAAAACTTTTCTTTGGACGCCTTGGAGTTAATTTTCTTAATTTGCAAATTCGTGATTTATAGGTACTATGCCCTTAAAGATACATGGGCATTTCTCGTGTAGTGGCATAGCTATCTTTTAGCTCTAAAGGGACATGTACACTTGGTTTCAACAGAATAGGTACGCCATTGTTTCACAGTAATACCTTTGACACACTGAGGATGAAAATACTATGATATTGATACGAGGGCTTGATTCCCAAAAAAAAAAGGATATAACCGGCGCAAAACATATTCAAACTTTGCATACAGCCAAACTCGCACTCGGATGCATGCATTGTATAAACCCCCCCTGCTTGGGCGTACTCTTCTATTCGGGATATGTGTGAAATCGGGCGTTTGAAAATTTTGAATATTTAACCCCCCTGCTCAGGCTCTATTTATAGGACGTTTGCAAAATTTGAATATGTACCCCCCCTGCTCGTGCTCACTCTTAGATTCATAGGACGTTTGCAAAGTTATAATATGTAACCCTCCCACTCGGGCTTAATCTTAGATTCATAGGACGTTTGCAAAGTTTGATTATGTAACCCCCTGCTCGTGCTCACTCTTAGATTCATAGGACGTTTGCAAAGTTTTAATATGTAACCCTCCCACTCGGGCTTAATCTTAGATTCATAGGACGTTTGCAAAGTTTTAATATGTAACCCTCCCACTCGGGCTTAATCTTAGATTCATAGGACGTTTGCAAAGTTTGATTATGTAACCCCCTGCTCGTGCTCACTCTTAGATTCATAGGACGTTTGCAAAGTTTTAATATGTAACCCTCCCACTCGGGCTTAATCTTAGATTCATAGGACGTTTGCAAAGTTTTAATATGTAACCCCCTGCTCGTGCTAACTCTTAGATTCATAGGACGTTTGCAAAGTTTTAATATGTAACCCCCTGCTCGTGCTAACTCTTAGATTCATAGGACGTTTGCAAAGTTTTAATATGTAACCCTCCCACTCGGGCTTAATCTTAGATTCATAGGACTTTTGTAAAGTTTTAATATGTAACCCCCTGCTCGTGTTCAATCTTAGATTCAGGATAAGATATTAATTGAGAGGTTAAGGGATACGCGTTGCGCGAAGGTCTTGCCGGTCTCTTGCGATTGCATTCTTCCAACATTAAATTTTTTCACAGTATTTCTGGATTGTTGAGGCGAGTTGAATATCCGCATTCTTTCCTTGTCTGCAACAAGGTAACGGTCCGAGTCAATGTTAGCTTCTCGGACATTCAAAATATTGGATTAGTGTCTCTTGTCTGAAAGTTCGTTGATATGGAGACCGCCATTTCCCCTTGTGGATATCGAGGTGGGACAACCGTATTCTGGCTATAGTGGCACTTCTTTCCGTAGCAAAGCTAATTAGCCTAAGTCCGTTAACAGACGTGTTGTCGTGTAGACTATGTTTTCCGACAATAAGTCTAAAGATATCTTTTCTTCCTACCTTTGGGTTAAAATCTCCTAGCACGTTTTTAACATCGTACTTCGGTAGTCGCTCAAAGGTTTTGTCATGCAGCTAATAGAAGCAATCTTTAGCTATATCATCTGTTTCCTCCGTTGGGGCGTGAGTGCAAATAAGGCTTATGTTGGCGAATTTGGCTTTGATGTGAATTGTTACAATGCGTTCGCTAATGTCTTTGAAACAAAAGACTTCTTGCCTAAGTCTGGCACTTATAACGAATCCGCATTCGAATAGTCGCTGTTTCTACTCACTATATCACGGTCCGTAGTAGATGTCACAGTTTTTCATTCTCCTCTTCATCACCGGCCCATCCCATCATATTTCCTGGATGGCAGTAATGTCTGCTTTGTAGCAGTTTAATGCTTCCTTTAGTTGTTCGCTTGCACCTCTCCTGTTTTATCTGCAGGTGCAGATACGATCATCGTTGTCCTTTTTTCGTTAGGGAGGGTCGTCAGCAATAAAATCAGTCCTTTCTGAGGATGTTGCTTGCTTCGTAACATAAAGTTTTTTCCATGGTTGGGTAGTTAACCCAAAGTAAAACCCCCAACCTGGGGGGCCAGTTCCAATTTATAAGATGCGCACAAAAGTGTGGTTAATAAGTTCTTGGAGTTTAATATTAGCTGATATTTCCGTAAAGATCATACCAAACGGATAGCATAGACGTTAAGCACCTTGAACTTTATAGTACGCTGGATAAAAGCTAAAACGTTCAGCTTTGGCTTGTAAGCGCACTTTTTTGTACTGATGTGGTGAAAGATTAGCATCAACTATTAAGGCAGATATTATCTGCAGATAATGCTGCTGGCTCCCGGCAAAAAGACTCGTGAGTTATTTTTAAAGTGGTACCCCTGCTATGGGAACAAACAGTAAGTTCCTTAACAATTGCAGCTGAATCTTTTTTCCCTTTGTTACGTAGGTCTATTTCGGTAGCCAAAGTCAGTTCTTTTTTACTTCTGTTTTGGTGAAGGCCTTTGACCTTTCGTTTTTTAGATCAATAGCTTCAAGTACCAAACTGCTTTTGTGGCCTTCCAATTTAATTTTCTGAAGTATTCTGAGAAGTACTAGGCATACAATCAGCCACAGACTCTGAAAATTGAATATTTCCCCAAAGCAAAGAATAATTGTATTCCAATAATCGACCGCGGTGCCTGCCAAATTTGGCCCATCTTACTTCAATTTGTTGACTCACTCTTATTATTTCAATTTTAATGTAATGACAACAAAAAAAAACAGGAAACACAGGACTGCGCGGCTCGCTTGTATCCATTTTACTTATGTTGAGGGAATAGGTCAGAAAAACAATTCATGCGCACATATAACTAGGTAGGACCTACATATATGTGCATGGGTCAGCCATCCAAAGTAAATGGGGGTCGGTCGTACATTTGGACTGGATTGGGGCACTCTAAATAGGTCAAAGTGGGTTTTTTCAAAATTTCAAAAATCAAGATATCAAAATGCGTGTTCGAGATATGCTTACTCGCGCAAAGTTTCTTATTTCGATATCTATAATACGATTTTCCTTGTCAGTTAAACTTTTTTTTTTGCCTCCATACAAATCGACCCGCCCTTAGGTAGGTATTTGGGAAACATTTTTGTTGTTTTATTTGTGTTTTATTCTGTGTAAAGTGCAAAATAGTTATTTTGCTATTTCTGATGGCAGCCATATTTAATCTTCCGCCCACCTCCCATCCCTTTAAGACCGGCACTGGATTTTTATGAATTGTCTGCACATTATGCTGTTGTTAATTCATTTTCTGTATTTCACCCCCATCAAGTTCTTAACCATTCCCTTGTTTCGGTGATATTCGCTTTTTAAATGTGGGATAAGGTATCAAACGATTCCCATAGCGGATTAAAGTCCTCTCATAGAATTTGGCCCCAAGGCACTTGGATTCCATATACACACTTTTGCATAGCAAATTAGCCAACACGACCCGATTTTGTTTAAAGCAGTAAGGGCTATCATCCAACTCCGTGAATGTACAATATGACAGGAATTGCAAGTTTATGAAAAACGTTTCCAAAAGGCCGCTAAAGCTACTGTGCAAACAAAGAATGTGGTAGCCCAATCCAGTATTTTGCTATAAATTGCATTTTTGCCGTTTATTTCGTTTTTGAAAATTTATTTCAGATTTGTTTATGTCTCGGATTAATTGTCACAATTCTGTTGCAGAAGTTTACATGTGTGTGTTTTTTTTTTTAGCAAAAAGATCTTATATACAAATTGCAAGTGCGTCATCGATTCGCTAGAATTGCGAAGCGACGCAAAAGATGACTTATGCATATGAAATGCTATTATGTTTTCATATTTTTTGCAGCCTCATCAGAAATGGGAATATTCTTCAACGCTCTTTCCCTGTTTTATCCGTAAACAGAATTAGTTTCGCATTGTAAGAAATTTATGGCGTAGAACAAACGAAACTCAATTATCGTGCCAATCCCACATGATATGGATGTGTCCCACATTCGAGTTTCTTGAAACTAGGTTCTCATTAACGACTTCACAATTGCAAATTTTACGATACCCCCAGTCTCGCTTCCCACTTCATCTTCACTACTCGCTACTGTACCCATTACGTGTCGCATTGATTCCCGACCGTCAATCGGGCCACTTCAAAGAATCGATTGTTTATGTTCATTGTCCACAGAACGAATATGTTTACATGATACTCACACAAACATATAAATTTTGCAAACGAATTCAACGGAAACTGAGGATCGCATTTCCACTGACTTAGAATTTCTGAGTCACCACTGTAACAATGAAAACATTGAAAACTTTCCACCCCCCTTCAATCCGCCAATGGTGTTGGTCAAACTAGGCCAATGTCTGTCTACAAATCGAAAGCAACACTCGGCAAAAATTGTCCTCTATGGGTCAACTAGATATAGACAGATAGTTGATAGAAATCGCGTACATCCCTACGTTGACAACAATGTCTAGGATGGTACAAGTGAATCCAACAACTGATGCTAAAAATGAAGTCAACAGTGATCGCCAGGCTTAAAATGTCCTCAGAGCAGTGGTAGTCCTTGCACTGCATTACGTCTAGTTCGCCTGAGGGAATCGCTCATAGTTGATCACGGAAATGACTTACAATTTTCCTTTAGTTCTTCGGATCTTAGTATAAGCTCCATATACGAGGTTCTATTTGCCAATATGCTCTCACAGGCTCAATCCTCCCAATCTTAGATCAGCTCTTCATGTGGACATTGAAGTGAAAACCAGTGGAAATTTTCAGCTCTTATCAGCTCCTACCTGTACGCTAGCAAAATAAATCGTCGCTACAATGCAGAACTAGACTATGTCACAATTTCCAAATTTTTCAGGAGAGCGATTTGAAACCTTAAAAAAGTTATAACTCCGACACCTTTTATTGAAATTCCTTGGCGTAAAAAACACTATATTATTTTTTTATGCTGTAAAATCCAACTTTTAGTTTTATCTAAACAAATGCTTCATTCTGTTGATTTTTGGACATAGGATTATTGTGCATATATATTTCGAGTGCAGTATGAGCTTATCTCCACAGTGTGGACACTAAGATAATGAATTTCACATTTTCTTTGTCTCTTAAAATGGACATAGGATCGACGACGAAAGAAAACTTGAACAAATTAATCTTTTTAAATACTTTATTATTTTAAATAACAAAATGGAGGTCCATAACTTTATTTTTTTTAATTCATTTTTTATTTTGTTTTTCTTAAAAACTAACTTAAATGCTAGACAAAAATTCATGAAAAAAACTAGCCTACTTATCAACTACTTAACTAACTTACTTGCTCTATATGCGGGCGCCCTAAATTATACGATAACTTAATTCTAATGCCTTTCGGCCTATTATCTAATATATAAAAATATAAAGTAACAAAATGTTTACCAAGAAAACTTTGAAAAACTTGGTTCCTCGTCTTTTTTTTTATATTATTTTATTTAAACGTACATACTAATTAAAACTACTTATTCGACTAACTTAAGCTACTTAAAATTAATTAAAGCTACCTAAAAATAACTTAAAAACTAGAACAGCCACAGCGAACGTTTTTTTTTTTTTTTTTTTTGTGCCACCATGGCTGCTGTGCACCTAAACCTAAGACTAAAACTATGTAAGTCGGCCATAAAATAACAATCTTAAGTCAACTATCCTTATCTTTCATTCAACCACCACAACAGGTTCTCCTGTTGTGACCTACTCCGACGGTCCCAATCGGACACACTCCTGCTGAACCGCAGGCGCTCTCCTCCGCCCTGAGCGACGACGTCTCGGTCGTATAGGAGGCGCCTATCCACAGTTCGTCAGAAGACGTGGTAGATTAGCGGAACCGCCGATCTATCCTGTATCAGCCCTCGACTATCCAAATATAGGAAAGCTTCGGGCGGAATACTCTCAAAATATTCATCATTGGGATAGAAGGCCCCAAAGATGAGACTATTATTCGAAGCCATCGCTCTTGCAGCGTGAAACCGAATGAGTTTCACCAGAAAATTGTCTATTCGGTTTATGTTGGCCCCGTTGTATAGGACCTGGTTGGAATAGTATTTTGTGTAGTCAGATACTGGTGTTCTGTGAAGTCCAAGGCAGCTCCTCAGACACTGCCTCTCAAACCGCCGTATCTTTTCCATTTGAGATGGGGCAACGTTGAACCACACCGGGCACCCATAGGCAATCATCGGCCTAATGAGGGCCATGTAGCAAATCACCTTCACCCTGCTGTCAAGACGACTGCTATAAAACAATCGTCTTGTAAGGGCAAATGCTCCCCTACCTCTAGCCAGAGCAGCATCTACATGTCTGTCGAAATATAGATACTGACCTAACCAGATGCCAAGGTACTTTACTACACTTTTACTCGCCAGTGGTTGTCCGTTTGGTCCCACGATCACCAGCTTTCGCCAGTTCTTTCTCGTATCCCTAGAGGCCCTAGACAACGGTGTCCTAAACAGGATAGTTTCTGATTTCTGAAAGTTGATTTTCAACTTCCAGTCATCACAATATCTCTGGATCTTGTCGAAGTCCCGCTGCAAAAGAGTTCGAATGACTTCGACAGTAGAGGCTGTTCTGTACGCGATAAGATCGTCCGCATACGCAATTGCTTGAGTAAGACTACCTATCATATCACTGGTGTAAATGCTGAAGAGAATCGGCGAGTTTACCGCTCCCTGTTGCAGACCATTCTTAATGAAAAATTCTGTGGTAGAAGTTACATTGCCACTTTTGACAACAAACGTTCTACCAGTCAGCATGTCATGAAGCATATATAGCAGTGGTTTACTTATGCCAAGTCTGGTCAGCTTTAGATAGAGGCCCTCTAACCATACGGTGTCAAAAGCCTTCTCTAAATCAACCAGACATGCACCCGTGCACTGTTTTTTGGCTTTGTTCCATTGTATATCAGAGACGAGTTTGGAGGCGGCATGAATACAGTCATGTCCAGCCTTGAAACCAAACTGGTTCTCTGGTATAATATTATTGTCCTCAGACCACTTGAACAGAGCTCGATTGAGAATCTTTTCGAAAACCTTGCTGATACTCGGAAGGAGACTTATCGACCGGAAATTCGCCGGATTGGAGTTGTCCTTTCCCCTTTTTCGGGAGAGGATGAACCACCGCCGTCTTCCAACGTACTGGATAATATGCATTATTCAGAGCGTTGTTGAACAGAGTGGCGTAAATGTCCACAGCTTCAGGTGGTAAGTGTCGCAGTACGATGTTGGATATACCATCGTCTCCTGCTGACTTCTTTTTCTTTATGGAATCGAAGATGATCTGGAGTTCCACCTTCGAGATTAACAGGGGACTAGACCCACTTCGCTCGGCGACTATGGCGTTTGCCAAGTTTTCGTCATCAAACCGGGTGAAACCACGGTTCTCAGATCGCCATTGCGTTATGTCGTTTCGGAGATAGAAATGATGGAGTAGGGCATTGTTTTCCAGGACGCGGTTCGGGCGAATGCTATCATTCACCTTATACACTTCCTGAAAGACAGCCCCCACTGCCTCCACTTTCTCCTGAGGATCTTCAATAACATAGAAATCGTCGTCGAAGACGGCTTCCCCCGGATCAATTCCTGCTGTCAAAAGTATGTTTGTATTGTCAGTTGTTCGTTGGAGCTTAATACACGGAAGGTCGTTATGACCTTTCCTCCTAAAGATCTTATTAATTTGTGGAAACATACTCGGGTCGCTGGAATTTACGGCCCGAATTCTGTTATTCCAAAACAAATTAATGGACAACCGATAGTTCTCCTTGATCAATTGGTTGATGTTTTTGATCGACGCCTTCAGTGTTCTAATCTCCGGGTTATTTATTATTTATTTATTTATTATTATATTTATTATTTATTTATTTATTTTTTGTATTAACAAAAGTGCACACAGACATCATTGCACAGAAAAAAATGTTAATTTTCATTTTAAAAACATAAAAAAATGCATATTTTCATTGCACATAAAATAAATATTTAGGTATTACCTATAACGTTAACTTACAAATTAATTAGTTTAAATATAATCAGGTCATAAAATTCATATTCAGGTCATCATTTTGTTTAACACATAATAAAATACTTAATAAAGTTAAGTTTTTCAATGAATTCAGTTTTTTTTTTTTTAAAAAAGTAGTATATGTGAGAGAAATAGAATTTAATTCAACATTTTGTTAATCAGAATCGCAGTTGTCCGGTAAATCTGTAGATCTGCTCCCTTCTTGAAGATTTTTGTAAAATGGATGGTAAATTTCAGGAATTACCTTTTCTCGGCAAAGATCCATAAGATACTTGTACTTAAGTTTGGGTATTGGAACTTGCGTATTTCTCAAAGGTATGAGACTGTACGTTTCCAAATTAATGATAGCTCCTCTTTTTCTTTCGATAGTATTAATCGTTTTAGTTTCACCATCATAGATATATTTAAATTTTATCAAATGGGGACTTTCTGGTAACGTTTGAATAACTTTTACCTTGCTCCACTTAACGACGTTTCCTTCCTCGTCTTTCTTCCAATTCTTCGTTGTGTCACTTAGCATCGTTTTTAAATCAAAAATATCCTCCGCGTACATTTCTTTTACTTGGTCTTGCAAGCAGTACGCGCAACATTATACCACTCTGGTCTGGACAATAAATTGGAATGTTTTTTGTTGCTCTTTCGATGACACTGTGCATTGAGTCCCCTTCGTTTTGTGTGTGGCCGGGCTCTAGAAAATTGTGCCTTATTTCAACTTTAAGCTTAGCCGCGCAATATTGGTATAAACAAAACAAGAAACGATTTCTGTTCTGTACGCTGCAGTTGTCTGAATAAAAACTAAAGCTTTTTGTACCATTAGCAACTTTAGTTCTTATAAAAGATAACACACACTGCTACCAATTTCGCATGCCCCTCTTGATGCGATAGCTTCGTGCCACATATAGCAAAACCCTTGACGGGAACCAATTTCATATACGGTCCAGATTGTATGTGGAGATCTTACGTTTGTAGTACAGTTGTGAGATCTCAGCTTTTGGAGACAAAAGTGCTTTCTGTAGATCAAAAGTAGCCACGCAAAAATCAGGAGAGGTTTCAGATAGAATTTTGTCTTTGGTTTTTTCATGTCTGGACAATTCCTTAGCCTTAAGATGCTTCGCCATTCTTTCACCCATATTTTCTTTTTCTATGCCGTCCGAGTTTTTAAATTTGTTGCAAAAATCGTATTGGTCTTTCTTAGGAATATGAAACGACAAATTAAACTCGTTTAAGAACACCTGCCGATACAGGCCGAACGATGCCTTCTGAGTTACGTTAGCGGCTTCCCTGTACAGTTCGTAGGGTTTTGATATATTTAGGCCAGGTGGCAGATATTCTCTTTGAGAGTTTGATCTGCAGTAATGGCTTTCCACTCTTTGCATGCTGTTAATATGTTCTCGAACTGACTCTTTAACAGAACTTGGAAGGAGAGAATTTAAATTTGTTCGCCCACGTTTATCGATCTCTACTGCAGTCATTCCTTTTTTGTATGATTTATTAACTACCGTTTGAACCTTTTGATGGCTTATAGATAGTGTATTTATGAAAAATGTCAGACAAACTTTAACTTTTTGATGAGTTTGTTGGATCGGCATGTAATAATAATATTTTTTTTTTTTATAATTTACACGTACTCAAGGGGTTATGAATACCCTTTATATGTTACCATAGTACGAGCGTTAGATAAGGGGAAGAAAGAGAGGATAGGAAAGATTTTGGATGTAGTGGAGACTTAAACTCCATGGGTGGTGTCCGAACTAGCTTCGGGAAGTCACTTTTTCTTGTGTTCGTTAAATTTGAAGAAATTCAAGATGGTGTGCATACTTTTAGGTATTACACCGACCTTTTATTTCTTTTAAATAAAAGTGAAATGGAATTTGGTTGGGATTGAACGCGCAACCTTCCACTCAACAGACGAACACATTACCACTACACCGCGGCCACCCATAATAATAATATGAAAGGTTTCTTCGACTTTCTCTGTTTTCATTCTCATTATTGGCATTATTTGTCGTAGGCCTTACCCGTTTTCGTTTTTTTTTTCCAGGACGTCAAAATACTTCGCAATACAGTCTCTTTGGCGATTTATGTCGCCCAGTTTCCAAAATTCTTTGAAAACATATTGTGTAGATTTTTCGTCAACTTTAAGGTTGCATTTTAGTCTGCATTTCTCAAGGCAAGGAGGTTTCATTAATCGTTCGCCTACCGTTTGATTTTTAGAATTTACGTACTCCTGTCCAGGACTTTTTTTTTGTTTCGGTCCCATTCTGCCTCTTTTCGAATGCGTTTTCTTGAAACAATAGAACTACGCTTACCGTGTGTAATGTCGTCTTCTCTTGAGTAACGAACTGAATGATCTCCATCTTTGGAAAGATTATGGTTTGATAGATTTTCATTACCATAATCAGATGAGGAAAAACTGCTGTTTAAAGGATTGTAGTCTGAACCACCATCATCGGTTTCGAAAGGATCAAGTTCATCATTTAAAACCAAGTATGTCCATTCTAATAATAATGATTTGTAATGATTTTTAAAAGACCAAAATTTAGTTGTAATTTAACAAACCGTTTTCCGTTATAATGTTTTCACAATTATTGGGCTGGTCTAATGCATTTTCTCCAAATATTCCTTGTTCTCTTTGTATTTCAAATGAATCTTGCAAAGGTTAAGATAATTTTATTTAGTCAAAAGTTGTAATTCAACTACTGTTAGAAATATGATAGATACACAGAGAAAAATCGACTACATAAAACAGAAGAAAAACAATCCGATTTCTCTATGGTTTTTAGTCAAGACGAAAGCCTTATTAAGACAACAGAGAAAATCTTATTAAAAACTTGTTTGCTGATTTAATAAGATTATCACATATATTTAAAAAAGATATCTTATATATATTTATAATAAATGTATATGAGAAACTTATTGAAAGTATGTGGAAGACCCCTTAAAACACAAAGGAAAACTTATTGAAATGATTGTTTTCCATATTATTTCAAATGGACTCCCAAATACTTTCAATAAGGTTTCTTTAGGTTTCTAGGAATTTTTCACCTACTTTCAATAAGTTTTCCGTTTTGTTTGTAGAAGAATTCCATATACTTTTAATAAGCATCACCTATTTTTTCTATGAGTTTTTCTCATATTTTTAATTAGTTTTCATATTGTTTCCAGAAGTTATTCATTAAATTTCAATAAGTTTTCCGTATTAATTTCAGACGTTTTCTACTTACTTTTAACTAGTCCTTTCTCTTCGTTCCAGGATCACTTCCTTTACATCTTTTGAATAAAAACACTTTGTTTATTACGATTTTGATCATATAGGTACATATTTTATTTCATTATTTCTTAGATACTTTTTGTGATAATAAATAATAATATTTTATCCAAAATATATAGCCATAAAATAAATAATAAATAATACTTATTCTTACTTCCAGTATCTTTTTTGTCGAATTACCTTAAGTCCATTGTTTAATAAATAAAAATGAATTGGAGGTCCATCTAAAGAATTATAAGAATTCAAGTCGTTAGATATTTTTTCCAACCATTCGAGAACCTTTTGGGTCGATGGTGGCGACTGCGTAGGTTGGTCACAAAGTAAGGGTATGTTCTAAAAAAAGCACAAATCACCATTTTTGTAACTAATACAATGAAATCACTACTTACCCTGTCTTGTCTCCACTGTCTTAAGCCGGCCATAAATTTAACTCTCTCGCCAAAAAACCCCGCGCTGTTAACATAAGCGAATAGTTTGTCTACATCTTCGGCCTGCATTTTCTCTAAAACTTCGATGGAATTCATGCCATACATTTTAAGAAAATCTAACGTTGAACCACTCAAACCCCAGGAATTATAGATTCCTTGGATTTCTTGAATGTCTGTTTCATTCCACGTTATGCATGGCACACATATAATTTCACTTTGCGTTATATTTTGCACACTGTTTAGTATTTTTTCACAGTTAACATTATTTCCCGTCATTGTGTTTCTAATTACATATCTTTAATTTGTTCACTTTGTAAAAAAAACAACATCCACGAACAATAGGAGTTTTAAGAAGGAAAAACAACGTCCACACTTTCCGAAATCACAAACCAAATGCGTTTAGCGTTTGCAATGTACCGTTTTAGCATGTAAAATAGAAATATGAACACACGAGTCCGATTTCAACAATTTAATTCCTCTATGAGGAAGTCTTTTATTTTATAAACGAATGTCTTAACACTAGCTCGATATCTTAAGAACTAAACTAAGCAACTAAACTAACATAGCAAGTAGTCAGGCCTGCTGTACTTTTTTGTTATTCGTTGATGAGTAACTGGAGTTGGCGTTGTTTACTAGAGTTGGCGTTGTTTATTAAAGATTGCGGTACGAAATCTGCTGCTGTTTTTGCTGTTGCCATGCCTTGAGCTTTGTGAAATATTGGCGTTGTTTATGGCTTCATCTTGTTACCATGCCGTTGGTACAGTTTGGATATTGCCTTTGGTAATCACAATAAGCTGCAGATATGGCTTAAGCTTTTGTTGCCGAGTTCATTTTAATGGGAAAGATATGTTTTGTTGAATGGGGGCTTCTGACCCCATAACTATTCCCCCTTTTAAATCAGGACGTCCCCGGCTTTATTTATGAAATTGTATAAAGTTCACTGTTTTTGATAGACCTCTGACTAAAAGCGTTGTTGGCTTTTTACAATTTTTAATATAGCTAGATACATTTTTAATGTTAATTACAGAGAAAAAAAAATATGTATATAATATTCTGTTACATATGTTAGGTATATGACTATCCACAACACAATTTTGTCTTCTTTTTTTTTTGCGAAAAGCATTTATAAACATTGTGAAAATAATAAATTTATTAAACCTAATAACATATTATTATACATTATTATATCATTATACATTTTTATGGTTTTAAACATAAATATTTTAAATTTAATTACAATATTGCGTATTTTAAACCTTCAAATAAACAAACAATTTTCAAGTGTATTAATAGATTCCAATATTATTTTTTATATCTTTTAAATTTTTTTATTTTTAGTCAATGTTAAATTATCTGATGTTGCTTTTGTGAACTTTTCTGTTTTTTGTGAGAACCGTAGTTCCTAAATCTTTTTGAACAAATTGTTCTATAAAAACTTTTCTAAATTTGTTTCCGATTCTTTTATTCGTCCGTACAAAAACTTTGTCCCCTGGTTTGTAAGTTCGAGTTTGTCTTTTCTTGTTGTGATAAGTTAAATCCTTTATTTGAGTGTCAGTTATTTTTTTCCTAATTTCGTTTCTTAAACCATCCGGTATTGAATGTATTATATCAATGGGTCGATAGTCTGTCACTGAATGAATCGTCCTGTTGTACTTGAATGTGGCAAGTAAAAGGAGCTCAACAGTATCACTGATATTATTTT
Organism: Rhingia rostrata; assembly: GCA_949824845.1. Lineage (NCBI taxonomy): Eukaryota > Metazoa > Arthropoda > Insecta > Diptera > Syrphidae > Rhingia > Rhingia rostrata. The sequence continues at coordinate 2,327,803 of OX463759.1, forward strand.
CAAGTCTAGTACACCTTGCTATTTCGGTTAAGGTGCTATGGAACCTTTCTACCTGTCCATTTGTTACGCTGTGAAAGGGTGGTGTATTAAATGTGCTTACTCCAAAATGGTCTCTAAGCAGAGATGTTATGCTCTGCGAAACAAATGACGGCTCGTTATCACAAACTATTGTTTTTGTGTTTTTAAAAAGGTTTAGTATTTCTATCAGTGGTTCCTTTAAGTCAATTATTGACCTAGATTTAATTGGTTTTATTACTGCAAATTTTGAAAATTTATCTAAACAGGTAAGGAAAAACGAACCAGCTGTCGAATAAATGTCTATGTGAAGAATCTCCCCTGGGTGGCATGGTATGGGGGTTTCACATATTTTAGGCTTTGGTGGGTGTCTTTGGTATTTTGCTTCATGACATATTTTACAATTCGAAACTATTTCCTTAAGCCTCTTCTGAATTTTGGGAAAATAATAATCCTTCAAAATTTGCTGCCTGTTCTCGGATACAGATCGATGCGCTCGATTATGCTCTACTGAAAGTATTTCTGATTGGTCAGTTGGGTTAAAAATATCTTGTACCAAGTTCGATGTATGAATAAACTTTACTGAGGGAAACAAGGTGAGCAGTTTGTCTTGTATCTGAGCTAAGATTGAGAGATCGCAATGAATTGCATTAGCAACATTCGGGTTAACGATTTCCTTAAAAATTGGGAAAAGATTTTCTAAACTATCAAACGTAATTGTATGCCTTATTTGAGTTTTGAACATTATTTTAGTTTTCTTTACAAACTCCAGCCCTTTATTAATAACTATTTGGTTTTTAAAACAATTTAATGGGTTTTGGATGCTCCGTATTGCTTGAGTGAAAGAGCATTCACTATGGACCGTAGAATCTGAATCTGCAGAATGTTCGAGAGCGTTCAAGTACTGTCTGGACAAAGCGTCAGCTACAAAATTTTCTCTGCCTGGCTTGTAGAAAAAAGTAGGAGCAAACTCTTCTATAAAAGCCCTCCACCTTTTAATTTTTGCGTTAGGATTTTTGTCGGATATTGCAAAAGTCAATGGTTGGTGGTCTGTAAAGATGTTGAGTCGACTTACACCATACAAATAGTTACGAAGCTTTTGCAATGACCATACTATTGCCAGGAGTTCCCGCTCATTTGTTGCGTAACTTTCTTCGGTAGAGGACAATATTCGGGAAATCATGGTAATAGGTCTTCCCTCCTGAGAAAGAACAGCACCAAGTGCATGCGACGAAGCATCAGTTGTTAAATCGAAAGCTTTGCCGAAGTCTGGATACAAAAGCAAAACATTTTCCGAAGCAAGAATTTTTTTGATCCTATTGAAAGCATCCAGTGCTTCATCGGTTAAATCTATTTTAACGTTTTTTGAACGATTTGTGCTCACATTACCATTCTCACCTCGCAAATATTGCGTGAGAGGCTTGGCAATAAGAGCATAATCCCTTATGAAGCGTCTATAGTATCCAGACAACCCCAGGAAAGATCGCAAGCTTCGTAGTGTTTTGGGAACTTCGTAACCTACTATATCCTTAACTTTATTTATGCAAGTTCTTATCCCTTCATTGGATACTACAAACCCCAAAAATTCCACCTCTTTCCTAAAGAAATGTGACTTTTCTGGAGCAACCCGCATATTGGCTTCAAAAAGCAGTTTTAAAATTTTTTCCACATCCTCGAGGTGTTCTTCCTTCGTTTTTGAAAAAATAATGACGTCATCAATATAGACATGACAGCATTTTCCTATTTCCTCTCTAAGGACATCATCAATTGCCCTTTGAAAAATACTGGGTGCGTTTTTTAAACCAAATGGTAGTCTACAAAATTCATATTTTCCATTATTGATGGAAAAGGCGGTTTTTTCTCTATCTCTCTCAGACAGCTTAATTTGATGGAATCCTGATTTTAAATCTAATGTTGAGAAAAATGAAGCTTTCCCAAGATTGGCTAGAATGACCGAAGTATCTGGAATTGGGTATTTATCGCTGATGGTTTTACTATTTAACTTTCGGAAATCTATTACAAGACGCATTTTTCGTTTACCCGTGCCGTCAACTCCTTTTTTGTCAACAACCCAAATAGGATTGTTATAGGGAGATCGTGATGGTCTTATAATTTCATTGTAAAGTAGGTCAGAGATTTCATTATTAACAAAGTCAGCGGCTGACATGGGATAAGGGTAGGCTTTTGAATAAACTGGCTCACTATCGGTGGTTCGTATTGTTGCAACAACATTTGTATTAAATGGGAGTCCCTCATTTGGGTCAGCAAAAACTTTCGATTGTCGACTCATCAATAACGAAAATTCTTCATACAAATCTGAGCTGCTTTTTTCTTTACCTATGGAAATATTGTTAACATTCTTACAGTAGAAATATAACAATTTCTCTTCGCCCCCATCGTAACTTAAAATGCCTTTTACAAGATTTAATTTTGCACTGATTTCCCTCAAAAAATCGAATCCAATGATACCATCAAATGTTTCAAGATTCGGGAGTACAAAAAAAGGTAGCATTTCTATTGAAAATGTTAATGACGCACTTGGACGTAACCTGGTTAGTTCCATGTATTGACTTGACGATGAACGGTTTATGAATCGGTTTAATTGCTTTGAGAATATTGAAGTTTCGTATATAATTTTTTGAGGCGCCTGTATCAACAAGTAGTTTTATTTCCTTTCCTGCCAGTGTTCGACCGACGTAGGGCAGGAGGGACTTACCCCTAAAAAATTAATTTCATCAACAATTTCTTGATCGTCATTACAATTTGTATTTTCTTGTACCGTTTCGTTAAATTCACCATCGAAATTTTGTTCATAGAGAGAGTTGTAGAATTCGTCATTCTGTTCGTATGAATGATAGATTGTGCTTGTACCTGACATGGATAGTCCTTGATTTAAATGATTAACTCTCTGAAGTTTCGGGAGAGTTTGACGGTCTGATTCTCTATGTCGCTTGAGTTGATTGAAATTATCAAATGGTTGGCGAAAATTATTCAAATTTTGGAAACCTCTGTGGGGATGATTAGAAAACTGCATTGGGTCTTGTGGATTGTTGGGATTTTGAGTAATAGGTCTTTGGGTATGAATTTGATTTTGTGTAGGTTTCTGAAAATTTGTCGGATTTCTGTAATGGGAAAAAGTTGGGTCTATTTCCATACTATTTGGCCTGTTTCGTATTTGGTTAGCGGTGGTGGGTCTATAGTGGGGTGAATTAGAAGGACTAAACTGATCGGAGTTGAAGTTTTGCATGGATAAAAATTTACTTGGACGCAGGTTTCTATTAGCAAATGAATTGGCAAAAATATATCCTGCCTGGTTTGCCTCGAGTTCTTGGGCAAGAGCAAGAGCACCTGGCATATCGGTAGGTCTTGAGGAGAAAAGAATATCGCACATTGGCTTCTGTAAACCGGAAATAAATACTCTCAGCGCATCTTGTCTATATTTTTGACAGAGAGAATCAATCAATATTTTATTGCCTTCATGAAGCATAAGTGTTTTGTTGATAATTAATGTTAATTTTTTTTCCACCTCATCATAAAATTCTATTAGGGACATATTGCCTTGTCGCAGAGTGGACATTTCCTGTTCTATAAGGTAAACGGGTCTTTTATCTGCGTATGTAAAATCAAGCCTTGCAATAATCGCTTTGAAATTAAGGACTGTATTGAATGATGACAAAACTAGATCTGCAGAGCCCACAATTTTGTTTCGTATAATGGCTACCGCTTGGTAATGCCGAGAGCTTCCCTCGTAAGTTTCAAATAATTTGTAGGCAGCGAAGGCAGCCTGACGCCACGAAATATATCGCACCTGTTCACCACTAAACTCAGGAATGGATTTAACTAAATCTAATGATTCCTCACAGATTTTACCAGCTTCAATTGCAACTGGCTTATATTCCTCAACAGTCATAGGAGTCTCTAATATTTTAAGTCGAGTAGTCAGTTCGTCGATCGTCGTTTCAAATGCTAGTCTGGTTCTTTCTGTTGCAGCCTGAACCGCAGCAGTAATTATCTCGCTTAACTGTGTCGCATCCATATTTTTTATTGCAGTTTTTTTTCGAAATTTCAAATTTATATTTGGTTTTATGTATTCAATTCAACTTAATAAACTATTTTTAACAAAAGGAATGCAAGAGAAAAACTGATATGTGAATAATATTAAAAAAAGTCTTACAAATATGTACGTGAAAGAAAAAAAAAAATGTTCAGCTTTATAAAGCGTATGAACACATAATATTACACTTATGTACCTCATTTAATTTAAATATTCAGAAGAAATAACATTGTTTTATTCAACAATGTCTTTAAATTAATTTTACTTGCTTGTTTGTATTAATCTATAATTTATAAACTTTGTCACTTCTCTCCTAGGTTCTGCTGCTTTCACTGATGATGATTTTTAAAGATGATTACTTTTTTGTAGCATTTGCTTTCATTCAATCACTTCAATGTTTTTTTTTTATCAATCTTTAGTCTTGTTATTATTCACATTAATAATGATAACTTTGTATGTAGCACCGGCAAGATCTTAGTCTCTTTTTATTTACTGGGTCGTAATACCGGCAAACGCAAATTATAATTGTCCTTTATAACAATCCACAAAATAAATATTTTTCAATCGCGTTGTTTGAGTTGGGCGCCAAATAGAAATATGAACACACGAGTCCGATTTCAACAATTTAATTCCTCTATGAGGAAGTCTTTTATTTTATAAACGAATGTCTTAACACTAGCTCGATATCTTAAGAACTAAACTAAGCAACTAAACTAACATAGCAAGTAGTCAGGCCTGCTGTACTTTTTTGTTATTCGTTGATGAGTAACTGGAGTTGGCGTTGTTTACTAGAGTTGGCGTTGTTTATTAAAGATTGCGGTACGAAATCTGCTGCTGTTTTTGCTGTTGCCATGCCTTGAGCTTTGTGAAATATTGGCGTTGTTTATGGCTTCATCTTGTTACCATGCCGTTGGTACAGTTTGGATATTGCCTTTGGTAATCACAATAAGCTGCAGATATGGCTTAAGCTTTTGTTGCCGAGTTCATTTTAATGGGAAAGATATGTTTTGTTGAATGGGGGCTTCTGACCCCATAACTTGTACATGAGAGGCAGACAATAGGAGTTTTAAGAAGGAAATCTTATTGATTTAAGAATATTTTCTTTTAAAACACGGTTTAAGAATGAGACCACTTTTGTTTTAAAATAGGATCTCTTTTTTTTGATTTAAGAAGCTTTCCCTCTTAAATTAAAAATTTAAGAAGATTTTCTTATTGCTTGCGCGATCGTGAATAAACATGTAAAGGAGATCTGAGCATTGTATATGGGGAGTTTATAGTATTATCAATTGGCGAAATTGAAGTGAGAGAAAAGATATGTTTCGTCGCCAACCCATTTAAAATCCATAAGAGTGAAAGAGATTTTTGTCGCCAAATCAGTCAAAATCGCCAATTGATATTACTATAAACTCCATATACAATGATCTGAGAGTCTCCTCCAGATTTTATAAGGAAGTCTTCTTGATTTTAAACGATTTCTTTCCTAGCTTATGAGATTATGGGTTTGATCTTATTATTCATCCAATTTTGAATAAATATGCAAAAGAGATAAGATAGTCTCCTCAAAAGTTTATAGAGACTCCTTTTTGATTTAAAAAAAAATCCTTGTTGAGAACGTAAAGCAAAAAAAACAATAATAAGTGTTTGTCATATTGAAACGTTATATTAATAAGAAACTCTAATTCTCTAGCTCAATTAAGACGATATTCTTCTGAAAGATATGAGAAAATCTCTTAAGATGTTTGATAAGATTTTCTTCATTAGATTAATAAGATTTCTCTATGAAAATATCATATTAAACATTAATTTTATAGAGATTTCTAAGTAAAACAGCTCAATACGGCGATCTTATTGATTTTAGGTAGTAACATTTTTCTCTGTGTAATACCGTTTTCATTTGGATGATTGATTGAATTTTCTATAGATATTACTGCTTCTCTTTGTATCTGAAATGAATCTTTAAAAGTAAAGATTAGTTAACATAAGTATAAAGTTTGTAACTATTGTAACATTATTAAATAAATAGATTATTTTCATAACGTTTGTTGTGAATTGTGAAATGTAATACTATACATACTATAAATTATATGGTTCTATTTATAAACTTACCTGTATTACCGTGTCTTTTTAAGACAAGGCTGAGCATCTGTTGGCCTCTTGACATGTTTGACATTTTGGAAAACAACAAACAAAAATCGTTTTTTTTTTTTTAAATTCCGCTTTCACTTTAAGCACTGGTTTAACTATCCTAAGTCAATACAAAAACAATAAATAACTCGAATATAATAGGAATTAGTATAAATGCAAAGCTAATCTACACTGCTGGTCTTAGGTTAGACGCACGCCTACTTGCATTAAGATTTGTTTCGTATATATTATTTGAATGATGATTGAAAAAAAGTTGATATGCAAAAACATTGGCTATTTAATGATACTTCAATGATGATATTTAAATGAACATAATAATTTAACAAAATTGTGTTTTTCAAACATTTTTTTAAAACTACTCAAAAAAAGGTGCCTTTTTATTGGTCACTAAAATAGACGCACTTAAGTTTATTAATTCTTTGGAAGAAAAGTGTTTCATTTTTGACTTAAATTTTTAGTTGGTGTTAATATTTGATTTAAAAGAAATAAAAAAAAAAACATTTTCAGTAATGAGTACTGCCTCCTTTGTTAGAAATAACTTCATATATCCGGTCCTTCATAAAAAGATACAGGGAATCTATGTAGGTCAAGGAAATCTCTGTCCAAGCACGTTTAATAGCTGCAGTTAATGTTTCCTTATCTTCGTATTGCTTTCCCCCTTCGTATACCTTCCGTGTAAGCCAGCCCCAAACATTTTCAATTACGTTAAGATCTGGAGAATATGGTGGCCAGGTCATGATATTAACGTTTTGACTCGAAATAAACGACTTTACTACTCGAGCGTTATGAATAGGAGCATTGTCTTGTTGGAAAATCCAAGGAATTGGTCCAAAGAGGTCCTTTAATTTTGGAAATACGGACTCCAACAATGTTTTGAAGCGATCGCCGTTCATCTTCTGATCGATAAAAATCAAGTCAATTGTTCCATAAAACGTGATGGCACCCCACACCATGACTCCACCTTCTCGGCTGTGGTGGCGGCTTAAATATAGTTCATCTTTTCGCAAATCGTGATAATAGTATTGAAAGCCATCAGGACCATCTAAATTAAAACGTTTTTCATCAGTAAAGACAACTGAACGCCAATCATTAAGTCGAGTGTCAGATTGAACAGTCCACGTCATGTATTTTTTCGCGAATTGAAGCCGTTTTTCTTTGCGTATTGCATTCAGAGGGGGTTTTTTCTTGATTTTCATACGCTTCAGGTGTTCTGCATTTCTGATTGTACGCTGAACAGTTGAAAGGCTTGCTTTTACTCCGGCTAATTCCTTAATCTTAGCTGCAGACTTAGTCGAATTTGAAGCAATTCGAACAATTTTGCGTACTGCTTGTTCAGACAGTGCTTTTTGTTTTCCTTTGAAGTTTTTTCCATATGCCTCTGGATCCTTTAAATATCTATCAACAGTTCTGGAGCTGCGCTTTATCTGTTTGGCAATGTTTCGGTTGGATAGTCCTTGCGAGTGAAAGAAGTCTACTTTTTGACGTTCCAATAAGCTCATAACAGTAGCTTTTCCCATTTTTGCATTAAATGTAGGTCGAAAACAATTTATTTATTTATTTTTAGTATTTTTTTCAATAAAAAAACTGCACTAGTTTACTCAAGACAAAGAAATGTAAATTGCGTCTATTTCAATGACCAACCGAAAGCCCACGTGTTTGCATAGACATTTCTGGAATCTAAGAATGTACAGTTATTTCTTTCGCAAATCAACCAACTATAAGCACATATTTTTCGAACAAGATTCGAACTCTAATAAGAAAAGTATTTTGGACAGTTAGAACAAGCGTGATTATAAATAGAACAGTTTATTTAAAAAAAACGTTGGTGCGTCTAACCTAAGACCAGCAGTGTATGTCCGTTAGGTGGACTAAGGTTAACATTTTTGTACAGCATAAAAATCCAAAGTCCAAATAGTAGACATAGGCTAGTTTTGCAACATGAAAATAATGACTTAGGACTTAGGATTATTTTGTACTGTTAAAACTGTAAACGAACTACCGCAAGTATGCAGATGGTGCTCACACTGGAACGTGCGAAATGCAACTGTCTTCCATATGACGTAAAAATCTCAAATTTCGAATTTTTGGACTTAGGCTAGTTCTGCATTGTAGCGACGAAATTAAAACGCGCATTTTTACCCTCTAATCAGTGGGCATATGATTTCTTTATTGATTTCAAAGGCAATACATGAAGTAGATAAATGTTTAATTCCCATATAATTTGAAAACGGAATGTGAGTTCAAGTTTCTTGATACTATGTTTACTTTTAATGTATATCAACAAAATTATTGTCATAATTCATTAAATAGAATTCTTGATCTTATATTTGTGGATAATAACTTAAATTGTACAGTCAAAGAAGTGGTATGTCCATTAATTAGAAATTCTATTCATCACATCGCTCTATGTCTTGATTTAGTATGCAGTTTTCCGTCATCACTAAAATCTAATTTAAATAATCATGAAATAATTTATAATTTTTCAAAAGCAAATTACACTGCCTTAAATAATTACTTGGGCTCGATTGATTGGTCGAGCGTTCTTTCTGGTCTTCAACTTAAAGAAGTCTATGATACATTTACAAGTATATTAGACTATGGATTTTCTCAGTTCGTTCCACTGACTAAGAAAAAACAATATTTTAAGCTACCGTGGCATAATCAAAGGCTGATCAAATTAAAGAACGCTAAAAACAAAGTATATAAATTATTAAAAAAGTCGAAATCTGATTTGGACAAAAAACGTTTTTGCCAATTACGTCGCGAATATGAATTTTTGAACAAGTTCTTGTATAAACAGTATGTTATGAACACTGAATCTTATGTTTCAACGAATCCTAAAGCATTCTGGACATTTTTAAACAACAAAAGAAAGCAGAATGGTGTTCTGCAAAATATGGAATTCGAAGGTGCTGTCTCCTGTAGTATTGACTCAACCTGTGAGCTCTTTGCTAAGTTTTTTGAGTCAGTTTATGTCGATCACTCGAATCATTATGTCTCCTCCGATACTAATATAAATCCATGTAATGGCAATATAAGTTTAGGATCACTTAATCTTTCGATAGATGATATTTTGCAAGGCATAACTTATATGAATACTAGCCAAAGTGCAGGTCCAGACCGTATTCCATTTCATGTGCTTAAGCAATGCAATTTATCCTTGTGCCTTCCATTAAAATTAATTTTCAATTTATCCTTAGAGTCTGGGATGTTTTTAGATGAATGGAAATTTTCATTCATAAATCCCATATTTAAAGCTGGATCTCGACAAAAAGTTGAAAATTATCGTGGAATTTCTAAACTTTCAGCTGTTCCTAAATTGTTTGAGTCTATTGTTACAAAAAAAAACTTTACTTTTCAATAAAGGAACAAATATCATTGCAACAACATGGATTTGTTTCTGGCAGGTCCACATCAACCAACTTGACACTCTTTACAAAATATCTCTTTGACTCTGTGGAGTCAGGATATCAAGTGGATGTTATTTTCACCGACTTCACAAAAGCTTTTGACACAATATGTCATAATATCCTCATTACAAAATTAAAATCGTTTGGCATACACTCGATGCTTCTTAAATGGATTTCAAGTTATCTTTCCAATAGGAAGCAGTACGTAAAAATTGTTTTTTCTCAATCTAGGCTCATTGAGGTCTTATCGGGTGTCCCCCAAGGCAGCCATATAGGGCCTATGCTCTTCAATGTTTTTATTAATGAAATCCCCTCATTGCTTAGTCATGCTAACTGCCTAATGTATGCCGATGACCTTAAGATCTTTTTGCGTGTTAAAAGTATGTATGATTGTGAACGTCTTCAAAATGATTTAAACAAACTTGTTTATTGGTGTGAGCTTAATTACCTGACCTTAAACATAAATAAATGTCATTATTTTTCTGTGTATCGTATATTAGTCCCTATGATTTATGACTACACAATATCCAGAACCTGCATATCTCGAAAAACTGAAATAAAAGATCTTGGTGTGATCTTTGACACGAAACTTTCTTTTTCACTTCACATCGATTACGTTGTTGCTAAAGCAAATTCAATGCTTGGTTTCCTGAAACGAACATGTGCTGAGTTCTCTAACCCATATGCCCTTAAGTCTGTTTATATGTCTATAGTACGTCCTTTCCTTGAATATTGTTCTATGGTCTGGTGTCCAATCTACGCGAATTGTCAAATGCGACTGGAAAGAGTGCAAAAGTCTTTTACAAGATTTGTTGTAAGACAAATGAAATGGAACCTTGACAGAATGCCGTCTTATTCAACAAGATGTGCGTTAATTGGTTTAGATTCCTTAGAAAAAAGACGAAATGTTCATTGTATACTATTTATTTATGATGTTTTTTCTTATCGTATAATTTGTCCCGATATCCTTGAACAATTTAAGTTATATGCACCAGAAAGAAGTCTTCGAACCAGAAATTTGTTATTGAATCCTAGGCATTTTTACAATTATGGTCTTCAATAACAAAATGCATAAAACTTTTTAATTCTGTTTGTACTGAAATAGATTTGTGTGATGATAGAAAAAAATTTAAACTGTCAATTTTAAATATAAATATATCCTAAAAGATAAATTTTGAACTTTAATAAATCCGCTGATCGCTAATAATGTAATTTTTATGAATTAATTTAATTATTTATGTAAATATGATAAAAGGAAATATTATTTAAATCCAAATCTGTTAGAGTTAAGCTCGGTAGATAAATAAATAAATAAATAGAGTTGAATTGCTAATCGGAATCAGAAGAATTTTTTTCTGCATTCTGCCTTACGTTTAACGCCCTTATAGCCTTACATTTGTCACAGTAATGCTTACGAATCTGAACGAACATGTAGGCTCTCCGGCATAATGCATGATCGTCTCTGACAGACTCTTGATCATCGCCACCCTCTGGTTGTTGTAACGGGGTTTCTTTGTTGTTATCGGCCATTTCTAAAATTTTAAAATATTTTATGAATTTCAGAAGAAATAATTTAAAAAAAAATCCTCTGACCTACCTCACTCTATGACTTTCTGATGTAGACTGTGACTCAACTCACCAATAACTACACCGAGGTTTCCTAAAAACTTCAAGCAGTGGAGGGAATCGGGAATCACAAAAAAAGTCGGATTCGACAACTAAAACCACCACGAGGGAATACACTCAGCGAAAAAATTGCATCAGTTGTAATACGTTAAAACAATTTTTTGATGCAAAAATTCGAAATTTTTTAAATTTTTTGATTGATATGTAGGTGAGGATACTCAAAAAAAATAAAAAAATGTTGGTATTACCATTTAGAGCTGTTCCATGGCGTTTTCCATTGGTAAATCTAGATTTTGATCTATACTTTGAACTATTCTGCTAGCAATGGAATGCGATTTCAGATAGATTTTTGTTTTTCTCTTTGTTTTGTTGTAATGTCGTATCTGTGAAGCAAGTGTCGGTCTAGCTGTCAAGTTTTAAGTCACACAAGTTGTTTGTTTATCATTGAAATATGATACCACATTAGACTGCTACAGTTTTAAGGATTAATATTTGATTTTCACAGCCGAAGTAATAATAAATCAAAACGAATATCAATCTAGCGAAACTGCCAGCTATCATTTGGATTGGTGTTTGTGCAAGTAGCGGTAAATCTGCTGAAAAATCCAGACTTGCAAATAGATTTTGCAAATCCAGATTTGCAATAGAACACAACATCTGTCAAAATCGGTATTTTGACAGATTTAGATCAAACAAATGGAAAACGCCATTAGGAACAGCAGGGAGATGTTTGGTTTTAGCAGTTAATGCCATCAAATTGACACAAATGTCTCGGAATTTTTTTTTATATTTATAAATGGAGTGTTTGCTTGAAGGATGTAGCTGGCTAAGACTTACTTACTTACTTACTTAAGTGGCGCTACGGTCCGGAACGAACCTGGGCCCCATCCAACCTGCCTCTCCAATTAGCCCGGTCCTTAGCTAACTGCCTCCAGTTGCGCACTCCAAGTTGGTCGAGGTCGGTTTCTACTTGTGCGCGCCACTTAAGGCGAGGTTTTCCTCTACTGCGTCCGACGTCTGGCTGGGAATCGAAGACTCTGCGAGCCGGAGTATTGGTGTCCATTCGTTCTACATGTCCTAGCCATCTTAAACGTCCAATCTGGAGACCAGGGGTATGTCGCAGTACAGTTCGTATAGTTCTTGGTTGAATCTTCGTCTCCATAGCGCGTCAACGCAAACGGGACCGAAGATTTTTCGAGGAATTTTCCTCTCAAATCGACCAAGGATTTCTTCATCCGCTTTTGAGACGGTCCATTCTTTAGCGCCGTAGAGGAGGACTGGGATGATCAGGGCATTATATAAGATCTCCTTAGTAGTTCGAGTGAGAGCTTTACTACTGAATTGCCATCTTAGCCCGAAGAAACAGCGGTTGGCAAGAGTAATTTTTCGTTTAATTTCTGACGAGATATTGTTGTCAGAGTTAATAGCGGAACCAAGATAGATAAAGTCCCGTACTACCTCAAAGTTATATCTGTCAATGGTGACGTTCTGCCAATTCGTCGACATTGTGTGTCCTTTCGTGTTGACAGCATATACTTCGTCTTGCCCTCATTTAAACCCATTTTTGCCGCTTCCTTCTCTATACTAGCAAACGTGGCTATGACATCACGTTGGGTCCTACCAATGATGTCAATATCGTCGGCGTACGCTAGTATATGAACAGATTTTTGGAAAATTGTCCCTCTGGTGTTGGCTCGGGGGTTTTGGACAATCCTCTCAAGAATCAGATTGAAGAAGTCACATGACAGCGCATTGCCTTGCCTAAATCCTTTTTTGGTATCGAATGTGTCAGTGAGGTCGTTTCCGACCCTGATGGAGTAGCGAGAATTCTCCATCGTCATCCTACACAAACGGACGAGTTTGGGCGGTATACCAAAACTAGAAATGGCTCTGTATAGTTCGTCTCAATAAATTCTATCGTATGCGGCTTTGAAATCGATGAATAGGTGGTGGGTATCGATTTGGACTTCTTGGGTTTTTTCCAGGATCTGCCGAAGTGTGAAGATTTGATCGGTTGTGGAGTTTCCTGGCCTAAGACCACACTGATAAGGGCCAATCACGTTGTTGGTAAACGGTTTCAGGCGTTCACATATTACGGCAGATAGGATTTTGTAGGCGATATTGAGGAGACTTATGCCTCTGTAGTTGGCGCAGTTTAGAGGTTCTTTCTCCTTTTTTGTGAATCGGGCAAGTTGAATAAGACACTGGACCGATTTTCTTGACATTTTCACAGAACCTAGGTGATTGTCAAAACAAAGTAAAAAATTTATGTTCTTCGGATAACTTAAGGGTCTTTGCGTTGCCGTCAAAGTGGTCATAGATCTTCTAGTATTTAGTAAATATTTACACTATGAAAGTCACGGTCTTGAATTTTTGTCCGGGCATATTGGTTTTGTCTTAAGACGTAATACAAAAAAATTTACTTGATCGGAAAGGCATGGCACCTCCCATACAAAAGCAAAATATCTGGAGGACTATGAAGGCCACAGTCTTGAAATTTAGTTTGGGAATATGAATTGCTAATCTTAGTAGTTAAGTAAAACATATGCGTGATGGAAAAAGTAAGAGTGGTACCCTCCATACAAATTATGTATCCAATGTCACATAACTGGAATACCATGCTAGTGAGAGCTTTAACATCTTTGAGCATCTAAACAGAAAATGGACGTGATCATGTCAGTGATCATGGCAATTTGGTTGCAAATTAAATTTTAGCCATGAAATATCTAGGGTACGACAATCAGCGTTTTGAAAATTTGTGCGTGAACATAAGCTGTTTTTGTGAGTAGTTGTAGGTACTTCATGTGTGGTAGATCTGTTTGATTTATTTTGTACCTATGCATCTGCTACGTAGCAACTTATTTCTACTACGATTGCCTCATTATCCCCTATTCCTATCCCAATAACATCGGTACAAATAATGTTAGTCTTACTGTATAGTTTGTATCATAGAGAAATAATTTAGCTAGATATACCTAAAGGTCTGTACATTTTTGTGCACATCACCGAATTGAAGGGTTTAGAGTTTGACCCAGTATAATCAAATATATTATTTTGGCATTTTCGGATTTATTTAAAGGTTTGGTTTTTCCCATAATTATTTACTTTAACTGAAAATAGTTAAGGATTAACAATTACTAACTTCACTGATGAACGATGATTCAACGATGAACATGTTGACTCTAAGCATTTTAACCCACGCCCACTATTTATGGGCGTATTTCTTCGAAAACGATAAGCAAAGTCTAACCTACAAAAAAAATGCGTATTTTTCGAACCAAAATAGTTTTGAACAAACTGTCTGAACAAGATATCGTGTCACTGTCATTTTTTTCCATTTTTAGTAAAAAATAACTTCGGTAAAATTTCTATTAGCTACGAAAAGAAAGCTAGCGGCAACAATTTTGCTAGGCATTTAACGCACGGCCACTTCTGTGGTGCGTGTTTTTATAAAAATCATCTATACAGCCTATCCCATAGGATATACAATTGAAAAACCATAATTTTAAGGATGGGATGGAATCGGATAGGGTGCGCTCAAGCCTCCTCATTTATTTTAATTTTTAATGGCCTGCTTAAGCCAAACACCTTAAACTCTTATCTGTTTTATTCTTAAGATCTGGGGGCCAAAAGAAGTCATCTTCCAACGGGTTGAATTCTTTTGGCCCACATTGTACTTTATCGACACGTATCTTGTCTATCAATTCCCATCTGTATAACACTTTCTTTCAGGCCCTTTTCCTATAAGTTTTCCACCTTTTCGCTTTCTCTTCTTTTACTTACCCTCCACGAGGTAAGATCATCATTCCTATTTAAGAAATAAAGTTTTATTGTAACGACAAATTTGTTTCCTTTCAGATAACCACCGGGATCCATTCTGCACACCAACAATTGGTCCTAATCGAGCCATATCAACGAATCACCGATTCTACGAGTATATCTCCTCAATTTGACATCTTAAATCACTCGGAATTTCATTTCTTTTCATCACATTACAACTCTGCATCCGCATGATTGTATCATTGGAATCACCAAATTATTGAAAGTTCATCTCTCCCGCCGATCGTCATCAAAAAGTGTATCGAACACCCATCATAGATAAGTTCGCAGTACGTGAAAAATCTATTCACCGCTATCATCGCTACCCCACTCATCACCGCCATAGCAGTCTTTTTTTGTATATCCTTTCCATGGAATGTAAGCAAATAGTTAGCATAACCAAAAAATTAATTCACTCACTACGTTTAAGTTAAAAAAAAATTTTAAATAATTATTAGCATACCTATTAGTTGAACAAACACACACATTACGTTAGCAGATACAAGCCCCAGTATCTGTGAAATTCAACAATACATCATTGGTCCGCTTAGGATAGGAGTAGGACGTGTCTGTTGTTGCTTGGGATATTTATTTTCTACGTTGTGTGTCCGATGGTTGTTGTCTTTGATGTATTCCCATGTGCGGTTGTTAGATTAGATTTACCTTCTAGGATACTTTTCATGACCTCCGTTTCCGGTTGGATTTTTTCAAATTTTATTCAATAAACTCTGCACTACAGTATGTCCTGGTACAGAGCAACTTAGGATGCTGTATTGAGAGTTTATTTAACACTCAAGTATTTCCATGAAAAATAAAATTCAAAAGGATCTTCATTAACTTAATTCTATTAGATAATAAGAAAATGGTTATCTGTTTATGCTCAGCATGATTATATAAAACCAAAAAAGTTTTAAAAAATATTAACTTGTGTTTATATCGACTACATGAATCTCTTTATAACATATCTGTCGATTTATCTTAAGTCATTTGTATTGTGTTCATTTACATGACCGTTTAGTATTAAATATGCACTTTGTGATTATAAAAAAAAAACATATCATATATATCTATATTTATATAAAATCATAGCAGTTGCTAAAAATAACCATCTGTGCATGAGAAGTAAAATTTAAATACTTCAGCTCAAAAGAAACTTCACAAGCCTAATTCTATTGAGAATCCGAACCTGTTAATTTGTTTATGCACAGCGTGGTTGCAAAAATCAGATAAGGCATTTCAAATGAATTTTTTGCAACTGAAAGTTTATGATAATATAAGTGAAAGGAAATTTTAGTTACCGTACTAACTTAGTTAACATTACATTTTTATAGAATTTTAACGAATTCAACATCAGAAATCTTCCTTATTTTTTACGACACTTGATTAGAACCACCATTTGCAAATATAAAAAAAAAAAAAAAACATAAGAAAACAGGCACAGAACACTCGGAAAGTATTTTTTTTATTTTAAGTCCATAAATTTATAATTTATAAGTAAAAGAATTAATAATGTGTTGTGGCACCACGGTTAACTATGACCTCGTACATCCAGTTGGGTAAGGAGTCATATAACTTCTTTATATAATCCAGTATAATAGACTTCCATGCACTTTCCATTCCTCCAATGAGTTCCGATTCAGTTGGGTATTGTCTTCCAGACTCGTAAACCTTGCGTGCTAACCATCCCAAACAATTTTCTATAATGTTTAGGCCGAGCGAGTTTGGCGGCCAGGTCTGTAAATGCACGTTTTGGCGCTTAATTCAAGACTTTACGAGCCTAGAAGTGCGGATAGGGGCATTTTCCTGCTGGAACTTCCATTCCAGGACCCAAAAATATACTTAATTGCAGGAAAAGCAGTTCTTAGCACACCTATGTATGTAAGAAACTGCGATTCAATGGTGCCACAGTATGTTATAGCTCCCCATACCAGGACACCACCAGCACGGCTGTGCTGTCGATCTAGTGTATGCTCTTCCTTTCAAAGATCATGGAAGTAATAAGCATAGCCATCTGGACCCTCCATTTTAAATTTCATTTCGTCTGAAAGACTACACGCTGCCACTCCTTGGTCCAGGTTATATTTGCTCGTAGAAATCAAGCCGCTGCTTCTTTCGAAGCTGGTGAAGTGGTTAAAAAATAGTTAGCATCACCAAAAAATTAATTCACTCACTACGTTTAAATTAAAAATAATTATTAGCGTGCCTATTAGTTGAATAAACACACAGATTACGATAGCAGATACAAGCGCCAGTATCTGTGAAATTCAACAATACATCATTTCTCCGCTTAGGATAGGAGTAGGACGTGTCTGTTGTTGCTTGGGATATTTATTTTCTACGTTGTGTGTCCGATGGTTGTTGTCTTTGATGTATTCCCATGTGCGGTTGTTAGACTAGATTTAACTTCTAGGATACTTTTCATGACCTCCGTTTCCGGTTGGATTTTCTCAATTTTATTGAATAAACTCTGCACTACAGTATGTCCTGGTATAAAGCAACCTAGGATGATGTATTGAGAGTTTATTTGACACTCAAGTATTTCCATGAAAAATAAAATTCAAAAGGATCTTCATTAACTTAATTCTATTAGATAATAAGAAAATGGTTATCTGTTTATGCTCAGCATGATTATATAAAACCAAAAAAGTTTTAAAAAATATTAACTTGTGTTTATATCGACTACATGAATCTCTTTATAACATATCTGTCGATTTATCTTAAGTCATTTGTATTGTGTTCATTTATATGACCGTTTAGTATTAAATATGCACTTTGTGATTATAAAAAAAAAAACATATCATATATATCTATATTTAAATAAAATCATAGCAGTTGCTAAAAATAACCATCTGTGCATGAGAACTCAAATTTAAATACTTCAACTCAAAAGAAACTTCACAAGCCTAATTCTATTGAGAATCCGAACTTGTTAATTTGTTTATGCACAGCATGGTTGCAAAAAAAAAAAGAAATAACAATTTAATGATTTTATAAAATATTTGTATTGTGTTCATTATTTTGTAAGTCATTTATTTCATTTATCTTAAATAAAATCATAGCACTTGCTACGAGTAACTTTCTGTGCATTTTTTTTTCTTATATACGTTTCCATTGCATTTTTAAAATTTTTGTGGTGCAGTTTTTTATTGGTGGTTTTGTTTTTTCGTTGAATTATCTTTTTGGCATCTAACTCCAGGTAAGCTATTTATTATACACCAGCAAATGTAAATGGTAATTGGTCCAGGAGGCACTTGGGCGGCAGTATTATTGAACTGATATTGAACTGATTGAACTGCATCTGAACTGATTTAATATCCTCTAGCATCCGTGCTGTTATGAATTAAAATTTTTTGCTATCCATACTTTCGGAAAAATTGGTATTTGTTATAAGACTAGCGGAAAGGGTTTGATTTGATTTTTTAGACATCGAAAGTAATGCTTCTAGAGAGTGGAAGCGGAGGAATGCCATGTGATTACCTATTCGGTTGATGATACTATCGCAGTCTCAAGGAAGCACTTGAATATACTCAAGGAATCCCTCGAGAGCGCACTATATAAACTTTCCGAATGGGCAGTTAGTTATGGTGTCGATCCCCAAAAAAGCGAATTGGTCCTGTTCAGTTACTTACTTAATTATATGGCGCTACAGTCCGGAATGAACCTGGGCTTCAACTGGTCCTTAGCAGTTAGCTAAGGACCATGCCTTTCCAATTAGCATGGTCCTTAGCTAACTGCCTCCAGTTGCGCACTTCAAGTTGGTTGAGGTCGGTTTCTACTCTTGCGCGCCACTTAAGGCAAGGTCTTCCTTTACTGCGTACGACGTCTGGCTAGGAATCGAACACTCTGCTGCTGGAGTATTGGTGTTCATTCGTTCTACATGTCTTAGCCATCTAAAACGTCTAATGCGAATATTTTTGACCTGGGGCGTGTCGGTGTACAGCTCGTATAATTCTTGGTTGAATCTTTGTCTTCATAACTCGTCAACGCAACAGGGATCGAAGATTTTTCGAGGAATTTTCCTCTCGAATCGACCAAGGATTTCTTCATCCGCTTTTGATACGGTCCATGCTTCAGCACCATAGACCATGACTGGGATAGTCAGGGTCTTATATAATATTTCCTTAGTAGTTCGAGTGAGGGCCTTACTACTTAATTGCATTCTTAGTCCGAAGAGTAATTCGTCGTCTAATTTCTGACGAGATGATGCTGTCAGAGCTAATAGCGAGCCGAGATAGACAAAGTCCCGTTCTGCCTCAAAGTTATATCTGTCAATGGTGACGTTCTGTCCAATTAGTAGATGTTGTGTGTCCTTTCATGTTGTTAGCATATACATCGTCCTGCGCTCTTTTACTGCTAAACGCATTTTTGCCAGTTCCTTCTGTATACTATAGCAAACGTGGCTATGGCATCACGTTGAGTCCTACCAATGTTGTCAATAACGTCGGCGTATGCTAGTAGTTGCACCGATTTTTTGAAAATTGTGACTCTGGTGCTAGCTCGGGAGTTTTGCACAACACTCTCAAGAATCAAATTGAGGAAGTCACATGACAGCGCATCGCCCTGCCTAAATCCTTTTTTGGTAACGAATGTGTCGGTGACGTCGCTTCTGACCCTGACGTATTTCGGCGGTATACCAAAACTAGACATGACTCTGAGAAGTTCGTCTCTAAAAATTCTTTCGTATGCGGCTTTGGAATCGATGAGTAGGTGGTGGGTATCGATTTTGACATCTTGGGTTTTTACTAAGATTTGCCGAAGTGTGAAAATTTGATCGTGTGGGTTTTCCTGGCCTAAAACCACACTGATAAGGGCCGATCAGGTTGTAGGTTACGGCAGATAGGATCTTGTAGGCGATGTTGAGGACACTTATGCCTCTGTAGTTGGCGCAGTTAAGAGGGTCTCGTTTTTTGTTGATCGGATAAACGATGCTGAGGTTCCATTCTTCAGGCATACCTTCATCCGACCATATTTTGCCTATGAGTTTGTGGATGTTACCTACCAAGTCATCTCCGCCGGCTTTATAAAGCTCGGCGGGAAGGCCGTCATTTCCGGCAGCATTATTAAGATTCAGTTTAGATATTGCTAACCTCACTTCACTCAGGTCGGGTGGTTGACAGTTTTCGCTGTGGTTGTCAATATTGAATGGTTCGTCTTGCCTAACAGGAGAATGTTGTTCGCAATCGCCGCTTAACAGTCCGCAGAAGTGGTTCTTCCTTACCCATAGCATCGACTGTGTCTCAACGACAATATTTCCTTGTTCATCTCGACAGGATTCTGTGCGAGCCTTATAACCTTGCTTTGACGTTTTACACTTTGGTACATTCCAGCAGAAAAGGCAGCCTTCAGTAAGGATTGGTGTGACAACAGCTGTGTATAACCATTGCGTGACCTTGTGGAGGTCCCCCAATTCTTAACGCAGATTCCATTTCAGACATATAGTCCAATGCTTGCTTTCTTTACCCTTTCGTTAAAATTTATATTCCAGTTAAACCTGCTTTCAAAAATCAAATATCTCCTCCAGGTATTTGGCACTTGCAGACAGTGAGATATTGTTGAAGGTTGAGGAGGAGTAAGAAGGACTGTTTCAGTTTTATTTCCTTCATTTTCTGAGTATGATTAGGCATGTTTGCATGATTTCGCTTAGAGTCGATGGGAATTTTCAACATCCCAAGAGGATCACATGGTCTGTATAAGGCACTGTTTTTTTTTTTTTTTGTGATTTCTAGTCTCCTAAGTGTTTCATTGACTACCAGTAGCCAGAGAAGTGGTGATAGAACACCCCATTTTAGAGTACCTCTTGTCGTTGTTGTCCTTATAGTACAATCGCCAGGTGCGGTTGAAACAATTCGCTTTTTAATTAGACTGGACTTGGATCCAGACCACCCATTCCCAAACTATCTACGTATTTGAATGTCTAGTAATATTTCCAGTGTTCCCAGTAGGAAGGAGGAAATTGTTAAAACTAACACTTCCCTTCGATTTGCTTCAATGAAGGAAGGTTCACTTCCACTATTATGTATCTAGAAAAATTCAGAAATACGAAATACTACTTGCGGACTCTATGTTGGTTGATGTCGGATTATACTTATGGCGCCAGCGCCACTCAAGGAGAGTTCTTCCTGTAATGCGTCCGACGTTTGGCTGGGAATCGAACACTCTGCGTGCCGGAGTATTTGTGTCCATTAGTTCTACATGCCATATCCATCTTAAACGTCCAATGCGGAGTGTTTTTGACGAGGTTCATCATATCTTTCCAGGGTTCTCAGTAGGAATGAGGAAATTGTTATGTCTAACACTTCCCTTCGATTATCTACAAGAAGAAAGGTTCACTTCCACGATTATGTATTTAGAGAAATTCAGAAATATGCAATGATCAAGGTAGACTTACCTATTTAAGTCGTGCTACAGTCCGTGTAAGTCTGGACCTCAACAAGCATTCCTCTTCAACTAGCCTGGTCATTAGCTAACTGACTCCACTTGCGGGCTCTTAGTTGGTTGAAGTCGGATTCTACTTGTGGCGCCACTTAAGGCGACGTCTTCCTCTACTGCGTCCGGCTCCTCTACTGCGTTCGGCTTTGTTTACAGAATTTCGACTTATTTTTGAAATACAAAAACGCATTTTTACATCAACGACCAGAACGAGATGATTTACTGTCAGACCAGACCACAACATACCCTAACCGGGGCAATGACGTTGCATAAGGAATACTGACTACGGACAGGGCTTTGAAATCCCTTGAACTTGGGCTGTTTTTTTTCTGTGGTGTCTACTGTATGGTTCTTATCTTGGATATACTTCACTGCATCGGCTTCCGGGATATATTTTCTTTGGGAAATTTATCATGTAGCCAGGGTCTGTTAGTTTCGATGTGCGGTTGTTGGATATGATTTGACTGCAGGGATAAGTCTTACTAGTTCCGCTTCCGGGTCGATTTGTCCTTGCTCGATTAATACCATAGTTAACTTGTGACTCCTTAACAATAGAACTGATAATTTAATTTCTACTGTTGGTAGGCGCATTCGTTTGACTGAGAGCCTTGTGGATTTTTGTTTCATTCTCTTTGTAAGAAGGTTTTTTAGGTTTTATTGGGAATCGATAAGGTTTTCTGAATAAAACCGATATATGTATTCTATTTCATCTTGCAAATGGATTTATGAGAGACGCGTTAGTCAGATTTAAACAAATTCGTTTCGAAAGCTCAGGCATCTGAGCTGATTAATAAGAAAAGAAAGACGATACTCGCCTTCGTTGTCCGTTTTATGCCACAATTATCAGCTTGCGAAAGTTCTTTTTCGTATCCTTTGAAGCCCTTGTGTCCTAAGCAGATTAGTTGCAGGTTTTTGAAAGTTGTTTTCAACTTTTTGTCATCATACCATCTCTGGGTTTTGTCAAAGTGCCGCTGCAAAAGAAGACTTCGAATGACCCCGATCGTCGGGGACGTTCTGTGATAAGATCGTCCGCCTTCACAATTGCCTGAGTAACGCTACCTATCATATCGCTGGTGTATATAATGAAAATAATCGGCGAGTTTACCTCCCCTAGTTGCAGGCCATATTTAATGAAGAACTCTGAGTAAGAAGTTTCATTGACACATTTGACAACAAAGGTTTAACATTCAGCAGGCTTGAAGTATAATATATAGCAGTGGCTTACTTAAGCCAAGACTGGTAAGCTTAAGATAGATCCCCTTTAGTCATATGGTGTCGAAAGCCTTCATAACATAAACGCGGCGCCCTATAAAGAAAAAAAGGCGGATTTTCATCGAAAATCATCCTTGGAAGGAGGCGTGAATAGTGTCATAGCCCATGGAACCAAAGCGGGTCTCTGGTATTATCTTGTTGTCCTCAGCATACTTGAACATTATTAGCCAAATGAGAATCACTTCGAATACCTTACTGATACTCGTAATCGATAGGAGACCTATCGAGCGGACATTCGCTGGATTAGAACTGTCTTTTCCCTTTTTAGGTAGAGGATGAAGCACCGCGTGCAGTATTCAACCACATTGGGCTTTATGCATTATTCAGCGGGCTATTGAATATCGTGCTTAAAAAAATCACAGCTTCAGGGGATAAATTTTACAGCCCAAGATTGGATATACCATCGACTCCCGCTGATTTATTTTTCTGTATTGAATCGAAGATGATCTGGGATTCCACCTCCGAGATTAACAGTGCACTAGACCTACTTCTCTCGACGATGATGTCGTTTGCCAAGTTTTCGTCTTTGAGCCGTGTGAAACCGACGTTCTCAGATCGCCATTGCGTTATGTCATTTCGGAGGTGGATAAGTGATGCAGCATTGTTTTCCGGGACGCGTCTAGGGCCAATGTTATCATTCACCTTATATACTTCCTGAAAAGTATCACCTACTCCACTCTCTCCTGAGGTTCTTTAATTACAAACAAATCGTCCTCTAAGTCGGTATACTCGGGATCGATTCCTGCTGTCAAAATTGTGTTTATTGTCTGTTGCCATCTGAACCTATTTGATGTTTCCTCCTAAAGATCTCATTAGCTTGTGAAGACATACTCGGGGCACTGGAATTAACGGCTCGAATTCTGTCATTACCAAACAAATTAATGGGCAACCTAAGTTATCCCTGATCAATTGGTTGATGTTTTTGATCGAAGACTGCAATGTACTAATCAGCTCCTGGTAACGTGGGGGTTGTCAGTCGTTCGGTCGTTTTCTAAATTTCAGATTTGATGCTTTCTTACTTAAACTGAAATCTGTAGCACGGCCTTTGAGTCTTGTCAGCAGTCCGTTTTTTTTCTGTTGTCTGTGTAGTGCGTCAATGGCAGCGTTTCTGTACGTAGACGTTAAATCGCTTTGTATCTTTGTATCGTGGTATCGTTCTGTTCATTGCCCGTGTTCGGAATTTCAGATTTATTAAGAAATCTTATATGAATCGCTGGAGTCATTGGTCAAAATGGTCGATATGCGTATAGAACATTCTCTTATAGACATCATGCGAATTGTCTACGAGGAACACAGCCATTGTTCCTGGAATCGTTCCGTCTATTTGCTGTGAGTATTCGTCGATTTTGTTGTCTTTTCGGTTTCTGTTGTTTGGTGGTGATGTGCCACTCCAACTTAATATTCTTGATAAGCTAGGCCAGCTCATCTTACTGTAGTATCTAGGCAAACCAACATACTTCTCAAACAGCATCGTTGCTCCTATTTTTAGCTCTACTGAGCGAAGGTACCCCGTATCATTTTTTTTCTAGTTTTTTTTTTTTTTTAAGTAGTTATCCACATAAAAAACACTTGCCCACTCTAAACGCCCGCAAAATGCTCTTTATCGCTTGCCTTCAACCCTTTGTGCAGATTTCTGTGAAACATAAGCAGCCTTCTGTTTGGGTGCTGACTTAGCCTTAGCTGGTTCTGGAGCTGTTGCTTTTTGGCGGCCTTGGTTTCGCGCTAATACATTGTTGTGTGTTGTCGTGATGGCCTTTTCCTACGTAACGTTGGTTCCAAATTTTACTTTTCGGAGAGACATTTGGCTTCCACACCTTCCACTTAACGATATCGGATCGTCTCGTCTTAAAGAGGTTTTTGAAAGTCTGAACATTCAGTTGGGAGGCTCTCTACAGATTCACTTTCCCGTTCATGCCGAAAATCAAACCGTTCCGCTCAAAAACTATATTTTGTCTCAAAAGCAACAGAAGTTCAAAGGGTTGCACAACCATTGGTTGTCCTTATTACCACCTGCACTACGACCTTATGATAAAAGGATATCATCTGCTGCATATCCCATCGCTACATTTACGCATTTGTCAGCTCTTCGTCGGGCTTGGTTGACAAACGGGACACCTTTCTAAAACGCTTGAATCTCCATTCCCATCTTCCTTTTGCTTAGGGGCATCAAACGAAAATTGTTTTGGTGCATCAACTGCATAATTATTTACTTACTTCAGTGCCGTTACATTCCGGAACGAACCTGTGGCTCAGCCAACATGCTTTTCCAGTTAGCTCGGTCCTTAGCTAACTGCCTCCAGTTGCACACTACAAGTTGGTTGGCACCACTTAAGGGGAGGTCTTCCTCTACTGCATCCGCTGATCCTTTGATTTTGAATCGAAGACTATGAGTGCGGAGGGTTGGTGTCCATTCTCTACATGCCCTAGTCATCTCAATAGTCGAATAGGGATTTTGTTTTACCAGGACTATGTCGCTTTACTGCTTTTTGATTTGTCTCCATCAATGCAAATGAACCCGAAGAATTCAAGTCTCAAAACGACCTAGGAGGTCTTGCCTTTTTAGCCCGAAGAAACCAGCGCCATTTTCCGCTTCATTACTGACGAGACGTTGCTGTCAGAGGTAATAGCGGAGCAGAGGTAATAGCAAAGCAGAGTTTATAGCGGAGCAGAGGTAGGCAAATTCACGTCATGCCTCTAAGTTATATATGTCAATGGTAGGGATCTTTCCAATTTGTCGATGCAGTGTGTCCTTTCGTATTGACAGCATAAACTTATTCTGAACCCATTTTTGCGTTTCCTAATCCATACTTGCAAACGTGGCTTTGACATCTCATTTCCCCAGAACCATGATATGAATATAGTCGGCGTATTTTAGTCGTTGTTCCGATTTAGAAAAGATTGTGACTCTTGAGTTACCTTGGGAGTTTTAATTCTCCAAAGTCAAATGTTTAAGACGTCACTTGACAATACGTTGTCCTGGATTTTGTGGTATTAATAGCTTCTGTGAGATCTTCATCGTCATCCTGCACAGATGGCCGAGTTTAGGAGGCATGTCTCTTCATTTGTAATTCCCATGTGGCTCTGACATCCATTAAAACAGATTGTAGTATCGATTGTGACTTCTTAGGTTTTTTTGAAGCTATTTTTCATGGTTACATGGCTAACTAATAAATGATGCCTGACCAAACGAAAGCTTACGCTAACTACAAGTCGATTAGATACACTTGCACCTCGATGGGACAAGATGAATCATCGCATCTACATTGATGGGAACCTAAGAGTTATTGTCAGGAGTTTTATTTGGAAGTACTTAGTCCTCGTTTCCACTTCGAAAATTATAACGTGCCTAGGTTGCGTTTTTCTATGGCAGTAATTCAATCATGCAAACGAGATGTGTCATTCCAACATTTGCAACAAATAACACCACAAAGACTTTATTTGCTGCAAATCTTGCCGAATAGCCACTACTTGGACTTCCTTAGGAAAATTTGAATGAAATTGTGAACGCCAACAACCCAAAAGCCATTAAGGATCTGAGAAACGACATCATTTGATACGTTTACGAACCCGAGCCGCAATTTTTGCTCATTTTTCCAAAATGTTGTTGTCGTCAGAGGCGTGGTGACTATTCCGGTGACATTTCGTCACATGAAGTCACAACATTTTCTCTCAAATCGATCAAGGATTCTTGGGTATTTTTCTAGGATCTGCCATAGTGTGGAAATTTGATCAGTTGCGGGCATTCCGGGCCTAAGGCGAAACTGATAAGGGTGCATCAGGTTGTTGGTAAACGGTTTCAGGCGCTCACATATTACCGCAGATAGGATTTTGTAGGCGATGACGAGAACAATTCTGCCTGTGAAATTGGAGTAGGTAGGAAAGTACGTAGAGATGGCGGTTCAGCATGAACCCAAGCAGCACTTACGTACCATTTTGTTACCATGACTAGTGTGACCCTTATTATGATTGTTGTGGATGTGATGTAGGCGCCCTCTACATCCAGTCTTGTATCCTTACCCCAGATATCGCTTAGGTTGTTGAAAAATGGTTGATCTAGTGCACGCAATCTAGTCCTTGCAAGTGAAATGAGAGAGGGTTTCCTTTTCATTTGTGTTACCGCAACTGCGAAATTGGAGGTCATATGGGATCCCTAGTTTGGCCACATGGTCTCCAACTGGCCAATGCCCCTGACTATCGCGGTAATTATTGTGATATTTCGCGGGTAGTTTGTTCTGTACTTGTCTCTAGGATGTCATATCTCTCTCGATGTAACCCATTTTGTTATCCTTCTCCATTTTGGAGTCGGCCTTCTTCAGGAACTATGAGTGGATTTGTTCCTTAACCGCACATAGCGGGATATGTACCCTTGCCGCAAGTAAGCCTTGTAGAGCTGAGCCTTGTTTCCTTCAGGTGGGAAAGTTCGCTCCAGCATTTTGGTACCAGCTTGGAGAATATGGTGGCCGAGTTGATGGCCTTAATGGCCTTAATGGCCGCATGACTATGAGGATAGCAATATTTTGCTTTGTCCTATGTTGTCACACCACAATAGCGCGCAAGCCTCTCGGATAGCCAGTAGTTCCACCTGGAATACGCTGGCATAATTCAGTATGCGGTATGATTGTGATATTTTCTGTTATTCCTAGTAGACTCCGGACAACACACCAAAGTTCTTCTTATATCCGTCGGTGTTGACGACCGTGTCGAAATCTCTAACTACTTCGTTCCTCTTCCACTGAAATCTGGTTGGAAAGCCTACGTGGAAGCCTTGGCGTTGTTCAGAGGGTCTCCTTTGTTGTGGATCGTTCAAACGATGCTGCGATTCCATTCTTCAGGCATACCTTCATCCGACGAAAAGTTTGCTTAATAGTTGGTGAAATTTATTTACCAAGTCTTCTCCGCCGTCTTATTCTGAGGCCTGGCTAAGCTTGAGATCAGATTACTTTTGTCAAGGAGCTCGTTCCAGCAGTCTTACACTAAATCATCTTTTTCCTTCGTCGGGGTGTGAGCGCATATAAGGCTTGAGTTGGCGTATTTACCCTTGAAGCGAGTTTTAACAAAAAATCTTGCCTAAGTCTGGCACTTATGACAAATTCGCAGCTGAAAAGTCGCTCTTTCTGCTCATTAAACACGGTGAATGTTACTTACCAAGTCTTCTCCGCTGTCATATCCTGAGGCCTTGCTAAGCTTGAGATAACTTTTGTCAAGGAGCTCGTTCGAGCAGTCTTACACTAAATCATCGTTTTCCTCTGTCGGGGTGTGAGCGCATATAAGGCTTACGTTGACCTTGATGCAAATTTTTATAAAGCGTTCGCTAAAGTCTTGAAAACCAAAAAAAAAAAACATTTTGCGTGAGTCTGGCACTTATGGCAAATTAACAGCCGAAAGTCGATGTTTCTGCTCACTAAGACATGGTCCTAGTAGACGTCACAGTTTCTTATCCTCTTTTTGCAAGGCCCATCCCATCGTATTTCCTGGATGGCAGCCATGTCTGCTTTGTATCTGCTTAGGGCTTCCGCTAGTTTTTCAACAATAAAGTCAGTCCTTTCCAAGGCTGCTTCGTAACAAATGTTTTTTTTTTTTCATTTGTGGGTAGTTAACCCAAAGCACAATCCCCACCATGGAGGGCTAGTTCCAATTTATTAGACACCTCTAGCAAACGGGGCAATCATTATCCACTACGCAATTGAGTGGGGTCGTTGGGCTTTCGATTCATCCGTCACCATCTCTGTTCAAGTGGCCTGACTAACCCTTGAGATCCTAAATAACCTGTTGTCCGAATATGTTGAAGCAGCTGTTTCCGATCACTCAAACACGGTCCGTAATAGATGGAACAGTTTTGGTTGCTTCGTAACAATGGGTTTTTCCATGGATGATTAGTTAACCCAAAGCACAACCCCCAAACTTGAGGGCCAGTTCGAATTTATTAGATAACCCTAGGACACGGTGCAGTATCCACTACGAGATTCACAGCTACCCTGCCGTTGGCCTTTCGGTTCATCCGCTACCATCTTTGTTCAAGGGTCCTACATAACCTGTTGTCCGAATATGACGAAGCAGCTCATCTGGGTTCGCTGAGACAATATTCCCGGTATTCCGTGCCAGTCTGACCAGCCTGTTTATAGTGTTGCTATTATTAGTCTTTTTATCAACACCCGCACTTATCGTTTAGTAAGTCAAATACGGTTGGATTTGACTAGTATATGATGGTTACAACTTGGAGGTGAAAAAAGTATGATTGGCGTGTAGTCAGCTTAACACCAAAGGCCTTCTATATGAACCTCAGAAGGTTATTATTAGACTGAACTAAATGGTGTCCCATAATTCACGAGGCAGTTAATAGTTCTGTGTTTCCAACCGACAAAATCATAACAATGTGACAGCTGACAGTTCGGGGTTATTAAAAATGGAAGCTATACAACAGAACAACTTATTTTCTCTGTAACGCCATATTTTGAAAATAATGAATTTTTTATCAGCTACAGTCCGCAATTTTCCAATTGAAAATTTTTATTTTCTCTCAAAATCAGCTTTTGCGTGACTTATGGAGCACCTTTTATCTTAAGGCCTCCGTTGCAAGGTCTGAACTTGATACCAAACTGTTCCAACCACGGTTTTTACTGGTCCGTCCCTTGCAAATCTCTCAGATCTCATTCTAGAAGTATCAATTTTCAAAAGGCCTA